>CM069450.1:15966227-16138731 GCA_035610835.1 Ophiura sarsii | reverse complement strand
TCTTTGACAAGGCATGGCAATACAACATTAACTCTATATTAGATGTATCACAAGGTATGAACTATTGAAAGTATCTCGAGATGGCCTAGTATATGTACCTGACACATTAACCTGCAGTAGATGTGTTATAAACGTACTGATAGTACTACTTACAAGCCACCAGTCCAACCATAGACTGTGATGAGATACTCTCATGTTCCCTGAAAGAAATGTTCAATTTAGCACGGCCAGCTATATGAATACCTTATGCATCTGACCTATCTGCCACAAAGAAGGAGCGACTACACGACGACAATGTTGAGGAATCTGACCGTATAGAGACTAGACTGGAGATAATTGGTGGAGGGAACTACTGGAACTTTGTCCAGGAACCACTGTGAAAGATTGCAACACTACATGTACTGAAGGGACTTCGCGGTTAAACCGAACTTACCTGTAACAGGCACCTAACTAAATGTGATTATGAATCGCAAGTCAAACTCATTTCGGGACGAAATTTGCTAAGAAGGGGGTAATGTGACGGAAATACCGTTTTGCCCTGTAGACTTGTATTGTACAGTCAGGCCTATGTAATGTATAGGGGAAAAATAAGCTTATTAAAAAGTAAGAGTTTGGTGTTGAAACATTAGTCGATCGTAGAGAACATGTTTTTATATATAAATATGAGATTTGGAATTATCTAAATTGAATACTTTTGTTTTTATGAGCCAAAATGATACTCCGAGATTAGCGACGGACGAACGAATTCTGTATTTCCGCTAATGTTATTGAAATTGTTTACTGTTTATATCGTGTCCGTTTAGGCTTCAAATCTCACCTTTTGATATTCACATAGCCATCCCTAGTTGTGTAAAATAGTCAGTATAGCTGTCATTGTCTTGTAATGTTCACATTATGTGTATTTTGTGTGTAAAAGTGATTTGTAAGGAAAGATGTTCCGATAAATATTTATAGCCTACGATGGAATCCGCCATCTTTTTGTAACTACGCTGGAGTGTTTCTAGATATTATTTCCTTCTGATTTTTCCAGTAAATCAGCAAATCGTTTTGTAAACCACTTGAAGTTGTTGCAAATGTTGTGTAGATGTAAATTCATGTGATATTTGTGATATATTTTATACTTTAAATGTATTTTCAAACGTACAAAAATGTCTCAATTCATGCAACACGTTGCTAAGAAACAAAAGCAGTTGTTAGGGGGCGTGGCTTAGAACTGCGCTCAGCGTAACAGAGTGTTCTATTATTAGCGCGAACTAATCAGATGGCTGAAAGTCTTCTGCGCGATTAGAACAGTTCAAATGTTTTGGAAAGTAATTATTGAGGTGAATTTCGTCAGACGGCGGGTGGGAGCACCCAGACAGGTTGGCAACCAAACCTCCTGCTGAAAAGCTCCCACACTGCCAAGCCAGATCAGGCTGAATCAGAAATTCGAACTTGAATGCTGATAGCAGTTTAGGCATTGGGAATCCCGAAAATGCGGGCCAAGAAAGTCCTAAAATTACGGCAATACTCAGAATTTGAGTTAGGTCCTATAAATGGGGAAATAGATGATGCTTTACCTCATCAGTCACCCAGTGTGAGGAAACACCTAAATGCTCAGGATAATTCTGGCATAAATGCAAATGAATTATGCATTCTGCAAGTCGTAATTAAAACATGATCAAAAATTGATTATTAAAGTCTTGACGTCAGTCTAGCAATATTTACGTCAAAACGTACCTAAACAAACTTTATTATATGAATCCCAAAGTGCGTAAATGAAGGGAACGAGCTAGATTTTCGTACAAGATACATGGTGATTTTATGTAATTGTTCTAATAATTTGTGTGATTACCAATAATATGAAAAGATGGAAGATGAAATATAAACCCATTAGACGGGTATGGGAATATTAATTTACACTTTAAACGTGTGTCAATACTGTTTGCAGTTATTTGTCTCCATTCTTATTGTTGTACTCTTAAGATCTAAGCTGAAAATACTGAATCTAAAGGGCATTCTGACATCTCCTAGGACACGCTACCAAAAATAATAGTTAAGAGAATAATCCTATGGTTCAAATGGATATGGTCCTGATAAGGAGGTTCCTATCCCGAACAGGAGACGGACGGCCCGTTCCCGTTACATTATGAAGGTGTAGCAGTCCACAATACGCCAGGGGATACATGTTGAGGAGTTTGCATGTTAAAGACACAACACGGTGGACCCGGTGTATGTTTGTTGCACTTGTTTTAGGGAAGAACACGAGTAATATTAATGGTGACGAAAAACCGTAGGCCTACCCTTTGGAAGGTGTGTATTCCAAATTATATAAGACTATAGAAATATTGGTATACATCGCGAGGTTATAACCCTATTGCCCATGTAGTGTATATGATTGTTTGGGTTGCATTATTTTTACACGCCTGGGGGAGGGGGCGGGGGCGGAAGGGTTTACACTCGTGTCTTAGCGTAGGAATTTTGTATTCAACTTCAAGTTGATTCCACAACATGTGTGTATTGAAATGTAACCTAGGAATATCAATTTTAAACAAAGAGGGTTATTTGCTTACACATTATATTCTACGCAGTATTCAATACTTCAGCCCCCACCCCCAACATTTGGGGGGGGGGGGTGAGCCCCCGGAGTCTCTACCATAATCCTCACTGTGTAAGTGTATGGGTCGCTGTTTAAAAGCTCCCCATTGAAGACATGCCGTGGTAGGGTATATACTAAAGGAACTCCAGGGCAATGTTCGTGAAACGCAGCCCAGTGGCGTACGCAAGGGGGCTTGGGGGTGGGGGGGGGGGGGGCACAGGCCCCAGTTTGATCTATCAGTCGGGGCGAAACTAGTGCCAGTCGGGGGAAACTAGTGCCAGTCGGGAGAAACTACTGCCACGGTCGGGGTCGCCGGAAATTACTGCCAGTCGGGGGCTGGGCCGTCGCTAGAGTGGTGTTTTTTGGTGTGTTGGAGGGGGTGTAATCCAAATAGACAAATGGTCGGCAAATTTGAATGTGTAGTCGACCAAATAATGCAGGTTGTTAAATAAAGGAAATGTTATAGAAAAATGATGAAAACGCTCATATTGTCCATCCATTAGGTGTTTATTGTGGTGTGTTTTGACTGTGCGAACCTACCCCCCCCCCCCCCCCCCCCCCCCCCCCCCACCACCCACTTACGTGAAATTCACGAGGTGACTGCAAAATTGGGGCTACCTTTTACTATTTTTTGGGGTACATCGGGGGAATTGAGAAGAATCTGAGTCGGGTGAATTTCATTTATTTCATTTGTGCCCCCCCCCCCCCCCCCCCCCCCACACCTCACAATATGCTGCGCACGCACTGACGCATCCCCGATTCAAGAAAGCGTCATACTTCAGATAATCAACATCATCATCATCATCTTCCTTACTCCTATACTGTGCAGAAACCTCTGTAGAAGCAAGGAGTTATCATATTTAACTATGATAACTCCTTGGTAGAAGAGTATACTCGCCACAGTTACTGTTGAGGTGCATTCCTCCAATTCATACGGTTATTGAGTCATACAACTTCAAATAATCATCTCAATTCATACCAGTTATTGAAATGGGCAACGGACATTTACGCGTTGGTAGGGCTTATCAATCAAAAAGAGCTATCTTGTTACATCGAACGATAAGCGATTCAGTGCAAGGGCATATAACCCGGGCATAACCCTCCCAATTATTTTCAACACGGCAAACATGACACGATTCGTCTTTGTGCGATTCCCTTATGCATATAAGTTCCCGTGTCTGATAACATTGAAAGAAACTATCGAGTACTAACAAGGTTTTGAAGCGCATCATGCGGCCGTTGATATGGCTTTGATATGCCCCGTTTAGACTACCCGGTTGCATTTTCAGTCGTATTTTAGTAAAACGCATGAAGGTCCTCTGAAGGCGTTGTAGGTGTGAGCGCCCTCTGTATCGCGGGAACGTACGAAAAATGGCTATTTAACGATTTCTCTGAAAACATTATTTCAAAACAAATCTTATCATACTGCTTTATTTTAAATGTGTCTGATGAATGTCTTTTGATCATATTGTTGATGGCTTGTCAATGTTTGTTATAATATGGAAATAAAAAATAAAATAAAAATAATGATTCTAAACACATTGTGAAGTGCACGATTTTAACATCTCGTCATACCTAAACAAGAGGTTAAGTTGCACTATGAATTTTTATGATCAAGTCAATGTCCGAAGAGTTTTATTCCGTCATCTGCGATTTTACACCAAAGTTTACAAACTAGTATAAGAAAAATTCTCAATTTGTGAAATTGCCAATCAAATACAAACCGCAGTAACGCAACTTGTACCGCCTGACCGTACTATGAAAACGACTGGAACATTAAGTCTACGCTGGAATTACAAAACGCGTCATTCGCATTTTACGCCCAATAATCCCACCCAATCGAGGTAGGAAGGCGCTGTTGTTATAGTTCAAAGGTCAAAATACATGTTCTTTTCCCGTAAATGTACGTCAGAAAAAGTCGTGTCTTTTTTAGTATTTATAAACATTTACATTTTACACGACTTGAACCGCCGATTTCCGTGTACAACATCGAAAAGAGTGTGGAATAAGTACATCAAGCCCACACTTAGCATCATATGAAAATGTTATGAAATTTAAAAAGGTAGGAATCATCTTGAAAATCGACTAAATATGTACCCCATGCGTGGGGTATAACGGCTGTAGCGCAAGTTTACGCCTAAACTCGGTATAGCCAAACGTCTGAATTGCATTCTGCGGTTATGGATAAAAAGTCACGCCTCCCGACCCTTTTCAATTTGGGAAAAACGCTCCATCAATAGGACAATAGGCTAATAATAGCGGTACCCAGCGTACCTTTGGTTCAAGCAGGCACGCTGGATGGACCGGGCAAATCCCGCTCCATCGAGCATGATATATGATCATGATTGATGTCTACGAGTCATGTTTTTGCAGCCGAACAAAAAAGTGTGTACATCAAAAAAATTGTTTCACTTCACATCATTATCATCATCATCATTGAAAATAAGTTCCGGAATAGCTAATTGATAAAATACATTGACAAATATGTAAATTAATTCAGCCTCATCCTCAAGATGCAATTAGATAAACCCACACTATTAAAGATTAAAGTATATTATTTGTAACCGAGTTTGAAAAGTTGAGGAAGTTGGCGGATGAATCGTAAGTAATCAGGCTGATACTACCAAAAAAGTTGTAACAAGTCACGTACAAAGGTAATGTATCTTCATCTGTGCATGATGCCATCATCCAATGTAGCGATTTACTTGCTTATGATCGTAATATAAACCCTAACTTTGGCAGTCAATTTTCACATTTATAGATTGAATGACGAAAACTATTCATTGTATGATTGAAAGGAATTAATTTTGTAGGCCTACATGTATCAAACATGAACTTTTCATAAAAAAGTTATAAAAAAGTGTGATCATTTTATTTGAGCTAAAGTCACGCTTGATCGAGCGATGGCGCTGCATGCCAAACACTCTCCATCAGGCGTTTCTCCCGCTGGGTTGGGAGACTAGACATTTTGGTTTTTGGGTAGGGATGTGCAAAAACTTTGGCTTTGATGTAAAAATTGCTTTAAGACATTAGCTTAAATTGTTCTGAATTAGACTTTTTAAGTAATTTTGACATTAAAGATTAACATTTTTGATTGTTTGGTAGACAAAATGGGTGGGGATTGAGCCAGGGATACTATTAATTTTGGGATAGGAAAGTCGTATACTAACACACGTAGCGAAAACGGGGCCGTTTGCATAAATTACATAAATTATTGTAATCATCGGAATGTGTCGGTGACCGGCGTTGAACACGTTTAACAGTGTTTAACCAGGTTTAACGTAATATTTGGTCAGCATAGGTTTGAGGGCGTTTGGATTTAAACAAACGACGGTGGCCACGCGAAACCTAAATGTTGAATACGTAATGAATTTAAGGTGAATAACACGTAATCGCGAATGTTAATCTTATCATTTTGACAAATTCATCATAATTAGAAGAATTGTCATCAATTGTTAAAAATAATTCAAAATAGTGCACTCCCGTTGACATATTGGGTCGTCTGAGAGACGCGTGGCCAGCGTCGTGTCGTCTGCTACAATCACGCCTGATCAGTATAGCGCCACCAGTTCTATGCTGACCAAATTTTCATTTAAAAGTGGACCCGATCGGCAAGCTCACTGGCACACCCCTGATTGAGCTGACTGGGGGATAATGTCGTGATTGGGGGCATGCATTTGTCTCTCTTCCCCTCCCCCTCCCCCCCCCCCCCCCCCCCCCCCCCCCTCTAGTGCCGCCACTAATGTTTAATCATCAAAGGCATGTCGATTTGGAATTTTGTGCAAAGTATTATGATGGAATTGCCCCTGGCCTGGGAATTACAAACTTTACAGTGCATGTGGGCGGCGCTTGAGGCTGATTGCACACTCATCAAAGCAGTGCGTATAGGAATGGAAGTTTTGACCTTAGTAACAGAATTTTTTTATGTATGGTTTCATTAACCCTAACCACCCCAGTGCCACAAATGGCCACGGTGCAGTCCGTCTGTGTAAGATGATGTGGCACTTTTTCGATGAAATAATAGCCCCAGGCTACATCTAGGCATAGTATGGCAGGAGTAGAATTTCGTAACCAACCGCGCGAATCCGTTTAGATTCTCGCGGAAGGATTTTGCGAGAATCCATGGATTCTTGCCAATTTTCCATGGAAATTAATATCAAGAATAAGGCTATAAGCTTGCACAACTTTCAAAATCGGCATGTTTGTTGACTAAGGGTCAAATACGATTCGCGCCAAAATTCTACCCCTGTATGGTTGACCCCCGTGGCGCAATGGTAGGGCGTTAGTCTCTCAACCGAGCGGTTGTGGGTTCAAGCCCTGGGGGCGTGGCCACTCTTTTTATCCATGCTTTTTGTCGTTGAAACAATTTCCTTGGAAAATGCGGGTAGGACACTAGGAGGTTAGGGTTAATACTCTTAATCGAAATATAAGTGATTTATATACTGTATGGCTGCATAAAGTGTAACCATCACATCAATGTACCTGATTGTGAATTGGCCAAGTCATATACGATTGATCATTTATATCTTCTTCTTTTTTCAGTTTTTACAACAGTATCGGCATTACCAGTCTACACTACAGATATTTCAGTTGAAACCAACAGAGTATTCAAAAGGTCTCGATGAACTCATCATGTTTCTTTGTCAGGTAGGTAGGCTTAGTAAACTTGTCATAATAAGGCGAGGGGAATAAAACACCCTGTTTTACTAACTGACCGACCCACTTTTTGTGTTTCTCAAGATTTCTTTTTGCATGATTTTTTAGAAGAAAAAAATTCTCAAATCATCTAAAATCAGCCGTTTTTTGGCCAAAAATCTGGCGAAACTTGTTTCCAACAAAATTTAAATTAAAAAACAACAACCACCGACAAACCCTACTTGACTGGTCCGTCCGCCCATAAAACAGGTTGTGTTTTTTCGTCGCCTAACTTCAGTTCTTCAATTCAAATTGTTTTGTAAGGCACACTCAGTCATTTGGTAAAAGGAAGCGCCCTCATTGTTCTACAACATTGAAGTGAGGTGGGGGGATGGAGTTTGTAATGCTTTCCTATGATGTCTCTAAAAGCCAAGAGGCAACAGCCCGATTGATGAGACGGTTTTTATTCAAATTAAATGATGATAGAATCCTTAGCATTTTTGGGGAGAAAAAAGGCCATATAAACAAACCTATAACAAATCAACAATGGAATTAATAATAACAACACTGTTTAAAGGTGTATGTTCCGATCACTTTTTTGGGGCTTTGATTTTTTTTTTTGATATCAGAAGGATCCCCATATTTTTCTCATTATGTCTGTTAAATCTTAGGGGCCAGAAATGTTCCATTTAGAAATAATAGGCTAAAATGTGGTGTGAATTACTGCCAAAGGTGGTTACTAAGGCCCGGAAGATAACGCAATCTCTGTATTTACGGCGTGATTCTCGCTATTTATATCAATTCTCGCTTTCAGAAAAATCGAAAATGTTGAAACAACGAAAAACAACAAAAAAGTGCTCTGCGATAAATCTGTATCCGTTTCAAAAAACACAGTTCCAAATACGTATTTGTAATAGGCAAGCGAAGTTCTCACACGAGGCTATTAAAATGGCCGCAATTCCCACGCTGGCGTAATAATAAATGAAGCTCGTAATTAGAGGCACGGTTCAAAAGGTCAACTTAATACTACGCATACGTGGAGGCGATGACCTGTGAATCATGCCGTAACACGTGGTTCCCAAGATGCAGTGCGGTGCTATTAAACTCCCTGAGTATCCCTGAGCTTCCGAAAAATGGTTCTGTGATCATGCATGTGCGATCCCGATATGATGAAACGATTGCACTTGCAGAATAAAATAAGAATGATTTGCGCCTGGGATTTGCGATTCAAATGATACATTTTGATGGCGATATGAATGATGAAACAATTGCAGAATAAAATAAGAATGATTTGCGCCCGGGATTTGCGATTCAAATGATACATTTTGATGGCGATTTTTTTTTTATGTACATGATTGTATCACTATCCGATTTCTCGTTTTTCTCTCGCTTTCAACAATTTCGGTGCGTTTTTCTCTGGTTTTTAGTGAATCTGATGAAATCTCGGTATATCTCGCTTTTGCTTAAAAGTTCGTGCGTTTTTTACCAAAAGTTCGTGCGTTTTTTTCCGGGGCTTAGTGGTTACCCATCAGCCAGTTTGTGTACTACTCAATGGGCAACATTTTAGTGACCTTGTGCTGCTAAAATTAGAACCATTGGAGTTATGCAACTCAAACTTTGGAATGTGACAATTTTAAGGATGACCTTTCATGTAAAATAGAAAACATCAAGTTGAAAATCGGCCAGCAATCAGAACATCTACCTTTAAACCTGACTTTAATCTATATAGATGAGCGTCATTGTTGTAATTAGTAGTTGAATCACAAACTTTATAAGCAAATCAACAATGAAATATATTACAACACCACTGTTTAAGCCTGATACTAATCTAGATTTATTAATGTAATGTATTATTTAGTTACACAACAAATCTCGAATCGTTCATTCCGTTTGGTTTTTTATCACAGATTGCGCACTGTTATCGTGAGCAGTTGTCCGATTTCCCACAGCAGCTGAAAGATCTTCTTAGGAACCATAGCACAGTACTGGATTCAGAGATGAGACTGGTAAGAACATCAATCAAGACATTACCTCTATTAGGGCTGGAATCAAGCAATCAAGACATTACCTCTATTAGGGCTGGGATTTTTCGGGAAATTGTGCTCCCGAGACTCGATTCAATTGTTCGGGCGGGACCCAAGATTCCCGAATTTCTCCAAACATACTCTGAGCTGATTGTTAGGAGCGCCTTCTTTTGTCAACATTGTTTTCCAACTTGTTCCATCTTAAATCTAAGATGGCGGATTGTAAACCCTGAAGTGAAAATCTGTGGCGAAAATCACATTTTAGCATTTAAGTGTAAGAAAATGCACAGATTTGACTAAATAAACCCATTTCAAGTGAATCTCCACTATAAATTTGCATTAAATAATCTAGTGATTTAGCGGACACCTTTTTTTTTTAGTAAACTTATTATCATTTTTTTATCTGTTATTTTCGGGTTTCGGGGAAGGTGACTGTGGGGTTTCTCTCCCACCCTTACTTAACCTCTATACAAGTGATCCATGGAGAAAATGACCTATGATACAAATATCCAAATCTATTTCTCCTTATTCAAATGATCCAATTTAGCAATAAATCCTGTGCCAACCAAGCTAAATCCCTTTGTGAGTTTCCCCATCAAGCAAGTAATGTCCCATTTTCAAGTAACCCAATCAAGCTATGACCCTTATTCAATGGACCTACGGCACATAATCTCCTGGCCACAGTTCGACATACGTGGGCGCACTTCGATCAGGCTGCGCACGCATGCTTGAACTCACAAAATACTCCCAACCAACAACACCAAAGCACCTGATTGGTCAAATTTAAACTGAAGCCTTTTTAACGATCGTCACGCTGCGCCGTATCCACCAACGCAGTACTTCCGCTGCGCCATAACCACCGACGCAGTGGGGCGTGATGGTGCGTGGAAAAGCTCATGAGTTTTTTCAGTTCTCACGTTTGAGCACCAACCAATCAGAGCCTTGAGGTCGAGATGACGTAGTGCGCACAACAGAGAACCCAGGTACCGTTTTTGGGTGAGGTTGAGCAGGCGTACTTTACGCGAGCTCAACCTCATGTGACGTGGGTCCATTGACCAAATCATGCAATGACTGTTGTGTAAGTTACTGAATCAAGCAATGTAGTGTTGTTATCGATTGTCGGAAGTGTCGCATGTCGCAATATTTTCCATACGATACGACATGTCGATACATATTTTCGTATATCGGAAAGAAACGACATGAATTTTAATTGGGTTTTACATGCTTTTTAAGTTGTCCGCACATTCCTTATTCACTTACAATTCATTACAAATTGTGATACAATGTATATTGACGTGTGCATGGCCGTACCGTGCATCATTCCCTCGGTGAAAGCCTGACAAATCCCGCAAGTATCAAAATAATTCATACTGAATAACAACGCCATCGGGGAATGCCACTTGTATTGTATTTATAAATAAACAACCACGTTTTTCATAGAGCGCAATGGTCTATCAGGGCATTCAGGGGCGTAATCCACATCTGTGGAACTGTGCCTTTCGAGATGAGTTGCAAGCACATGTTATTGGCATTGCGTCACTCGGACCGGTTCCGGAAAATTAAATAAATTTATAAAACCCCGAAGTAAAATGTGTGATTGGACAAATTGTCACACGCATGCGTAAGGATGATTTCCGTAGCAATACGTCATTCGTATCGGGTTTCGGAAAAGGCCGAAGGGAAATCGAATAAATCCGAAGCACAATGTCACACGCATGCGTAAAGGATGATTTTCTTCAATTAAAAGCTGGCGACCATATCGGCAAGCTAATTCGGAATTTGTTCATTTTAGTCTTCGTTTAACGTTTTTAAATGACTTTTTCGGCCAATTTTCAAAGTTATTTATTGGTGGGGTACATCATTGATAGGAATATTTCTCCCATTCCCGATCTGATCAGGTTTTATCTGACGTTTTTGATTTGAGACGATAGTTGCAGAATTCGGAAACAAAAAAGTTATTTTATCGATAATATATCGACATGTCGAAGTTTTCTTTGACGACATATCGATACAAAATTTTGTATCGATAACAGCACTAAAGCAATGTCTCCTATATGAGTGACCTGCAGATCAAGCAATAAACTTTACACCAATTTATCCAATAAAAACAAAAAAAATCCCCTATGCAAGGAAACTAGCTATATGGTATGATCCTTATGACAATGGTCCAATAACATAATGATAGGCATGCTAGTGACCCTCTCAGGCAATAACCATTAATGTGAGAGTCCTAGCTATGATCAAAGACATACATTTCCCGTGTTAGAAACTCCATCTGTTTTGTAAATTTGCCATTTTCCATGATTTTTCGTGTTGTTATGTTATTAAACTTGTTATACATAAATACAAATAAATACTACTTTTGTTTGACCTTGGGCTATGATCAACTGATAACTGATAAATCATTGAGAAACACTGCAACTAAGTAACCAACATCACATGTAGATCATCAACACTCCACAACAAGTGATGATAAAGGGTCGACACACAAGTAGTAAGTGGTTTTCCTTGGAAAGAGTCTCATAAATCCGTTTTGGCCTATCTTTCTCCTTCCACAGACTTTCTGCAAAGGTCTAATGCTGCTACGCAACAAAGGTCTCATCACGCCTACCAGTCTACTGGAGTTATTCTTTGAGTTACTCAGGTGCCAGGATAAACTGTTGAGGAAGACACTATACCAACACATTGTCAATGATATCAAGAGAATCAATTCTAAACACAAGGATAACAAACTTAATACAGTGAGTGATTTAATTAAAAAACAAGGTTGATTTGATTGAAACCACAACCCGGAACCCTTTTGTGAGAAAAGTGGCTCCTGGTTTAGAGAGCATATTTTCAAGCTTTTAAATATGCCTGATTGAAGAATATAGCATATGTGATGCAGCACATCTAATTTTCAGCTGTGCTTTTCATGAAAACAGACAGAAAAAAATAAGAACTTCTGAATGCCTTGATTAATTTTGATAAATTTGGTGTCATTTTAAAGTTTAGAATATGCGCTGAGAAAACACATTATAAACTCTAATCGACCTCACCTGCAAAGTCCCCCGTTTGATGTGCTGCATCACATATTAGCTAAAGGCGTGGGTTAACAACAACAAAAAGAGGGATTTTGATCAATATTTTGATTATCTCATTTTCATCATAGGATTCTCTCTCCTTGTGGGTACACTAAGAGCCATTTTACCCAATTATAATTACCCCTTTTTATTTATTTTAAAAAAATGAGTACAAAAAATGGAGATTTTATGGAATATTTTACAAAATTTACAGCTGATACCATAAGGTGATGGAAACAAAACCCAGTTCTACAGGCTCGACCAACCCTCTTCTTTTTTTTTTCTTCAATTTTTCAACTGCAATTTGTTTGGATTAATTCCTGAAATTAAAAAAGAATGCCCTACCGACCAACCTTACCTGAGAAGTCTGTCTGTATAACAAGGTTTTGTTTCATCGCCCAAGCAAAAAACTCTATTTCCAGGGTGTGTGAAGAAGAAGAAAAATGTTTAGCATTCTGGCTTTAAGAAACCTACCACAATAATTTGATTTTAATTGTTTGTATTTCATTTTGTCCACAGACTTTACAGAATTTCATGTACACCATGCTAAGAGATAGCAATGCTGCTGCTGCAGGGAAAATGTCATTAGATGTCATGATAGAATTGTATAGAAGAAATATATGGTAAGGATTATCAATTATCTTTGCTCAAAAAGGACCCCAACTATTTTACCAAGTCAAACTCTCAGGATTGGGAAGGGGAAAATGGAAAATATCCCTTTTTATTCCCCTGGCTTGAAAAACCGGAGGGGATATTGTCATGTTATGTGTGTCCGTTTGTATGTTCCCTTTTGGTCAGGTTTGGCCTGTTCAATGCTCTCATATGAAAAGATAGGTTTCAATCTCAACCATTGAGTGTGGACAGATTGACCTCTAATGACCCCTTCATGACCTTTGACCACATTTTGCTAACACTCTAACTGCACTGATTGCTGCTGTTTTGGTCTCTCATGTAAAGTCAGATTTCAAATCTCAGCCAAACTTGTTGACAATATTCTTTGGGTAAGGGTACTTGAGGTGCTCATGGGGTATACACAGATTGACCTCTAATGACTCCTACATGACCTTTGACCCACATTTTGTCAACACTTTAAACTGCACTTATTACTATAGGCTCTCATGTAAAGTCAGACTTTAATCTTGGCCATACTTGGTGACAATAATCTTTAGGTAAGGGGACTTGAGATATTCATGGGGTGTATACTGATTTAAAGGATAATGACTGCATATCAGTTGTTTAGATAGAGGTAACTGTGAAGAATCAAAACATTTTCACTGTGGAACCGAGGAATTTCACAAGGGCGTAGCCCCAAGGAAAATTCTGAGGTCCCAAAGTTGTTGTTTTTATTCTTCACAGTTACCGACCAAACAACTGATGAATCATTATACTGATTCAAAACCAATTGAATGATACTGGACGGTACTTGTACTTCATTAAATAGGTACACTTGACGGCAATTTAACCATGCTTCACCCATTACAAATTGATAAATCTGATCAAAAATCTTGCAAGCGAACCACTCACACATCGCGTAACTACTGCGCTGTGCAAAATACGCCACGGCTGTTTGACTGTCCGCTTTATAATTAAAATTATGGGATAAAAAAAGATTATATATAGTGGCCCTTTTATGGTTTGACATGATTTAGGTAGTGCTAATGAATAAGAAGAGTATACGGTGAAAATTTCAAGAAAATTGTTCGAGCCCTTTTTAAATTATCGGAATTTTCTACTTGATACATATTTTACATGTAACTCTATGGGAAATGTGGCCGATGAGGGCGCTATTATAGTAAATAATAATATTCTTTGAACTTTGAACTTTTATTGGAAAACGACCTTTCGTCCCCATATGGGGCAAATAAAGGCTTAAACACAGTACAATCTTAATATTATAGCTAACACTACTAACTAAAACTACTAACTAACACTACTAACACTAAATACAGAACAAATATAATAAAACTGAATAATTTGAAAAACGGATGAAATATGAGGGAAGAATAAAAATAAATAAAAATAAAATAGGAATTGAGGCTATGATAGCCTAAATTTGTTGGAAATTTCTTTAATGAATTTACAAAGATTAATAATATCGGTACGGTTGTTTGAATTAAAAAGCTCATACATTTTGATTGTATTGCAATGAGTGGTAAATTTTTGGTCAATGAATTTGATTCTCAGTTGATGAAAATACTTGCATTCAAAAATGTAGTGATATTCATCGCCAATAATATTGTCATTACAAATAGTGCACACTCTGTCATTATGAGTTGTATTGTAATATCTACCAGTTACTACAGGAATATTTGAATTACTAACTCTAAATCTACAAAAATTAATAGCATGTGATTTGGGTAAATACAATAAGTAGCTTTCAAGTTTGAGCTCCTTTTTAAAGATTCTATAATTATTACAAGAGGAAGAATTGTCAACTAAGCTACACCAAGACTGCAAATACTGATCATTGATTCTAATTTTAATATTACTCTTAATCCAGGATTGGATAACGTTTTGAGATAACCAAACATTATTGAAACCACAATCATTCAGAATACGCTCAATTTCACTAATCCATTTGGAAACTTCATTATTTTCTACATGTAATTTATATAAAAATCTATAAAGGATTTTGCTAATTCTATGATCCTTCATATTGATAATTTTTGCCCAGTAATTGATCATTCTATTTTTAATGTGAATCGCTACCGGATAGCGACCCAATTCACCAAGTACCATACATGTTGTTGATGAAGACTTACAATTTAATATTAATTTACAAAATCTGAGATGGAGTTTCTCTGCAAGTTGACAGTTTTCAAAACCCCAGATTTCAGAACCATATAACAAAATAGGCAAAACCAGAGTATCAAACAGGTTTAGTTGGATATCAATTGGAAGGCAGAGTTTTCTGGCTTTTGAGATTACGGAAAACATTGCTTTATTAGCTTGATCAAAGAGACGCTTCTGCGCCTTCTTAAAGCTACCATTATAATTAAAGACGATACCCAGATAATTATAGTCATCCACAACATTGATATTGGTGTCGCCAAATGTAAAGCATGGAATATTTCGAATTTTGCCTCTGGAAAATACAACCACTTTTGTTTTTGAAGCATTCACTTTAAGATTCCATTCTTGGCAGTAATCAAAAAGTGAGTTGAGAGACTTTTGAAGATCTTGTTGGGATTCACATAAGATAATTGTATCATCTGCATAAAGAAGAGTAATCAATTTGATGTAACTTACAATTTCATCGTCAAATAGTTTATCATTTATAAGATCAGAGATTGTTTTAAGACCCTTACTTTTAGTGTTTCAAGATCGTTTAAAAAAATTGAGAACAACAAAGGGGAAAGGTTTTCCCCTTGTCTAACACCTACAGATGAAGGGAACATATCAGATAAATCGCCATTATTAGATTTCACACACGATTTTGCATTGTCATACATATTTATGATAACTTTAAGAACTTTACCATTAATCCCAGAGGAAATAAGTTTTTTCCACAAATGAATTCTGTTTACTGTGTCGAATGCTTTCGCATAGTCAACAAAGGCACAATACAGTCGTTTGCGCTTCGAGAGATAAAAATCAATAATACTCTTGAGACTAAAAATATGGTCCATGGTAGAAAAACCAGGTCTAAATCCTGCCTGTTCTTCACCAAGAATTCCTGAGTTTTCCAAGTAACTTGACAGTCTAGAATTAATAACAGAGGTAAATAACTTACCAAGACAACTTAAAATTGTGATACCTCTGTAATTGCCAGGATCAGAGGGAGAACCCTTGTTTTTAAAAATAGGACAAATAATACCAATAGCCCATTGAGATGGAAAAATCCCAGAATTTAAGATAAGATTAAAGAACATGGTAATAAGATTTGCCGTAGCGTTTTGGGTTAAAGAAACGAATTCATTAAGAATATTATCAATACCAGCAGCCTTATTTGATTTTAGTTTCTTGATACATTTCTTAACTTCATCAACTGTGAAATTGTTATTAATTAAATCATTATCAGCACAATTGGAAACATTATCATGCTCATCAGTCTTAACTGCCCTATTCAATTCTTTAAAATGCTCAACAATTGAGTTAAAATCAACCTGAGCGGAACTGTGAGATTTCTTATTTCCTGTAAGCAACTTCTAAAGCTCTATTTCTCAGAACTGGCACCAACAAATGTTCTGAAATTTCTACAAAAGATGGCCAGTATATTCAGGTATATGAATCAGTTAAAAACAGAACTGGGCCAGCAAGTTACGGTGTTCTCAGAATAAAACGGACACATTATGTGGGATCAAACAGCCGTGACGCCATGCAATCGTAGCAATACGTGAATTGTTTTGGTGATCGACCTTGATACGCATTATACGCGGGGTGACTAATATTTACGCGGAGGTACTTGGTTGTCTGTTAGTAACTTGCGCTTATTTGTGCGCAGCAGTAAAAGGGCGGCATTTAATTTGGTTGCACGTACATGTACCGCATATATAATCATGAGGTTTTGAATGACATCTAATTACCCATACATGACCTTTAACCCCAATTTGTCAACATTTTAAACTACACTTATTGCTCATTAGGGCTCTCATATGAAAAGTCAAACTTCAATCTCAACCAAACTGTCATGGTTATTGGTGCTCGAATTTGCGAAAGTGCATTGTACAACTATAACTTCATCGACATCGAGATTTTTAAAAATTGCATAAGTATGATGTTTTGTTCTATATAATTATGCAATTTGGACTAGTTAATTATTTCTATTATATAATGCACTATGTTGTGCTTGCTGGACCCCTCCTTTAAGGGGGCTGTCAAGTGTCAGAAATAGCTTCCGTAAAACTGCCGTAACTACGTAATTATTCATATATTCCATATACAAGTATACATTTTTTTGAAGGAAAGGGTTCAGTTCAATAAATCTAACCATGAACATAAAATTGCTCTAAAAAGAACCATTTTGGAGAAAATCATAAAAAACGAGAATTTTGACCAGTCTTCAATTCGGACAAGGTAACTAAAAAAATATTTTCTGAAAATCTGTCCTTTTACGATTTTTGTAATCTTAAGAAAATTACCCGGGTTCGATTTTTTTTGTTTTTTGATATCTGAGATATTTTTTTATTTATTGACCAAATAAGGCAACAAAATGGGATTTTTAAATACAACAAACGTGAATTTCCACAAAATGATCCGAAAAATCGGGAAATAGGCCTAAAACAAAAAACAAAAAAAATGGAACCTGGGGAAGATCATGGTTGTTGCGTTAAACTTACTTGCTGTCCATCAGATGCAGTTTGTATTGAGTTATCGTGTCTGTAAATCGTATTTTTACTCAAAAATGAACATAAAGAAATCAACCGATGAATGTGAAAAGTGACAATACCGCCGTTTGATCATGGTTTACGGGGAAATACACGTATTTTAAATCCTGTTCTTTAGATATTGTGGGAAACATATAAATCCCCAACTTCGTGCAAAGTTTCATTACAAACCGTTCTTTTCTTGGTATCAAAATAACCTCAAATGTGTGTTAAACACCTTTTTCATGATGTCGAGTTTGAAAAAGAAGCCATACCATTTTATGCGCATTCGAAGTGCGTTCACAATTTCCGGGAAGCGTAACGCATTCAAGCGCGTGCGTTAATCGACAATGAGCGCAGACGCGCGCGGAATGTTTTGAGTTGGCAAAATAAATGGTGACGCGTGCGCGTTGAACCGGTTGACAAAGATTTAGACGCTCGTGTATTAATTTCTGTGCGCAACACTCTGCGGCTAATCATCAGAGTTTATCATTATAGGCCAGTGTAGTCGAGTCTTTATCAATGTGATCATTTAAAAATGCACCGTGGCGGGATTAGTGAGTAGTCTGGGTGTAAAAATCAACACCTATCCTAGATAAAGGACTTAGTAAAGGAGAGAGAAAAATTGGAAACAGAGAAAGCAAGAAATGGGATGAAGATTTAATTTAAGACCTGTCGTTTGGTAGGCTCTAGGCCTACATGTTTTTTCTTCTTCTACCTCAGATATTTAAAGAGACGGAATCGGGTAAGCTTCTGATTAACATGATTAATATGAGTCACGTCACGAATTGTAATTTCATCATAAATAGTAAAAGGCCACAACATGCCACCTGAACTTGATCCTCGTTATGCCAGAAAAAGAAACTGAAATATATGTCCGATAGGTCTAATGTTTAATGAAGCAGGAAAATAAATTTAACGGTTTGTAAAATGACTATATGAATTGTCTATGGGTAAACTGTCAAGCGAACGAGTAACAGTAGCGTATCAGCAGAGTGTCCCCCCTCGACGGATTTGACCGGGTAGAACAGCTCAAACTACCGGGCTAAAAGGTTTTATTTTCTGTAAATACAGTGGGTTGGGGGAGCAAGGGCCCCAATTTGAATCGGATGGGGTGGATTTTGAGAACACCCCCACCCTCCCCGTTTTCAAATGTCGCCGACTCGGCGGCGGCGGCAATCCTCAGCCTGTAAAGTTAAAGCCTACCGGGAAGATACCATTTCCCCCTCTGACAAGCGATCTCATCAGATACGCCACTGGCGGGTAATGGAGCACATTTCACAGTAGTTAAATGATGAGTAGTTTCCATTAGAATGGACTTGGATCCTTTTAAAATTGATTTGAATTGCTATCTACCAAAGATAATTATTAAATAGTGATTGTTCAGTGTTATAACAATAGCTCTATTAAGCATTTCGGTTGGATCTCTTATAAAAGTAGTTTGCTATCTACTGAAGATAACAATGATAACGTTGAAAACACGGTCATTATTTAACAATTAGCTCTAGTGCTAGGCCTATATACAGTATTCGGTATTTCCATTACTGCATGGTTTTATTATTTATTGGCTATCCCTATGAATTGCCTTGTCACCTATACCTAGATTGAATTTTTTTTATTGAGAGGACACAAAAGTACAAGGATATCAAAGGTGCAACCACACATTTAATTAATCAGGCCTATTGTTTACATCTCATAACTTCGTGATAAACCAAACCGATATGTTACCCTATGGCATGTCACCAACCAAACCGTAGGCCTAACAGCGGGGCCTTAGACCCGAACGCAACTGAATAAATGAGCTTATAATGGATAGTATATTAAAATACATGCCAGGAGAGGGAGGCTGTCCATCCCTGCTCTCCATGGCCCTATACACCCCCCAACTCCACATGTCGTGTTTGATTGCCGCGTGTGCAAATACATGTAGGCCTACTATACAAAGTTAGACTATTATGAGATAACCATGTGAACCATTTGATAGCATCGGCTCATCGGCCCGAGGATGCTTCTCCGATCATGCCCATGTAGGCCTAGGTAAAACGGCACTTATAATTGATATTATGTTTGATATAACTGAATGACAAATTAGTACACCGAGTTGAACTAACTGAGAACTAGCTAACTTAACAACGATACGAAGTAATAGGCCTACCATATTCAGTAATGACAATAAATAGATAAACAGGTAGGCCTATTGGATGGACGGGCGGGTGGAACGGACTTGTACAACATCGAAAGGCCAAACAAAAACAAAACATTAACGTCTTCGGATAAAACCCGGTGTAAGTCTTTTTGATCTCCTTACAATGTTTCACTCCGATCATGGATTCATAATCTTTCTCTGTCCTTTATTTTTTATCTTTTTTCCTTCTCTCTTTCCAAACTCCTTGACACTAATGCTTGTGCTAAAGCCTTGTTTTACTAATAGGCCTACTTGCTTTCAGGCTCAGCCACACCCCGGCAAAAATGACGGTTTGATAAGTCGGGCCTCCGATGCGTAAACAATGCGTATGAAGCCCTCAAACGCGGCAAAAACATAGCGGGTAACGCAGCACGCACTGACGGCTTTCGAAATAACAGCGTCACGTATTTTAAGCGAACTGGCGCGTGCCAATTTGCGTGAAAAACAAAACACGGGATACGCGGCGCATGGGAGTTTCGCTGATCCCCTGCGGGCAGACTTTTCCATTCTACTTTGTCAATGATCACAATAAGGGATTTAAATCCTTCTAAATAGGCTTTTGGAATTTCAAAATTGAAAATTTCTTTGCATGTACTGATAGATAACACTCTGAAGTTTTGAAAAATGAAGAAAAGTGAAATTCCTGGAAAATACGAAATGACACTTGACAACCCCCTTAAGTCACTGAGATTACTAGTTCTTTTCAGTGTAAAAGGCCTATAATTTATCTGAACTAATATCATTGTATTAATTTGTTACTTCAGGAAAGACGAGAAAACTGTCAATGTGATAGTCACAGCATGCTTTTCTAAGATAACAAAGGTGAGTTAATAAATACAAGTTTGTCTCAAAATCAATATTATAAATAATTCAGTAAGAAGAGATCCAATGATGTTATATTGATTCAGTTGTCTTGTTGATTTCTGATTCTGTAGGCTAATTAAAATGATCATTGTATAGAAAGGCTTGGATTTTCTGGGACTCTATATAATTTTTCGGGCGGGACCCGGGATTTCTGAATTTCTCCAAAGATACGCTGGGCTGATTGTAAGGGGGGAATCTTTTGTCGAAATTGTGTCCAACATGTTCCATCTTAAATCCAAGATGGCGGCCCGGCAAACCCAGAAGTGAAAATCTGCTGCGAAAATCACATTTTAGAGAGCATAGGTGTAAGAAGATGCACAGATTTGACTAAATAAACCCAACGAAAGTGAATCTCCACTATAAATCTGCATTAAATAAGAGTGATTTAGCTGACAAGGTGGTTTTTTTATTAAGCTTATTATTATTTTTTGATTTTTTGATTTCAGGTTTGGGAAGGTGATTTTTAGTCCCGGGACTATAAAGTATTTGGGCGGGACTTGGTTTCCAGGGACTCGCTCCCACCCTTACTGTATAGTTTTGAACAGATATTTGTATTTGTAAAGCCCTTGCAAGCTCCTCCAGTAAGCGGATCATCATCCTTAGTCACGGCTCCACAGCAGATGGCTTTCTGACAAAAGAGCAGAATCTCTATCCTCTTTGTAAGAATTTAGTCAACTAATGTGTTCAGTGTGTAAACGGTGCAATCCATCCTTCCAATTGTGTAGATTCTGGTTTCTTTTCCATTAATTGCACAGCGCAATACGCACATTTGGATTTTACAGAACAAAACTGGCTGTTCTGGAGCATCCTTTCAATGGTCTTATCATTATCTGGGAATGTAAACTATCATTTTAAAAACACCACCATTCTGTATACTACTTTTGTTTTCCCAACAGATTTTAGTGGCAGGATTGCAGTTCTTTTTAGGCACAGATGATGACAAAAAGGATGACGATGACAGTGATTCAGAGGTAAGGTCAAGACAATTTGAGTTTCAAAATTACGAGGCAAAAATGGCAAGGCTCATATTTATTGGAGGTCAAAAGGAATCCCTTCTCCCGCAGGTGCGTTCTTTTGTCGTATGTATGCATTGCGCATACCATGCACAGTATGCCCGGCCTCATTATGCATACACCTGCTTATGATGTGTGACACAATTGGCGTGGGAAAAGGGATTCATTTTGTGCACAGATAAATGCAACCCCTCAACTATTAAAATCTTTGTAATTTTTCTGGATACTGGGAACTACCTACGATGTGATTTAACTCTATACCACTACACCATACAAAATCATACGACCAGCAACACCTGTTTGCGTGTGCACACGAGGTCCATCCCATGCTGCAATACCTCCCCCCCCCCCCCCCCCGGTATAGATAGTCACCAAACATTTAGCCTGGCCAGCCCAATGCTCGCAGTGTAATGGTCGAGTGACTCGTCTGCCAGTTTGGCGACACAGGTTCAATTCCCAGGGGACCAACAATTTTTTTGTTTGTTGACATTTTGCAATGCTGTGTGTGTGAAACAATTCCCTTCGTCCAAGAGTGTGATATCACACACAGCATAGCGGCTCTAAATCAATCAAGGGTGGGGAGGGGGAGTACTTGCATATATTAAGGTAAACAGTTATGTGCCACTCTAATAATATATGGGTCAGATTTTTTTTTTTGGGGGGGGGGGGGAATCCATAAACATGGGGGTATAATTTGTGCTTGAAAACCCTAAACATGGGTCCCAAAATTGCAAAAAGTAACGCCAATCACGGATCCCAAATCGCAAACAAAAACATATGTCCCAAATTGCAACGAAAAAAACCAACAATCAAATCAGCATTTTTTAAGGTAAAAACACCCCTATAAAGGAACCTCCAAACCCTTACCGGGTTCCAAATGATAAGTTCAAGAATCTGTATAATTTCTCGTTTTATCCTCAAGCTGCTTGATGAGTCCACAGGCTGAAAAAGTAGGCAATACGGAAAGCTCCTTGAAGGGAAATTTGAGCATTTGGAGGGAAATTTTGGCATTTGGAAGGAAATGTTACTCTTTCATTAAGAAATACATTCCATTTTGGAGGGAAATTTGGAATCGCTTGCTGGGAAAAAAACCATTTTTTTCAGGCCATGTTGATGACGTTTAAAACAGTCACCTTCATTTACACCTTTTGTTCAACAATTTATTGAAATAAATATTCCTGTCTTCTGGCAGCTAATTTTTAAACAACTTCACTAATACTTTTCACAACAGCTATGTAGATTTTTCTCTCCATGTTCTGCAAATATGCTACTTTGTCTATAATTGTTGTTGTTGTTGTTTGTATTCAGGATGAGAGCACAGTATCAAGACGTCTAGTGATGGGCCAACAAGTCAACAAGAAGACGCGCAAAAGAAAGAAGAAGACAGAGAGAGCTCTGTCAGTCTTAAGGGTAGGTGCCACCACAAGTAGCGATGTAGTATAGTAAAATAATTGAATTTGAGGGGGACAGAAATTGGTAAAAGTGAACAAAAGTATCCACAAAATGCATACTTTTTTTCTGTTTTTTTCTTCTCTTAATTTTTGACATTTTGTCTTCAAAATGCCTTCCTAAAATCTACACCTAGTTTACATTTGGCTTGGCTATCTTGTGAAGCGGAAGATGTTAACACCTCTATGTGGTCCGTTTTTTAAACGGACCCTATTTTCAGTAAGGTTGCAAGTAATTCCCGGGTACCCGGGTACCCGCCCGTTGTCTCGGGTACCCGGGTACCAAATTGGGTACCTGGATTCCCGAAATTAAAAAAAAAAAAAATCTTTTTTTTTTTCATTTTTTTTTTTCTTCAAATATTTTTCCGAAAGTCTTTTTAGGTATTGAATGACCCATATTTTACCAAAAAGTGACCCTATTACCACAGGATATACTTAGTAAATGTTTGTATAATGTATTTAAATTAAAAACATAATAACTAATTTTGAGTCGAATCAAATTATAAATGTTGTTTATATGCCTGTGATCTGGTAGAGAAAGATGTTTCATTTGTGTATGATGGATATAATGACAGATAGGTTTTGAATGCATTTCAAATTCTTTAATACACAGACTTACAATTTTTATTACAACATCACATGCATTTTAACAACAGTAATCATTTTTTTAAACATGAAATTTGTTTAAATCAAAATAAATTATACTAACAATAACAAATCTTGCTAGTGTTTTAATATGTTACAGGCAACACTTTTCTTCCCATATTAAATAATAAGTTACTGAATTAAGGTATTTTTTTAATTGTTAGAGCATGATATGGTGTTACTTGATGGTCAGGTAAGGAGTCACTCGATGCCGTTTAAATGACCAGTTTTTACTCTGAAAATGAAGAAGAAAAAAATGAAAATTGAAAAAAAAAAGAAAACAAATTTGTACCCAATTTCGGGTACCCGGGTACCCGCCTGAAAAATAGGTCGGGTACCCGGGAATCGAAATACCCGTGAACTTGCAGGCCTAATTTTCAGGCCTTTGAAATTTAGATTTAAGCTTACCCACACATCGTACAGATATGCCCATGCTTTTGTCGACACAGATGTCGACATCGAGATAAAATTAATATCAACATGTCGACATGAAGAAATTGTTCCGATCACAGCCTTAAGTGGTTGTTATTTACTGACAAAACACTTTATCGCTAAAAGAGAGTAACATGTTTCTAACTCTGAATTTTTCAAAGGTGAAAAGGCTCATATTGTGCTGCAAATCAATGGAAAGCTGATGTGTTCATCTTTCAATTACGCTGCTAGATTTGTACCAATTACTTGTTTCAGTGCTCAGCCACTTGATAGAGAACATATATATGTACATGTTTCAGTGCTCAGCCACTTGCTTGAGAATAAGGGGAGGTCCTTAAAGGCATATTATGTGATCTTTTCCAGGGAACGCCCTCAATCCTAAAAGAAAATTGAAAGCAGATTTTCTTGCAGATTTACATTTCTGATCGTAAATCGTACATACATTCCAAGATACAGGGCAATGCGATTCTTAATTACTTCCAAATCATGGTTTTAGAGTGAAAATAAACTGTCGGAGTCTGTGCCGACAACTTATTTTTACTCTAAATTCACTCTAAAACCATGATTTTGAGGTAATTTAGGAATCGTATCGCGCTTTAACTTGGAAAATATTTATGATCCGAAATGTAAATCTGCAAGAAAATCTACTTTCTAAAAAAATCATGAATAGAGGGCGCTCCCTGGAAAAGATCACATAATATGCCTTTAATCTGAATGTGCCAAAATCACTACTATTTTGTGTTCGAAAAAACAAATCTGTGGTCGGCTCAATAAAGCGTTACATTGACAACATATCCCAATTTTATCTTTTACTCTCAACAGAAACACAAGAAGAAGAACAAGGCGATACCATTTAACTTTTCTGCATTACACTTGGTCCACGACCCACAGAGTGAGTGAATACATTTCTGCTAAAGCTACGTTCTCGACTATAATTACTTTTTCTTCAAATAAATAACAATTTAAAGAGGACTATTTTTGGAATTCAGGTCAAATCTTAAAGGAGGTGTCCTGCAAGCACAACATTGTGCATTTTATGTTAGAAAAATAATTATCGACCCCATATTGCTTAATTATATAGAACAAAACATCATACTTTGACAAAAACGAATACACAATGCCATCTCTCAACATGCAATTTTTAAAATTTGTGGCAATCGAAAGTCCCGGTGTCGATGAAATCATAGTTATACAATGCACCTAAGCAAATTTGAGCACCAATAACCATGTCGTCATCGACACCGGGGCTTTCGATCTCCGCGAATTAAAAAAATTGGATGTTGAAAGATTGCAGTTTTTATTCATTTTGTGATAAGTATGATGTTTTGGTCTATGTAACTACGCGATTTGGGCTCCGCAATTGTTTTTCTAACATATAATGCACAATGTTATGCTTGCGGAACACCTACTCTAAATCTTTATTTTCAACATTATTGACTCATTATTATAACCATGCAATTTGAAATAGCTCTATATGTGATAGAAGCATGAATAGTGTCACACATACGATGTACAGTGCGCTATAGTATAATCAGTTCCAAATTTGGCGAGAAATATGCAGTTTTTATCTCTCCGCGCGCAAAAGTAATCCAAGCGTACACGCGCTATTTTTGTATACACACGCGACACATATGTGATTACAGTGCGCTGTGTTGCGTCATGGGGAACGTTTGCGTGTGCGCTCTTCTGTATTTATTTGCTGCTGCAGGTTTGCCAATTGGGAACTGATTACACTATAGTTACCTTCATGTGCTCAATCGTCCTTCTGTATTCATTCGCTGCTGTAACGAGGCTTTGCCAATTTGGAACTGATCAAACTATTATCTCTCTTGCATTTCAGACTTTGCGGAGAAGCTCTTTAAGCAGCTGGAATCCTCCACGGAACGTTTTGAGGTGAAACTGATGATGATGAACCTCATCTCCAGACTCATCGGTGTGCATCAGTTGTTTCTCTTCAACTTCTATCCATTTGTACAGAGATTCTTACAGCCTCATCAGAGAGGTAAGGCATCAATTGTTCTCTTGGCTTATTTTGTAATAAGGCTGTTCGACACATAGTTACTTCTGAGGTAATTCACCGTTGTGTGGGAATGTTTACTTAAGCGGTCAACAGGTCAAGTATTATACAAAAAAATGATGATTGCAAACTTTACGCATTAGAATGTAAACAGTCATTTTTTCTGTTTCAAAATAAACATTTTAAAAATTATTTCTACCAAAAGGAAACAGTTTAAAATTGAAGATGGTAAAACCATCCGACTAATCAATTCAATAATGAAATTGCTCAAATATTATATTCCTATACCACACCGTGCTGTCGATCCAGAACATGAATTACGCTGCATCTCGCTTCGTATTTTGACCTATTTTATCACAAAAAGGTATTCATCTCATGATTTATAGCTAAGAAGCTCAATTTTGCAGGCGAATTTGTTGTATTTTAGGACAAAAAAAGTGACTTTCACATACATTGTTCTATCAAATTTGTATGGGGGACATCAGGATTTTCTGGGAGAGGGGGTGGGGTTAATGGATTAAATATGGTATACACAATATAGACGATTAAACAATATTCCTAAACATTTTTTTTTTTTAATGTTTATTTTTAATTTGATCCAATCTTTTATCCTTCCACAGAGGTGACCAAGATACTTTTATACGCGGCACAAGCCACACATGATACAGTGCCGCCAGAAGTTATAGAAACACTAATCAGATGTATAGTCAACAATTTTGTAACGGAGAGAAATAGCAATGATGTTATGGCTGTAGGGTAAGTAGTGGTTACAGAGAACACTTTTTACGAAAATTGGGCTATAAAAATGGAATTTTCTGTTGTTGATTTTTTCATTTCCAGAATTGATGATATTTCAGCATAAAAAAGGGAAAAAACAATACGAAGGTTGTGGGTTCAAGTCCCGTTGTGGCCAGCATGTTGTTTCTTTGGGCAAGGCACATTACCGCGCTTAACTCTCATCACCCAGGTGTATAACTGGGTACCTGTATTAATTATGTTGGGAAGGTAAAAGGTCATGTTTTTTATACTGGGTACAATTTGTGTTACATGTCCCTTTTTCCATAAATTAGGTTCCTTTTTCAGTTAATGCATTATATCTGAAAAAGTTTACATTTAAAGTTGGTAAAAGTATACATATTCTGAAAGCATATATATCAGTATATATATCTTGCGGTGAGCGCCCTTGCGGGCTGCTCCACATCGCTCTCTGCACTTACAACCACTTTTACCTGTTTATTGATACATTTGGACACTGGACAGTCATTCTTATACTGGAGGATCTTGTTCATCATAGAGAACATCATGAACACAATTTCATATATTTCAGAACTGTGATCATCTTGATAATTCAACATTTTTCAGAGCCAGCTTTTTCTCCATAATGCATACAGTACTTGCTACATTACATTGTACATACATGCATGGGCTATGTGGCTATACAAACCTGCAGGCTGCCTTGTGCTTTGTAATTGGACACCAGTGCATAGCTATACCAAACAGCTTGTGTACTACCTCAATTTTCTTCAATGCCTAGTCCAAGGCCATGTCGACCTATAGAACTACATTGGACTTTACCACTACCAATATAGTATGAAACTGTTGCTGTCTTGTGATAGGTTTTACAGCATGGGATGATAAACATTTGCACAGCGCCCTGGCGGCAGCTCAAATTGTTGGTATCCTACAAGTTTAACATTTTTACTGGACTGTTTGCAGCTTATATTCTCACCCCTGTTTAGAACTACATTGGACTTTACCACTACCACTATAATAGTATAACACTGTTGCTGTTTTTGTGATAGGTTTTACAGCATGGGATGATAAACATTTGCACAGCGCCATTGCGGCAGCTCAAATTGTTGGTATCCTACAAGTTTAACATTTTTACTGGACTGTTTGCAGCTTATATTCTCACCCCTGTTTAGAACTACATTGGACTTTACCACTTCCACTATAGTATATCACTGTTGCTGTTTTTGTGATAGGTTTTACAGCATGGGATGATAAACATTTGCACAGCGCCATTGCGGCAGCTCAAATTGTTGGTATCCTACAAGTTTAACATTTTTACTGGACTGTTTGCAGCTTATATTCTCACCCCTGTTTCCATCTTTGTGCATATCGTCTTGGTTCTATTATACTCATCATGGACACGTTTTCCTTATCAACTGCATATAACTGATAATTTCTAAAGGACAATTTCCATCTGAACCAATTCAACAGACCCCTGCGTACATTATTCATCCATGCATCCGCTCGTCTTCAGAATCGCTGTGGCAAGATCATGTAGATGTCACATATCGAAACAACACTTCACATCTCATGTCGTACACAATAGAACTTAGATTTGTGTTTTCCAGACATCTTGTTATGATGAATATACTATTACTAAGACTTGAACTTTATGCACTGTAAATATTTTTTGTTGTTGTTTAAGTGGTTGTATATGCAACAAGCGCCATGAGCGTCAATTTTGGCGGATACCGGCGCTATATAAGACTTCATTATTATTATTATTATTATTATATACTGTAACGGATGCAAATAGCATACAATCAAGTTGATTATACAGGGTGGCCCGAAATTGTACAGGGTGTAACAAGCAAAATCTTCTAAAAAAGAAGGGTTTCAAAAATTACTTCCACTATGTATATGAAGTGATGAGAGAAAAGTTCAGTACAGATTTAAAGTAGTTTAATAAAATACCCATCCAGACATATGCAAATTAAATTTTATTATGAATCTGAAATTCTACATACAGGGTGTCTAAAAATGTGTTTATTTAGTTCCGGAAAAATGCTCTATTTTTACTACATACATACAAAGACTAGTATTTTAACAAAATTCAAGTAGATTTCAAATAAAAATGCATCAATTACATGTACATGAACATTGATTGATTTTGAAAGTCAGCCTTTTCTTATGTAAAGTTGATAATTTTAAACATATAGGGTGTTTAAAACATTAGTTTAGGTATACATGATTATCCACAAATCATTAAATTGAATGAATTTAAATTTGCATCTGAAACATGATTTTACATTCCAATTTGAAGTGGCAAATGCTTAAAGTGGTATGAGTTTCAAATAATGTTTAATAAAAAAGGGGCCCTTTAACTACAGGGTGACTCAAATTTTCCCAATGGCACATGTTCAGTGGCATACAATTAATTGCGTTCATCCTTCTTGCACCTTCATGATGTGCAAAGCACATTCAAATGAACAAATTAGGTTAGTTTCCATAATGTTTGAACCCAGTATTCAAATTTCAAGAGTCTGATTTAAGATTAAATCATAAAATGTTTTCGTTTTAAGTTGTATTCAACATATAGGGTGATCCAATGTTGATTGGCAAAGTGCTTATGCTGGTCATCCTATACTAGGTCAGGTCAGTTGCATTTTTAATAATTCTCCTGAGTTTACAAGCCAGCAGTTTTTTACTTATTTGGTAACACAGTTAAAACCAAGTAATAACAACACACAAACGCATTTAACAAAATGTGCTAATTAACATCCAGACAATACAGAATACATGAGGTTAATTACATATCTTCTTTTAATTTTTAATTAAATAGTTAAATTTATTCATTCAAAAGGGTACCTCAACCTTTCTATACTTTTAAAATAGACAGTTTGGTGCAGGCAAATGTTTGCATACATTCGCAAACTGCGACCAACTTACGTTTCTTAACAATTTTTTGAGCTTCTTATTTAATGCTAATTAATGATTCCTTAATTAACTAATTATATTTTTAATTCAAATATGCTTCAATATTGTTATGTTTTCAATATAGAATTGTACCAAGAGTGAAACCAGTGCATTTTATGTTTGCCCAATGTAAAATTGCACCATACTTGTTCAACTATGCACTCCTCCTCCTCCACATACTCCTCCTCCACATACTCCTCCACCCCTGACTAATTAGGTTTAACGAACTATTGTAATTAACAGAACCATGGTAGTTTATATTTTTCTTTTTAAAATAAAGGCCAAATACTTTCTCATCACAATAAGACCAAATTTGAGTATGTGTGATAAAGAATAGCCAAAATATATGCATGCAAAGTAATAATATGTATTGCAAATGTAACAGATCCACCTTTTTTGGGTACCCAGTATAAAAAACATGACCAAAACAGACTTGGTGAGCAAAAATTACAAGGAGGAGTCTGGCCCAAACGCCAAGGAACGAGAGATGGGCACTCCGCGCATGAGCTTAGCTCGACACGACACAACACTTTTACTTACTTTAACATACTGAAAGCCACATGGCTAAGATTCTCTCTCTTATAACACCAAGTGCTCTGCAATTGAACGATTGCCAAGCCCCGCCTTTATTTAAGAAGGCAAAAAACAGTTTTAACTGTACAAATGAATACCGATCCCTAATTTTGGAAATTCCACAAAAAGGTTTTTCCCCATAATTTTGCTTTCTGGAAATGCACTAATTTTAACTGTTTCTCTACTCTTATAAACTGTTTTAAAACATGAATACTTGATTTAATAGTAAAACATTCCAATTCACATCTTATTTAGCAACTATTATACATCTTCTGATAAAAAAACAAAAAGAAGAAAAATCCAACCTACCAACTCTACCCTTTGGAGGGGATCTATGGACCAACAAACACAATATTTTTTCCTAATCCCAAAACACAATGTCTTTCAATCACCCTTCACACAAAAGGTTTCTTGAGGTATCAAATTGTTTGTTTTGATTCATATTTTTCACAAAATGGTCAAATTTGTATTTAGATTCATGATTTGCCAATATTTGCAGATTGAACACAGTGCGAGAGGTGTCAGCGCGGTGTCCATTAGCCATGGGTGAGGATTTGATGCGTGATCTAGCAGAGTATAAATCGTACAGGAACAAGTCTGTCGTGGCGGCATCTAGGTCTCTTATACAACTGTTTAGGAATGTCAACCCCGAGTTGCTACACAAAAGAGATAGGGTAAGTAATCAGGATCCTTTCCACAACAAGTTGACAGTCGATCCCTATTTGCCCCCCCCCCCCATATTTTCCACCCCACCCCAAGATATTTATGAACTCTCTCTAAGGATTATTCACTTCACGCATCAAATCCACAAAAGGACACTTTATCAATTGAGATTGGTATTTGGGACATTGTTATCTAATGGATCCTTGAACAGAGTTCTTTTCAAAGTTGTCTTCATTTTGCCTGTGAACTTATTACATTGTTAACAAGGCGACAAATTCTGTTTCTGTTTTCCAAAATGTTCAAGAATTTAGACATTTATAACATGGCGGGGGATGGGGAGACGTAGCATTGCACATTCTTGTTTGGTCAAGTCCTTAAAACAGCTTGGTTTTTATGTCGTCTTATGGATAATTTGATGTGGTTTGGTATTTTTCAAGTCAATGTGTAACTTTAGTTATGTATTTATATTTTTTTTTAATGTACAGGGTATGCCAACTGAACACAGCACAGGGATTAGAGCAAAAGCTTATGGTCAGTTGGTAGCGCAAGACTTCATTCCGGGTGCAGAGGTCTTGCTAACAAAGGAAGAGGAGGCTGAGGAGAAGAAAGACAACAATGAAGGTATGCATGATGAGAATAAAGTGAAGGTTTGGTGCCAAAAGCACCTATGCATAGCACAATAGCTGCCCTTGGGCATGTTGCATGTTTTACAATGACATAACTTATAGCATCATAAGTGTTTTACACATGGCAGCTATAATGGATTGTACCTGAGCGCATCACAAGATACATAAGACCATAATCTGTCATAGCTGCTCTGAGTTGCACTGGTTTCGTTATTTGTCCAGTGCCTGCTGATGCTGGATATCACAGCTGATCACCAATTTACAGAGCAGCAAAGTGAAAATTGGCCTGATATTTTTTTTAAACAAAACAATGTCTCTGGTATTATAGGTCCTTAAAGATTGACAATGCAATGTAACTATTTTTTGTTATTTGTCCAGTGCCTGCTGACGACTGGATATCAGCTGATCACCAATTTACAGAGCAGCAAAGTGAAAATTGGCCTGATATTTTTTTTAAACAAAACAATGTCTCTGCTATTATAGGTCCTTAAAGATTGACAATACGGTGTCACTATTTTTTGTTATTTGTCCAGTGCCTGATAATGGATATCGGCTGATCACCAATTTACAGAGCAGAACCAATACTAGGCATGTTTCTACTTATTTCAATGCATTTCTCATGGTGATTCCAAATATAGTAACGAAATTCAATATTGTTGACATTTTTGAAACATTTTGTGAAGTTTTGGAATGTCGTCTGCTGCCGCCTGCCACATGGAAAGTGTCAAAAGAAACAATGTCTCTGGTATTATAGGTCCTTAAAGTTTGACAATGCAATGTTATCATTTTGTTCAGTGTTGTCACTTTTACTGACTGCGAACGGAGTAAGTGTAGCGATCAAAGTGCAGTGGATCATGGCATGGGTCCAGAGGCCTTCTTAATGTTTTTTAGGGTTTTTTAATGCACTTTGAGGGTTCCTGTCACATAATTTCTTGTTTTATGAGGCAGTTTAATAATTTTATCCACAAATTGTTAAAAAAAAGAAACTAGAGTGCCGTTTTTTTACCCCTTTTTGTCTCGCCTGATGTAATCAGGAAGAGACTATGTTATCACTATTTCTGTCCGGCGTCCGCCGTATGGCGTCTGCCGTGTGCTAAGAAATACCTTTGTGACGCGATATCTGGAGATCCTTAAGGCCTATCTTGATGGGACTTGGTGGAGGGAAGGGTGGTGCGTTCTTTTGCTGATTGAATTTTCAAGGTCATTGGAGGTCATTCAAGGTCATCGGGGTCAAATATGCTTAACACTTTTGTGACGCGTTGTAACGCGATATCTAGAGATCCGTAAGGCCTATCTTGATGGGACTCGATGTCAGGAAAGGGGGTGGTGTGTTCTTTTGCTGATTAGATTTTGAAGGTCATTGGAGGTCATTCAAGGTCATCGGGGTCAAATATGGGGTCAAATAAGATCCGTAAGGCCTATCTTGATGGGATTTGGTGGAGGGAAGGGGGTGGTGTGCTCTTTTTGCTGATTAAATTGTCAAGGTCATCAGAGGTCATTCAAGGTCATCGGGGGTCAAATATGGGGTCAAATAGATCAGTAAGGCCTATCTTGATGGGATTTGGTGGAGGGAAGGGGGGTGGTGTGTTCTTTTTGCTGTTTAAATTTTCAAGGTCTAAACTTTGAAGGGCCATAAAGCGGAAACGATTCGTTTGTGTTCCGCAAAATTTGTAGTACTGGGTAACATTTGAGCATCCCTTAAGGTATTACATCCCTTGCATTAACTACAATGCATACCTCTGTGACAGTGCTACATTGTATCATATGTTTCATCATCATTTCTTTCAAGTCACTTTTGATGAACAGGCGAGACGCGCCGTTCGAGAACCGCCTTGTTGTATCTATAATTTGACAATGTAATCTCCATTTTGACAACAAAATTTTAATCTCCATTTTAATCTCCATTTTGACTCCATTTTGACTACAGATGGCTGGGAGAGTGCCAGTGATGAGGATAGCGATGGCAGTTGGCAGGATGTTGTACATTCAGACAACGAAGATGCAACGGCACAGGGTGACAATCCTGCGGAATCATTGACGATGGAAGAGAAGAAAGCCAGAGCGGCAGATATCAGTGGTTCAAAGGTGCTCACTCAAGAAGAATTTAAGGTATGTGTGTTTTGCAAATGAGAGCTATATTGCGTCGCTATTCTTTTAAAACCTTGTATGTTTTTCCGGCCCTTCAGCATGTATAAAGTAAAACTGCCCAACGGTTATGCATAGGAAGAGTTGCTTTATACATGTTCCGGGACAAGAGAACTTACAAGGTTTTGATAGATGTGATTTTGTCACTTAAAAATGTTTAGAGCAGACCGCCTAAAGGTCATACATAGGAAATATTACTTTATACATGCTGGAGGGCTGGATGGAGATACAAGGTTTTGAAAGAATAGCGACGATTTGGTTTTTGTTTTAATTTCTTTTCTGGGTAGCACTGGTACGAGTAGTCTAAAATGTGTTTAAATCATAAAACAATGAATGAGAGAGATTGGAATTCACAAATAGTTGCTTAGTAAAGCAATAGATATCACGGATAAGACAATATTGAATTGAAGATTACGTCTAAATATAAAATCCAAATTCTTGACATTTGTGACCCCTCACGTCAAAATGGACATGTTGGAGGCCTGAGTCAATTCTGAGTTATTGGTATGATTTGAAAGAGAACATTTTAAACTTTGAAATGATACCATGTTGAATGTAATCGGACTTTGTAATCACAAGATATGAATTGAAGAAGCATATTTTTGTCTATTATTTCCTTTATGTTTCACCAAATATATTGCCCTCTATCTCAAAACTGTGTTTGCCGACAGCATGTCCTTTTTGACGCGACTGGTCACATTTGTGGTTCTTATCATCCTTAATCTCAGCTCCAGTATAGTGTTGGTTACCATTATATAAATAATGAATGTTTAATAAGTGCAATGGTAAGAATATTTTCATGAGGTGAAAGATGGAATGTTCCATTCAATGAAGCGAAGCTGAGCCTATGGCAGAGATTCACTTTATGTTACTTGTTCTTATATTCTTTTATCCCAGAAAATCACACAAATGCAAATGGCTAAAGAACTGGAGGCGGCTAAGAGCAAAACGGGAAAAGGCACCAAGAGGAAATTTGTGACAATAGACGAACCATCAGAAAGGTAAAGATACTATAACAGGGGTCCCATTTTTGAGAGGTTTTTGTGATATTTCACTTTTACCCCAACATTTTAGATATGACTATTTGGACTCCCATAATTTGGTGATTGTGTGGTGAAGGAGTCCATAAAATGCATAGACCATTTCAAATCGAGATCGAAACTTCGGAAAAACAGGTCACATACACTAGGTGTGTACACAGAGAAATGAAGTGGTTTATCGCATTCATAGCATTGGTTGTCCGCTTAGGCCTAAAAAAAAAAGTTTGATTGGCGTAACATAGAAGAAAAAAATAGGGTAGGTAGGTCGGATTCTTTTTTATTTATTTTTTTATTTTTTTAAATCTGTAAAACGTCTATGAAATTTTATATACCAGTTATACCATACAGACATAAACAAATGGCACAAATACACATTTTCACTGTCTTTATTTCTTTTTCTCACACACAATTTTTTTTTTTTTTTTTTAAATTTAAAAAATTTAAAAAATTTAAATTAAAAAAAATGTTTAGGGTCGGGGGTTAAAATAGGGTCGGTCAGGTTACGCCAATCAAACCTCTCTTTTTTTAGGCCTTAGTGGCTTACTATGTTTACATACAAGCGTACTCTTATGAGAAGTAAAACTAGTAGCGCGACTATTTTGTTTTTATCAACAATGGCATCGATACCGACAACTTCAAAATGTATCGAGCTGAAGGTAAAATGTGAAGGTTTTACCCGAATCTCTTTTATCTCACCATTTTTGTCACTGAAACACCACAAAATACAAAAAAACTGAGTTTTTTTTGTCGATGACCTATGAGTCATCAAACTGGTGCCAAAAGCTAATCAGAAAGCATCGGAACCGATCAAATATTTTCGGATTTGAAATGGTCTATTGATTACAACATATGTAACATGTACTGTATTGTATTGTATTAAAGGGGTAGGCTATTTACAGGCCTTATTGGCTTTTCAGCCTACTCCTCCATACGCTTTTGTTGTTTTTAAGTTTTACATTTTTGATGTAGTAGTGTTGTTTTTATGGAAATAAATTTGATTTGATTTGAAGTCTAACATTGAGATCAATATTTTTGTTATGACCCAATTAAAGTAGTCATTTTTTGACTCTAAGATTTCATGGACTCCTGTATGTATTATACTATTGAATAAATGAGAATGATATGCATCGATCGAACTATAGCATTGTCCCATGATAACCAAAAGGATACATGCTAGAACCTAAAGTACACTAATTTAAATAATTTAATTACGGTAACATCTTCCTTTAAGCGCATGGTTTTTTCAGCGTTTATGGTGCGCTGGCTTTCTCTGGGGGAAAGGTAATTAATTGATCATTCTATTGACCCAGAGAACTCAGTAAATCGCCCTTTGGCTAAATAGGCTTTTGGTACATATATTTGTTTGTTTTGTTTTATTTTGATAAGCGGTGAGAGGTTGGTCCTACTTATGTAGATCTTATACATATTGTTCTTAGGCTATATTAAAAAAACATTTTGTCTCAAAGCTCCCGCGCGCGTTAGTCAATTGATGAGGGTTAGATTTTTATTTTTTTTCCAAAAAAAAAAACCCCTTAAGTTTCACTGATTTTTCAGATTTTCAGTGATCACATCATTTTAAATACAAAGGTCACTTTTACAAGGATTTCATTACTTTATATTTATAAAAAAAAGCACTTTAAAAAACCCGCATCCTGCATTAGGTTTTGAAAAACTGAAGAGCTTCGAGACAAAAGGGTTTTTTTAATATAGCATTATTATCCAACAATTTTCTACCTTTTATTTATTTTTTATTTGTTCCAGTGCCGATATATTGGCGCTGAGTCAGATTGAGACAATAGCTGGCAGAAGAAAGCAGAACAAGTTAGAACGCATAGCAGCCATGGAGGTGAGTAAATTGAGGTTTTCACTGTATGTAAGGCACCAAAATTAAAACTTGTCTCAGCAGTCAGCGCTGCTTGCTTTTAAAATGAGATTGAGCGCGTAGCACTACGTGGCAGCGGTGTTTTTTTAGCTAGTTTGTTTCGGCGATACTCTGCAACTTTTATTATAATGTAAATGTGAAATTTGGAATCGGCGAAGTATTGCAAAACTGTTGACTATATTTTTGATTTTTATGATAGGTGACACATATTTGTATTTCTTAAATCACTACAACACAAGTTTAATATTTGAAAAAATCACATAGGACATAGCTAATATTCTTATGTAATTTTTTTTTTTAAATCGCATAGGACATAGCTTTTAAGCCAAAAGGTGCTGAGACAAAGTATTTAATTGGTATGGAGTTTTAATAAAATATTGTTAATTGGTTTACCTTTTATAATTTGACTATCTAATATTAGTTTTGCCTATCATTTTGATGCCTATCACTGTTTTTACAGTGTTACCTATGAGTAAGCTATCATGAATGAGCCTAGTCGTAAGTCGTCCGCCTGAGAAAATGTGTCCCCATTTTGAGAACAATGAATTGAAAGCAAAGGTTTTACATAAAATTCTGACAATATTGTGATTCAAATGTAGGACCTTTCAGTCCCAAAATGAATGTCATACCATTAAACCAGCTAGGCTGTCGGTGCCGAGGTAGCGATTTTAATCCTACAAAAGATGTATAGTAGCCCATAGTCTACGACGTGTATTACAGAATAGATCTGTACAACTCATACAATAGACCAATTTTTGAAAGCTTGCTCATAGGTAGAACCTTACCTGCCTATTCCTCATTCTTTGAATGTCCCCATTGAAAACCTGTGTCGGTAAGATATACTGTAGTTTATTCAGTTCAAAATGTGTGACAATTATGAGCCTTGTATTTGAACCAATTGATTGGCCCATCAGAGCTCTTTGTAGAGAGTTACCAGTTTGATTTCTAATCACTCAATTCATTAACCTTTGTTAATGTCTGTTGGGCTTTTGTTCAAATGTTCCCTTTATATACAAAACAAAACAAATTATCTGTGGGACATATCATGGAATCACAAGCAACTATGCATGTGACTGTGCACCACGCACATCGCATGTGCATAACTGTTGTGCTATACCTGCTTATGATGCACAGATGCACACTTCCGATAAGTTACATGCGACGGCAAGAATTCTTTTTTCGCAGAGATAAATACATGCCTCAAAATTCTGGACAATTTTGAACTGACTAAACTATATAAAGAGATTTTCTTCTATGCACAACATTTCTTTACCATTCCTTTTGTACAACAGCAAAATTCAAATCACAATTAAAAGCAAATGAAGTTGAAATCCAGTTGTTGATTTTACATTATTGAATCATCTGTATTAATGTCAGAATTGACAGAATTAGAAAAAGTGTCAGCAGGCATAGGTGGAACATCAAATAACCCTAACCCCGGTTTAGGATTTTTGACCGGGATCACAATTTTCGAGGAAAAAACACCAACTAAATCTCCGGGAACCTGCCGGGATTCGATCCGGGGACCCTCCGTTCTCAAGCCCCACCTTCCCACCACTAAGCTGTTCATCTGAGATGTGGCGTTCCACAGGGATCAGTCGCGGGACCGCTTGCCTTCACATTGTTCAGTGCACCACTCCAGTCTATAGTTGAGTCACACGGCCTCAAGTGTGTCGTCTACGCTGATGATACTCAGTTGTATTTATCGTTTCAGCCAGAAGATCGTCAACAGGCAGTCAACAAAATTGAAGCGTGCATTGCTGACATCTGCTCCTGGTGTGAGCAAAATAAACTGGTCTTAAACCACAGCAAGACCGAGCTGATTTATTTCAAATCGAAGTTCAGCACCTCGCCATGGGAGCCTTCTATAAAGATCGGTGATACGATGATCCAACCATCGCAAGCAGCTCGCAATCTTGGTGTCATTATGGATTCGACGCTCAATATGCAATCTCACGTTGACAGTCTGTGTAAAGGTGCCATGTTTGGCATAAGAAAGATTGGGCATCTGCGTCATTATCTCTCCCGGAATGCAACTTTAATGTTGATTCATGCGTTTGTCACATCAAAGCTAGATTCGTGCAACTCGCTTCTGTTTGGAATGCCGGAATGTGACATATCAAAGATTCAACGTGTCCAAAACACTGCGGCTCGGCTCGCCTTGCGCGTTTCGCGACACGAACACATAACACCCGCACTTGAAGAGCTTCATTGGCTACCTGTTCGACAGAGGATTTCTTACAAGATTTTGCTGCTGACATTTAAAGCATTACATGGTATGGCACCTGGTTTTATTTTGGATCTGATTCGCCCTTATGTTCCTGCCAGAGCCTTAAGATCTGCTTCAGAAACGCGCCTCGTTGTTCCCAGTTCATCTACAAAGACTTATGGAGATCGAGCATACGCATCCGCTGCCGCGTTTTTGTGGAACGGTCTCCCTATCAACGTCCGTCAAGCTCCATCTCTTAATATATTCAAGTCGCGACTAAAAACACACCTATTCAAGCAATATTATTATGTCTGATCTATGATTTTCTCATCTCGTTAACCAGCTTGTTGTGATAGCATTTTCTTTTTGTGATTTTCGTGTTACTGGCTAAGGGTGTAAAGTGCTGGCAACCTCTCCCCTCAGTCAAGTCTTGTGCCGGTCACATAAACATCAACTCAATAATATTTGCAATTGTCATGTGCAGGTCACATATAACCATATTCTTGGTATGTTAGACATTTTTAACTTTAATATTTTTGCTTTCATCTGCTTTTTCATATATTTATATTGTATTATATCATTGCATTGTGCCTATTTTTTGTATTTTTTATGCATTTTTTATATATTGTTGGTCTTGGTCTTTTTAATGATTCGTTTTAATGTGTACATTGTATGTAATGATGGTGAATATTTTGGCCATTTTATTCATGTAAAGCGCATTGAAGCTCTGCGTACTGCGCTATATAAGTCCTATATTATTATTATTATTATTAAGCCACGGCCCTCAGCTACACATTCGTGCAATATACTGCACTCATTATATAGGCTCGGTTGACTACGTCATCGAAAACCGACGGCGCATGCGTTTGGAGAGGGACTTTGGATTAGCATTTTTTAGCACTCAGGGGGGTTAGGGTTAATAGAACACACAAAAAAAACTTCTTCTTTTTTTACCATAACCCTAACCCCGGTTTAGGATTTTTGACCGGGATCACAATTTTCGAGGAAAAAACACCAACTAAATCTCCGGGAACCTGTCGGGATTCGATCCGGGGACCCTCCGTTCTCAAGCCCCACCTTCCCACCACTAAGCCACGGCCCTCAGCTACACATTCGTGCAGTATACTGCACTCATTATATAGGCTCGGTTGACTACGTCATCGAAAACCGACGGCGCATGCGTTTGGAGAGGGACTTTGGATTAGCATTTTTTAGCACTCAGGGGGGTTAGGGTTAATAGAACACACAAAAAAACTTCTTCTTTTTTTACCATAACCCTAACCCCGGTTTAGGATTTTTGACCGGGATCACAATTTTCGAGGAAAAAACACAAACTAAATCTCCGGGAACCTGCCGGGATTCGATCCGGGGACCCTCCGTTCTCAAGCCCCACCTTCCCACCACTAAGCCACGGCCCTCAGCTACACATTCGTGCAGTATACTGCACTCATTATATAGGCTCGGTTGACTACGTCATCGAAAACCGACGGCGCATGCGTTTGGAGAGGGACTTTGGATTAGCATTTTTTAGCACTCAGGGGGGTTAGGGTTAATGATTAATCAATTAGGCCAACAACAAAAATTTGTTATATTGGCGTAACGGGCTGAACAAAAATAGGGTAGGTAGGTAGGGATTTTTTTTTAATTTTTTTTTTAGCAGCAGCAGCAGCAGCTGTTTTTGAACAATGTTAACCGAGTTTAAACATTCCCTATTGTTTGTTAGAAGTACCCCTCAGTACAAGTCGAGAAAAAACATTTATTTTTTTCATTTTTTTATTTTTTAGGGTCGGTCGGTTGGGTTTTTTTTTTTTTTTTCACTGAAAAAAAAAAAAAAAGTGTAGGGTCGGGCGTATTTTTAGGGTCGGGCGGGTTACGCCAATATAACAATTTTTTTTTTTTGGCCTTAGTTAGTTATAATTTGTTGTCATATGTGACCCATCACATCGAAACCGACCAGTTGTTGGCAAACCTTATTTGCAGAAAAAGATCAAAAGAAGATGAGATATAATGATGAACAAGAAGGAACTTATCACCTCTCAAGCTTCATAAAATCTGTGTTTTATGTTCGATTTCAATAAGTATAAGTGTCAGAGCTTTGTAACATGTAATTAATATATCAGTTTAGTTTTCCTTTTTGGAGACAACTGGTCTGTTCTGATGTGATGGGTCTTGTATTGTCTATTGTAAACAATCTGAGTTGGTAAACTGCTTTATACAATTAGTGTTTAAGTAAATAGCAAAAATAGTAAATTGTAACAAGTATACAGTATACGAAACCAGTCCCAACTGAAACAGTGGAGAGAACCACAATCAGGATACCCGAAGGTATTCAGAGGGACGAGAAGAAATGTAAATACAGTATAATAGAGAAGCAAGTACATAGAACAGGTAAACAGTGACATTGGTTTGATTTGCTTCATTCCATTAACTGATGGTGATTTAATGTATTCAATTCTGTGTATTTAATTACAGGCTGGTCGTGAGGACAAAGACAGGTTTAAGCACAAACAGCGCCGAATGAATCCTCACGCCAGTACGTCTAACAAGGAGAAGCAAAAGAAGAAACCATTTATGATGGTCAAACAGAAATTTTCAGTGGTACACAAGCACAGGAGATCGTTTAGGGATAAACAGGTATGAGGTGTTTTTATTTTTAAATCATCTTTAACACTTTCCACGCAGCAGGCGTCTGCAGACGACAGTTCCAAAATGTCACAAAATGTTTTAAAAATGTCAACATTATTGAATTCCATCACCACATTTAGAGGCACCTCTAGATAAGTACAAACATGCCTAGTATTGGCTTTGTTATTCTTGAGATAGACTTTGAAAGTTGGGAAAGGTTTCTGAAAAATCTGTTTTGTTTTGGTAAAACTAATAGCCACATTGATAGTGTAAAAGATGTTCAATTTGGTCCCTTCATCAAAATTGGTAAGAACTATTTGTGATCAGACAAATCCGAGTAAAAAGTCAAATTCATAAAAAGTCTTATTTCTAATCTTTGATACACTTTGATGTGTTTAAATTTTATTTACTCTGCATCGATTTGTTAACAAAACCATTAAATGCCCATAACTTGACAACTTGTATTTGATGTTCTGAGAAAAAGTGATTTTCAATATTCTGTAACTTTTAGTTAGGAATGTCTGGGAATGTGATATAAACATTGACTTCAGTACCAAAATGTCCCTTAACTTTGTACATTATCATGAAATAAAAAACTCAATATTCATGTCCTTGATTGTTCCCCATTTACTCACGTTGGGTCACATTTTAGTTCTGCAACATGCTAACAAGGATTTTGCTTAGTGCAAAAGAAAGATGTCATATTTAAAAAGACACCCTGTCAGTAGGCTTGGGCATCACCAGTGCATTGCATATCGCACATCGTGGCAATAAACATATCGAGATATCGCCATATATGGCGATAATTACCAAATTTCTCTCACAAGACCTCCAAATACCCAAGAGGCTCAATGTCAAAAGTTTTCAATAAAGTAAACAAGTTAAAATTTTGACCTCCAAAGTATATACACATCCAAACCCCTTATTGGACATGCTGAAAAGCAATTAACCTCATGATAACCCTTTGCAGTTGGAAAAAGACGCAAATGTAGGTCAAAGTATACAGATATTTTTGGATGTTATATATTTTCACTGATTTGGTGTAACATCAATTCGAGATGATATTGTGGGTTAATTGTGAATTGTGAATATTCTGGCATTCAAAAAATAATCCCCACATGGTTGAAAGCATGTTGACAAATCATGATCACGATAAAAGAACAATATCATAGTGGATGGCGATATTGCCCATGCTTACCTGTCAGATACCTTCCCTAGCTAGCTCTTTATACACATCAATATATTTCATGACAACAGACGTTAAAGTCAATTTTGTTATCTAGGTGATGTTGCCAACATTTTATTATTGGAATACCCATAGTAAAAACAAGGGATATCATGCAATTTTGGTTGCAAAGCATTGCTTACCAGTTTTGAACTCTTCATTCAAATAAGCCAACACTTGCAAACACAATAAGTACAATCATGCCAAATTAAGCGAAGGTGCCTGACCCAACAGTTTTGTTGTTATATTGTACCAATAGGTTATAGTAATAAATATAATATTATCTTTTTTTCATTTTTTCTCCAATTGCAGATTGCTCTCAGGGATGCCTTAATCAAGAAATCAAAGTCAAAGTTTTGATGGGATCCATAAAGCAGATATCGACTAATAATAATATGAACTGAAAAAGCACTGGATGATTTGAAAGAATTGTAGTGTCGCATATAGTAATACTTCAATGACACACTGTTATTACCGACAGAAGTTCTTTATTTGAAGAGCTGTTTTGCAAAAGGGCTTACAACCACTTCTGCAGGTAACTCATTTTGCATTTAATGGATGGCTATTCATCATGTGGAATGTGGCTTGTATCGTTGGTACCTCAATTGGCATGCATGGATGCACTAGGCGAAGTCATAGAAACAGTAATGAACACAGCCATAATTTGATTAATTCCATGGACTTATAAATGCAAATTCACTAATGCAAAATGAGTAACATGTGGGGGTGGTCTGTAGGCCCTTTTGCAAAAAAGCTCTTCATTTGTGCATATAAGGAGACGAGCGGTCCAGTTTGTGTACTTGCACTCTCTTGCACGGCTTTCTAACTTACATATCTTGCCTGTATGTTCCTAATTACAGGCCACTTGTCATAGACTGAAAACTATAATTTCAAGGTGTTCATCGTTGTTAAAACCAGAATACATATTTAACTTAATCTTTGAAATTACAAGGAACCAAAAGCAATCTAATATTAGTGCATATTCAAGAAAAAGCAGCAACATATTTGTAAAAAAGCAGAGAATTGTCACTGAACTTGGCTGTTAGAAACGCTTTATGAGTTTAGGTCACATGGGAGCTTTATATGTCATGATATCACTGTGTAGAGGAAAGAAAAGAGACTTCCTGGTAAAGAATTGTACCAGAGCTGAAGTAGCTGCTAAATTGTGTTTGAAGGAGGTGTCCTACAAGCACAACATTGTGCATTATATGTTAGAAAAATAATTATTGAGCCCAAATCGCTTAGTCCCAAATCGCATAGTTATATAAAACAAAACTTCACACTTATCATAAGAACGAATAAAAACTGCAATCTCTCACCATGCAATTTTTAAATTCGTTGCGATCAAAGTCCCGGTGTGATGACGTCATGATCATTGGTAATCAAATTTGCGCAAGTGCATTGTATTACTATGACTTCATCGTTTTTGTCATAAGTATGATGTAAGTATGATGTTTTGTTCTATATAATTATGCAATTTGGGCTCGAAAATTATTTTTCTAACATATCATTCATAATGTTTTGCTTCATTCAAAATAAACCATGACAATCGCTGCATGTTATGTGGCACATACTCACTTTTTTAAATTGTTTTAGTTTACTTATAAAGCATTAAAAAGGATACATATGCTTGCAAAACGAATCACACTTGTCTATTTTATCGACATATCTTTTTAAAATCATAGCAGCACAGCACAAGTATTTTATCAGAATGTTTTTGAGACAAACTTTTTGCATGAATTGTTTGTATTTTGTGTAAAGATCTACCATTTTGCTCATCATTAGGACTAGGAAAAGAGGAATTCTGTGGGTTTTTATTTGATTACAAACATGTGCAGTATTGATTTGAGCTATGCCTTACCCTACTTTGATTAAGTAAAACAAAACATGTGTTATTGGAACTTACTGCAGATTGTACGTGTTTACAGTTTTAATTTGAGAAAATATTATATTTTAATTAAAACTCTTTTAAAAAATCAATACAAACTAAATTATGTATGTTGAATTTGTTGATTTTTTTAACCCAAAGCGGGTTGTTATTTTGAATAAAATACTATAGATATTAACTTCAAAACATCTTGTAACAGTGTTAAATTTATTTCAGGTGGGCCTCCTCAAATGCCTAAACCAAAATAATATTGACCTAGTATACACTCCTCAAAAAAGTTCGGAAATGTTTTCAATCGCCAATTTTTCAGTTATTCTGCGATTTATTCATACTCTGTTACATATCAATGGAAAGCCGATTTGTTCCAACGATACCACTTTTGTAGCATTCACTTGTTTCAGTGCTCAGCCACTTGCTTGAGAATGTGGGGCGATCTCTCTGACGGTGTGTCAAATTCAACACTATTTTGTACTCAAAAGAACAACGGTTGTCGTCTGTTCAATGAAATGTTACATTGACAACTACAGTGTAGAGTGATGTATAACAGTGGAACCTTGTTAACACAAAATTCCTGTTAACACAAAGTGCTATTCAAATTCAAAGCGTATATTTTACCATTATAATATGACTGGATAACACAAATTCCTGTTAACACAAACTAAAATGCAAGGCCCGGCAATTGAGCACAACAATGATGATTTTGGCACGTCCAGATAGTGACCTCCCCATACATATTCTCAAGCGAGTTGCTAAGAACAAACAAAAAGTCATTGCTACAAATTTGGCATCATTGGAGAGATGAACACATCCGCTTTCTTATGAGCATATAACAACGAAAAATATAGGTAATTGAGGGAAAAAATCGGAACTTTTTTGAGGGTTTATAATTCATATGCCAGCTATGAGTAAAAAAAGAATGTATATATTGTGAGACAACCCAGTTCCTGCAATGTAACATCTCAATGGTCAAATTTTATCACATCTATTGGTCCAATGAATTTCTAGTACAGGGATAATAATGTGTGCCAAGTCGTTTGAAGCTATGCATGTTTCGGACCAAGTTAAAGACCGTATAGTATTTAGCCCTGTCATGAAATAACTCAACACCAAGTCATCAATAAATATTCTTTCTCGTTCCCTGAATGATTGCATCTATTAGTATCGATCTGAACAATATGTACACATTATCCATGTGCGTGTGGGTTTAGTTTAATTCTATAAAAACTCCGGGTGGAGAAGTAATGTTCAATTATCACAAATATAGTGTCATCTCTTTTTTAACGTTAGTTTTGTGTCACAACAGCCACTACAAGGGCCATGCTGTTGTCGCAAGAGACTACCAATGCCCATACTAATCACTGCGCTTTTCAAACATACAGGTGCTATGAAACACAAAGAATCAGTTTGTAACAACATTTCAAAAGAGATTATCATCCCTGCGCTAGAAAATCTGGTTGGTCATGCCTTAAATAATGCACTCATCATAAATATATATTATAACAAAGACATTTATTTTACAATACAATTTATTGTACAGAACAAGTTGTTTTGAAATGAAACAAACAATAGAGTTCATAAAGAGTCAAATAATTCTTTAGTATAGACTATATAGTACATGCCGACTACTCAACATTTGGGCTGAAAATAAAGTTGACGAACTAATATAACATTTCATTCTCAATGTACCATTCTTATTAGGCCAAGAAGAAAAAAATCTGTCCCACATACTCCAAGTGCATAAGTATGTGGAGTCACATTTGCTGCATAACCCTACGGGATGAGCCCAATTTGGGGTTTTTCCCCCTCTTTTTTTGTTTCGAAAGAGAAAAAAAAATCTTCATTTAGCATAGCTATTTTGTCTAAAAAAATATAATACAAAAAATCCCATATCGCAAAGCTATTTTCCCAAATGTATGTGAGAGAAACATTTTATTTTTTGCCTTATGAACTAATAAATGTTCCACTTAGATGGAACTATACGCTACTTGCACGCAATCGCCATTTTAGAATGAAAGCATGGCTCTCCCTTCATCGCACGTGCACCTAACCGCGCCACGGGATGCACATTACTGGGTGAAACCACAACGCAGTGTGGCGTAATAGTGCATGATGAGGGAGAGCCTCGCTCTCAATGGTTCAGTCTGTACCGTGCAAGTAGCATATAATAGAGAGAGCTGCATGTGGCACCGGGTCCTCTTCCACTATTGTTGCCAGTTCTCCAGTGGCAAAATTAATTGGTTTTAAAGTATTTTTAAAAGACAAATTGTGATCAAGCAAAATGAGTCGGGACTCGCAATTATTAATTTTAAGATATAGCTAAATAAAGGAGATACTGTCTTTTGTTGTTTCCTATTGTTTTTCAACGGCTCATATCTTGGGAACCAATTGACCAATTTTTACATGGGCCTTTTTGCAAAATTTAGTTTTTCAAATGATGTATGCAATCAAAGCAGACAAATAAAATTGAATCGCACTGATTTCAGACTCATTTTGCTTGATCGTATCACAAATGTGGTGCAGCACATCAAAAGGGGGGACTTTGCACCTGTGTGTTTTTCAAGATATAGATGAAAACGGACAGAAAAAAATAAAGAAAAAAATAAGAATTTAGGAGTCATTTTCATTCATAAAATCTGAATGCCTTCATCAAATTTGATAATATTTGGTGCCAATTAAAAGATTAGGAAATGCTCTGGGAGCACACAAAATGAGCTCAAAATTGACCTCACCTGCAAAGTCCACCCTTTTGATGTGCTGCATCACAAATGTTGACACTAATGCAAATATGCAGCATTATCTATGACTTGGATATACAGTGGCATCACCGAACCATTACCTTTCAACTTAAAAGTGGAAACAGGGCCGTATTCTCGTACAGATTTAAACGCGGTTTTAAGTGAAACACACGTTTAACTTGACTTTGAACACATCACCTAACTAATCGCAATTCTTGAAAAATTTGTTTAACTTAAACACACGTCTTTATCACTGAAAGTGTCTAAATTTAAACATTGGTATGGGGTAGTTTAATGCACATTTAACTAAACTCATGCACTAATTGTACCCTTGACCGATTATTCAACCGTGCCCGGTGCAAGATGATGTACAGATAGTTAAGTCTTAAAATTACATGTGCATTTCAGGAATTTGGTCGGTATCTATTGTAACCCATTTGGGCCACAATAAATTGAATATCCGTAAACAGTGTGCGCACGACCACTCTAGGGACAAGATTTGCGGAGTTTAAAATCGGGTTGTATTAAACACAGCGTTTAAAAGATAAATTTAGACAAGAGTTTAGTTAGACACAGGTTTAAGCTAAAATCGTGTTTAGTACGAGAATACGGGCCATATAGTATTAATGTTGTATTGACAACTAAAATGTGATCAATGCTTTAGAAAATACTGGTTACTATTGAAGTATGTCTGATTGCCAACTGCATTGAGATTTATAATAATTCCACTCCAGTAGACTGGTTGGTGTTAAGGCTTTCCAATAAATATGATGATATATATATAAGAGAAATGTATGGCTCACAATTATCTATCTGCTTTCATAGTTTGTATTCCAGCATTGCAGGTAATACAGCAACTAAACATTGTGTGGGATGAGTTATTCAGGAATAACAAACCAAATTAAAACATTCGTTTCCAATAAGGTAGGAGCAGGGAAGGGCGAGCTATTTGAAAATGGAAAAATTGTCAGGGATGCAAGACTTCCGGAATTCCGGAAATGAGGCCATTAAAAAATAAATCAGAAAATTAAAAAAAGAGGGGAAATATGGGATTTTGGGGGCATTTTTTCATTTCCGGAATCGGATGATGATATTTCTGCATAATAAATAATAATAATAATAATAAATGAATAAATCACCCGCTTGTATCCCTGCATTGTGGATGCTCATTTTGACTCTGTATAAAGAGCCAATTCATATGAGAGGGGGGGAATGTTTGTGCTTCAGGTAAGCCTGACCTACTGTTGCTCATAGTCATAAGCGATGGTATCTATGTGTCAGCTTCAAATCTATTCTGTTTTAAAGGTGAAATGCTATTAGCCATGTTTCAATAGCATAGGCGTAAATCAGAGGGGGATGGCCAACATTCGACCATGGGGGATGGCCAATATTCGACCATGGGGGATGGCCAATATTCGACCATGGGGGATGGCCAATATTCGACCATGGGGGATGGCCAATGTAGTCATCCCCCCCCCCTATGTAATGTATGATAAAATTAAAATGCTCACCGTAATAGACATTTCTACTTCCAAACAGATTATGCTAATTTCGGGCAATTTTTACAATAAAAGCCAACATTTTAGCACGCTTCTCGCGCAGGTTTTCACCAAATTATTGTCTTTTCCCCCATAAAATGTTGACGCTGGTGCTGCCACTAGTCAATCATCCCCAATGCCAACCACAAAATTATGATAACCCTGTTCAATAACAGACAAAAGTCTTAACCACTAGGGCCTATATGAAACAAATAAAATAGTTGCCCACAAAAAAGGTTTATTATCAGCTCCCTGTGTCCATAGCTTTGAAAGTTTTGCATAAAAAAGTAGATTTTTCTTCATTATTTTTATATCTGCATTTGCATAGCCCTAAAAAGGAAAACAAAGCATAGCACTTTTTTGGCCTTTAGAAGCTGAGACTAAACTCTTGTGGCGTAATATGATCCAAATCCTTACGCTCCAGATGTCAATGCCGGAACAAGAGAAGTTTATCAAAGGTTACAGGAATCTGATTAGATTCTTGCAAAGGATTTTGCGAGAAAACTATAGCTGTCAATTCTCAAGAATATTTGCTAGAATGGATTATCAGATTCTCCACATATTTCTGGTGCTGCGAGAATAGGATACAAAAATGTTTCTGTCACCGACTGGCTGGTTAAAAAAAATCTGACGTTCCAGTCCTGGTTACACAGTTATATCTCTACTGGCGAAAATATTGCTAGAATTGATAATCAGATTCTCCTCGTATTTCTGGTGCTGCAAGGATAAGATCTTTATTACATGGTCCATTATATTCCCAGAAGGGAGAATTCTGTAAAGCATGACAATTTCGCGACATGACATTTTCATTTTCGCAAAATGACCAATAGTGGTCATTTTCCCGGCATGAACATTTTGTGATTGCAAAGTTCCTAACTGGCTAGCAATCGTGGAACAAATTTTCGCATGCATGAAAATTTCGCATATTGGATGCCCCTCACGAAATTCGTGAAATTAAAATGCATGCGAATGTTCGTGCTTTACAGTATACAAAAATGTTTCTGTCACCAGAACAAAGTCGTTTAGAATATTGAGAGCAATGCAAACACCCCGTAGAGTAAGGCACATGGATAGGCCACTAAGAGTTGTTGTGAATCCATCGCCAGGGCAGTCACAAACAGCTTAGAGGCTGACAGGCTACACCAACCGATGGCTAAAAATGATACGACGGTACCAAATATACTCCTATGAAGAAGAAAAAAAGAAGAAAAAATGGGTATGTTAATTTGAACTATTAATCAACAAGATCATTAATATAATTACAATAGAGAAAGGAAGGGCTCCTATATTGCAGCCCTTTTATGGCAAAAGAATGTATCTTATATGTACTTTCCAAATGTTATACTTCCTTTTAACATGGATTGTGTTAACTTGGTTCAATAATCCTCACTTAGGAAAAGGTTGCAACTTGTAAAGACAATAAAAGTAATATACTGCCTTTTACCACTACATGATTTATGGAGAAAAAGCTAACTTTGATCATGTTAAAAGGAAGTATACTGTTAGGAAACTACATATAAGATACATTCTTTTGCCATAAAAAGGCTGATTTGCCTGTTGTGCCTATAGTTTGATCAGTTCCAAATTGGCGAAGACTCATAACAGCAGCGAATGAATACTAAGGACGCGGGCGCACATGAAGGCAACATGCTAACTGTGCATCATGTGCGTGACGCTTGCATACGGCAAAAACCGTGTGCGTGTGGCAATAATCGCGCGAGTACTCTTGGATTATTTTTGCGCGCGGAGAGATAAAACCGAACATTTCTCGCCAATTTGGAACTGATTAAACTATAATAGCTAGAAATGACAGGACGGTACCAAATAACATTCTGTGAAATAAGGCAATCAAATCAGATTGAGGTATGTTAGGCTAAATTAAAAAATCTTTTGTCTCAAAGCTCTTCAGTTTTTCAAAACCTAATGCGGAATGCGGTTTTTTATAAGGTTTTTTTTTTTTTTTTTGCTAAATATAAAATATTGAAATCCTTGTAAAAGTGAATTTTTGTATTTCAAATGATGTGATCAATGAAAATCTGAAAAATCGGTGAAATTTTGGGATTTTTCTTTTTTTTGAAAAAATTTAAAAAAAATTAAAAAAATTTGTTCAAGATTTTTGTTTTTCTAATGCGCATCAATAAACTAACGCGCGCGGGAGCTTTGAGACAAATGATTTTGTTAATTTAACCTTAACAAATTATTTAACTACAAGGGTGTACACACAAACATTAACGATCAATGCAAGGGTTTTATTGAGGATCTGTGGTTTTATCAATTGAAAAGGAAGGCCCTATTTCACAAGATAATTATTCTGCCTTCTTTTTGTTAAATTAGTGATTGAAGGTATAGTGGCTGGGAGGGGGGTGGTCAAAAATTACCCATATATCTTATAGAGTCCACACACCCCAATATATTTGATTGGAATGTATTTATGACAACTAGAATAAAAATGTGATTTTTTTTTTACCAGTGGGCTAAACCGCACTGACTTTATGTACTAAGAATATGGGAATTAAATATAGAATACTCTACCATGTTTTCATCTACTGTGGTGGGTTTTTTACTTTTAAATGCAAAACAGGTTTCAAGCATTACAACAATGTCCAATCCAAATCCCTAAATTAGCCGTACAACTGTACGAATGAGTGTGTATGACCTAAAATAATACTTACTCTAATGACGTCACAACGGCTATGAAATTGAGTAGAACCATAGGGAGAAGACAATATCCAAGCACACTAATTATACAGGTGGCTGATACGCCCGTCATGCTCATAAGATTTAACAGCATCCACATACACAGACAACCTACACCACCGATACCGTAGATGTAACCAAATCCAACCTTCCCTGCCTGTACGTAGACAAGTATAAAAAAAGCATTGTGATACATGTGATGCACCACCATGCCCCTTCCCTGCTAGAAGTATTATGAATACCCGTCGTAAAAGCCTATCTCACAATTATATTACTATACTCTGATCACAAGCCTGCCCCCCCCCCCCCCCCCCAACCCACCACCAAATTGAAGAAAACATGCCGCTATGTGTGCCACATGTGACAAACCACCAGTGGCATAGTTGTTATCAAACAATCTCTTAAGAAACATGGTGTATGAAACCATCAGGACTGTAAAATAGCAAATTTCACAGCAAGATTACGACACTAAATTCCCTTCAAAATGAGGGAATTTTCCTCCGAGTTATTATGTATTTCTTGATTTTCTGAATAAAATGTCCCTGCAATGCATGAAGCTTCCTGAATTGCCAGTTTTTCCCAGCAGGCCTGGAAACCATTCTGGTGGGTTTTTTTCAACATTTAGCTTGGCAATTTACAATATGACTAACAACAGAATTCCATTTCATTTTCTCAATGCATTTGCTGCTTGGTTAAAACAAATGCACAGAATTCGCGCTACATATATGTGATGCGATCTGTGAAAACCCGCCACATGGTGGCATTTTTTCATATTAGAGATATTTATATCATAAGAAAGCTGAAACTGTGCTGATTACAGAACTGTTTCGATCATTTTTCTACGAACACTACAAAAAAAGTTATGAGTGAATGATGATTGAGATGTCATCAAAAGCTACAAAATAAGAAATCATGAAAACAGGCCAAAAAGGATAAATAATTCAATATAATAACATTATAAGGTTAATAATAAAAGTGACTTAAGTAAGTTTTTGAAGGTGAAATTTCATGAAAGATGATGACACAAAGTATTGGAAACTAATTGTCTTTAAAAAAATCAACAACAAAAAAAAGGGGTTTTTTTATTTATTTTTTTATTTTTTATTTTTTATTTTACCCATTATCCCTAGTTCACATTTTGCGACATCCGACGGGTTTTCACAGATCGCATCACATATTTCCGCGCTTTATACACTCAAATCAGCTACCGTGAAAATAAAACAGGATAACACGCGAATGTATATCTTTTTTGTATAGGTCTATGCTACAAATCGCGAATTTATAAACATGCAAAACAATTCAATATTGGCAAAGCGTGAATAATTAATCGTGCGAAAAATTACCACTTTTACAGTATTTGAAGCATGACAAATAGAAGCCATATCATCCATGATGCACAATGCTGTGCAAAACAGTGTCATCATCATAAATGATCAGCTATATACTCGGCATAGGGCAGTTCCTGATTGCACATGTAAATATAACAGGAAATTTCATTCCACCAAGTTATGGACGCTTGCACGAAAGTGTTTGTCATCTTTATTTCCCATTTAAAGGGGCACTGAGAGATACATGTTGGAGTCACAGGGAGTGCGCCCTCAATTTTTCTGGAAAACAGTTCTTTTGCACCTACGTAATACTTAGGCATATACTAACTACCATCCAAAACCGTTTACCTTAATTCGCCGTCTATCATGTAAAATTTCACGATTTGGTAATTTCGATGATTCAACCAAATTTCAATCTAGCCGAATTATTCAACCGTTTTTTCCATAAATCGTTACACTTTAGGGTTCCTACGTACCTTATCTATTGAAACAATTCTTTTTTTCCCAATTTCATTTTCTTAGCAATCTCTCAATGCCCCTTCAATTGGTATACCATTACCTTGCAAACTCTGTCTACTTACCAAAAGTAAAGTGCCTCCAAATGCCATGGCGAATACGAGTGGCCCTGCAAGATCACAATCATGGAAACAGGCAGGATCTGTGTCTCTCAATGGGTTTAACACTGTCATTGTCTAAACACAAAATAAATATTATAATAAAAGTTGAGTTGGATTTATATCAGTTGGTAAAAATACAAATTTTTCTCACAGCCTATTTCTCAGTAGGGAAATACACAAAACTGTACTTTGTAAAATGGCAACTAGAGTTTACTCACATTACTGAAAACAAAATTCCCCTGAAAAAACAGGTGCTTGCTAAGATCTAATTTGAAGAAGCAGGCAAGTCCAGAAATACAACCGACTCAGATATTTTTTTAGGTAGGGATGTGGTGCCAGCAAAATGCAAATTGACCCAAATATTTACCAATTTTCGGTGGAAAATAGACCCATATATTTACCAGAGACCCATCATTTTCCTACATATTTGACAGATTTTGCTAAAATTTCTGTGAAAAACAGCAAATTTAAGGATTTTAGACCCATAAATTTACCAAAAAAATGGCTATGAAAAGGGGTCATTCATTTGCCAGAGGGGTTAAAATGGGTCCCTATTTGACAGCACATCCCTGTTGACATCATATCCACTAAGTACCCCCGGGTAGCGAGGTCAAGCAATGCCAATGTGGTTGCAAATAAATCTACACATACAAATACTTCAACTATCCTCATTTAAAGGAAGACCAAATTTATTGATAATTTCCAAGACTTACCTTTTGATAAATATGTTCAAAGTTGATTCCCAATTCTGTGAAAAATAAGGGTAAACATCAGGATAATTAATACAATATTGGTAATATTAGCTATAAATGTTGACCTATAAGGCCCCCCAAAAAAAGTTGTTTGCTTGTCCTCGTCCGACCGACCGTGTGAGGCAGTCCCGACTGGTCAGAAAAAAACCTCTTTTTTTTGTATTTTTGTAAAAAATTAAATTAAATAAAAAAAATTAAAAAATTGGTTTGTTTTGATTTTTGATTTTTGATTTTTTAAAACATTCATTTGAATGACCTATATTGAACCCTACGTTACTCCTCATGTGAGCCAATACCCTTTTCATGTCACCTTCATGTGAAGGACCAAATAATTTAGAAATGGTACATGATAAAAATTATACTTTTGAACAGAATAAAACTTAATACTGTATTAATTAGGATCTAAAGATAAAAGTTTCTAACGCTATGCTGTGGGTCATGGGGTATAAATATGTTGGTTATTTCAAATCATATGTGGGCTAAACCATGCTAAAATTAACCATTGCCATTAGTCTGCCATTGATAAGGCTCAAAATGGTGTATGCTTGTTTTTATGTTTGTAGGATCATATAGGTCCAGAACAACCAATGTTAAAAAAATAAATAAAAAAGAAATTCTAACCTACCGACCTAACTTTTTTTGACCCATCTATGGACAAGCAAACATTTTTTGAGGGGCCTAAGCATGATTCTAACAGAATGATTCTAACAGAATCTATGACTAGTGAATCCACATGAGGATCGAGCAAAGGATGCAAGCCGAGTAAAAGAAATGAAATTTAATTTACCCCAGTTTGTCCGAGTCTATATTTTTTTATTATTATAATAATACAATTGTAGAAGTTGTTGAGTATGCCAGTGGGTGAAAAGAGATAAAATTGGTATTAGCCCATTTTTGCGCACTTTGCACGTACTAGTTTCAATGTTTCATTATTCAAGCTTAACAAAATGGCTTCAGGAACGTTTTTTCTGGACCATTTAGTTCAAAAACTGATTTTTTTTATTTGCTCGATTCGCGCTCATTTTTCCTACAGGTTTCAACATTTATAATGGGTCTCGAATCACTGTAAATATTATGTGGAGGACGTTAAAATGTTCATACTGGACCTTTTAAGTGTTATAAATGCCAATGTTTGCTCGCTTCGCGCTTATTAGTTTCAATGTTTTATTATTCAAGCTGAACAAGATGTTAAAAATGCCAATGTTTGCTCGCTTCGCGCTTATTAGTTTCAATGTTTTATTATTCAAGCTGAACAAGATGGCTTCAGGATAGTACAAACCATTTTAGTTTAAAAACTGAAAATGTTTGCATTTTGTCTACAGGTTTCAACATTATAATGGGTCTCGAACCGCACCAAATATTCTAAATATCATGTGGGGGACGTTAAAAACGTCATACTGGACCATTAAAGTGTTAGAAAATCATTTAGAAATGCGAATTTTTGCGCGCTTCGTGCATATAAGTTTCAATGTTTCATCATTCAAGCTTAACAAGACGGCTTCAGGAAAGGTTTCCATGACCATTTTAGTTCAAAAACCGATTTTTTTTTTTCTTTCTTCTTTTCTGCAGGTTTCAACATTATAATGGGTCTCGAAACCACACCAAATATTCTAAATATTATGCGGAGGACGATTTAAACGTCATACTGTACCTTTTTAGTGTAAAAAAAATCACAATTTTGCTCGCTTCGTACATATTAATTTAAATGTTTCAATATTTATGTTTAACAAGATAGCTTCAAGAAAAAAAATTCTGGACCATTTTAGTTTATGAACTGAAATTTTGTACATGCTTTGCGCACATTTTTTTTCAGGTTTCAACATTAATTATAATGGATCTCGAACCACCCTAATTCTTTTTTCTTCAGAATGCTGATTCTTAGCCTTAAACTGCCTTAAACCCAGGAGCTTCCAGTGGCCCTAACGCGGTCCCTGGACCCCACCCACTCGATGTGGATGATGTTTAAGTTTGAATTTGAATGTGCATATTTTGTGATCGGATTTTACTCCTGTTACCTAATAGTACTAATACCTATGTAGGAATAATTGTTTTTAGTCCCCTGGACACCACACGCTGGTAATGGTAGCTCCACTCGGTTTGCTCACTCCGCTCAAGAATACAACATTTAGCCCCCCCCCCCCAATCAAAACAGTCCTGGATACGCCCTTGGATGAGTACTAATGCTGGGAAGAGCAATCACAGCAATTCTTCAAGGCCCATATATTTGTTTAGCATTTATCACTGCCTTACCTTCCAGTAACGGTGGTTCATCATCAAAACTGTCTGTGTATCCGGTGGTGTCAACTGGGCCTGCCACAGGGTCAGGGGTCATTATTTGACCTGTGTATGGTTGGTTACCGTACTGTTGTTGTTGTTGAGAGTAGTCGTAACCACCTGCATACTGGCTGCAATTTGAATAATATGGTGAAAATGTTATATAACATATGGGACAGTGGATCCTTCAATATTAGGTGCAGGATTGGTCATTGTTAGTCATTATGGAAAAGAGTGTAAAAATCTGATCTGATGCAGATTTTTTTTTCTGTTGCAAGTCAGTGATGAACACCTCTCACCATGCTATTGCTGGTCAATGACCAATCTCGCAGCTAACTAAAATCCACTGTATAATTTTTAAAAATCACCATAAACAAAAACATGCACAGAACAGAAACAAACACAAGTCTTAACAAGAGCTAATCTCAACTTTTTTGGGGGTAGGGGTGTGCCGCACAGGGTCTCAAAAAGGGGGCTACCGCTACAGAACTGAACTGAGTGAATTTTATGATGAAAAATAGGGTCTTAGGAACTGATTTTTGTCAAAAAAGTAGGTCTTGAGAGCCTATAGTTCAATTTTGATTAGCAAGAATGCAAATTTCTGATTTATTTTGGTTTTAGAACGCAACCTTTTCGAAGAATTGGGGCTTTGGAATGCAAAATTTTCAATAAAATTGGGGTCTTAAGAACTGATGCAGGCTCAAAAGGGGTCATAAGAGCTAGCAGCAGAGGGTAAAAAAGGGAGTCTTCAGCACGGAACATGCCTATACCCTTTTCCAATGTCAGTGCCCCCCCCCCCCCCCCCCCCCCCCGCGGGCCTTCACCATTCACCATTCTGATGAATGTGACTGTGCAGTGCATTTGGGCCTTCACCATTGTGATGAATGTGACTGTGCAGTGCATTTGGTCCTTCACCATTCTGATGAATGTGAGCTGAGCGTGACACTCAGTGATCAAGTAATTATTTAACTGAAAATATAGGCAAGGGTGGACATCTACGATTGGTAATGGTATAGTGACACAAATTCCATTGTTTAGAAAACAACAACAAACAGACCTGTGTATCCCCATCCCTGGTGAAAACACTTATTGTAACCAATTGTTTTCACCGGCAAAATGCATTATATTCTGCGGTTATAAACGTCACGCCCAAGCTTGTTAACCCCCTGAGAACTACCGGCCGATTGGTTAAAAAGATGGATACATCATTTATTGCACCAATGAGAGACATTGTTAGAATAATTGTATCCCTGATAAGGATGGAAGTGAAACATTTTACAAGCTGCATTTGAATTGGCTATTCATATGAGTACATCTTGTAATAAACTAATCAAAACCACTGTAAGATAGTAGACCCCAGTGAGTTAAGCGGGCACTCAGGAGTTTTTAACCCCCTGGTTGCCAAGTTTTGGCTCCTGGTGGTGTTTTCCAAACTTGGCACAGGAGCCATTCTTTTGTCAAAATAGTAAAAAGTGGCTCCTGGTCAAGACCTGCTAAACAAAAGGCTTGGTCACGCTGCCCTTACCTACTATGTAGTCGATAGTATTAACCCCAGATTTACAAATTAAACAAACATGCTACATATACAACATGACAAAATATACATTCACTGCACTGCAACTGCAGCATCAGCATGAAATGTGCAAACGTTCATTTTTGGTAATTAGTTACATTGTAAATACTGCAACGTCAACGTGTGAAAGCGCATTTAACATCTATTAAACATTACATAAGATACCAATAGGCATATCATTTTTAATTTTTTGACACTTTGTTGTTATTAAAATTTGTATTGAGCAATGTATTTATAAGCAGAAACATTATAAAATAGCTAAATGTTTTATATGTAAATTAAATTTAAAAACAGGCAATGTCTTGCTTAGACCAGCCTATACTAGACGTCCCATATTAAACTGCTTTGCACTAAGGGGGCTGGCATTTTCTTCAGAAGGGGGTGGGTCCCAAATATACTGGGGGGGGGTCATAGTTTTTTTGACATGAAAACAGGGGGGAGGTCATAAAATTATTTCATTGAAAATGGGGGGGTCACAAATTTATCAAAGCATGCTTGCGTGAAGAAAAAAAAAGTAGGGGGGGTCATAAAAATATGCAGCTCTTGGATAGGGGGGGTCATGAAAAATTGTCTGGGTCTTTCCACATTTTTGGGACCCCCCCCCCTTCCAAAGAAAATGCCAGCCCCCTAAGGTTGCAAGTAATTCCCGGGTACCCGGGTACCCGCCCGTTGTCTCGGGTACCCGGGTACCAAATTGGGTACCCGGATTCCCGAATTTAAAAAAAAAAAAAAAAGGTCTTACCTAAGTCTTTTTTAAGAATTGGATGACCCATATTTTACCAAAAAGTGACCCTATTACCACAGGATATACTTAGTAAATGTTTGTATAATGTATTTAAATTAAAAACATAATAACTAATTTTGAGGCGAATCAAATTATAAATGTTGTTTATGCCTGTGATCTGGTAAAGAAAGATGTTTCATTTGTGTATGATGGATATAATGACAGATAGGTTTTGAATGCATTTCAAATTCTTTAATACACAGACTTACAATTTTTTATTACACCATCACATGCATATTAACAACAGTAATCATTTTTTTAAACATGAATTTGTTTTAAATCAAAATAAATTATACTAACAATAACAAATCTTCCTAGTGTTTTAATATGTTACAGGCAACACTTTTCTTCCCATAAATGATAAGTTACTGAATTAAGGTATTTTTTGATTGTTAGAGCATGATATGGTGTTACTTGACGGTCAGGTAAGGAGTCACTCGATGCCGTTTAAATGACCAATTTTTACTCTGAAAATGAAGGGGAAAAAAATGAAAATTGAAAGAAGAAAGAAAAAAATTTCGGGTACCCGGGTACCCGCCCGAAAAATAGGTCGGGTACCCGGGAATCGAAATACCCGTGAACTTGCAAGCCTACTTTGCACATGACATGCTCACAACAATTAAAATGTGTTGTACTTTGTAAGTACACGGTTTATTCTGTATGGGCTGGCCATATGGGACGTCTAGCAAGATATAGCCACAAAAATAAATTGAGTTGACTATAAATATGCGACGCGAGTGAGTATATTTTATAGCAATCATGTATTTCAGGGATATAAATAAATAGATTTCTTGGAATAAAATGTATGTACGCTACTTCAATCTTCATGTATAATTGACTGTATGTCATGTCTGGAGTCAAATTCATGTATGTAGTAAAATGGCCGTTTATTCTGTCAAATCAATTTATCCCCCTAAATTAAATAAAAGGCCTAATTTTAATGGGGCCTACCAAAATTAAAAATACATACAGATAATACAGGATTGCCTATTTAATTTAATTTTTATTATTACAAAGAAATCTAAGACTTCTTATAAATTAATCTAATTCTAAGTTAGGGATGTTCATATCATTGACTATAGAGGGCGACATTTTTGACCAAAATATGTAGAAAACTCATGTTTACCTCTTTTAAATAAATACATTTAGTGCGCTGTGGCTAGGGTGTATTCACTGATGTCTAAATAACCCCACACAAGCAACTAGACATCATGAAAGTAAACCCTTAATTACCTAAAATGGTTTTAAAATGTGCATGACTTAAACTACTTTTGGTTATAACTTTTTTATTATTCAGCCTGCAGACAAGGTTGAACCATCATTTTTTATTGTAAAGTACTTTGTTTCCATGTAATCCATTTTCAAAGAGATAAATTTATTTTCAAAATTCTATGAACATGCCTATCTAAGTTAAATTAACTTGAAATTAGTGAGTTAGTGAGTGAGTGAGTTTATGAACCTTTGGTCATATCCACCATATTGATCTTGTGCAACACCAACATCATACCCTCCTGGCTGCTGTTGTTGCTGTTGCTGATCTTCCCAGCCGGGATAGTTGCTTTGAAAAAATCCTTGATCATCCATCGGTTGCTGCGGCTGCTGCTGCCCAGCGTAGCCTTGTTGTCCGTACGGGTCCGTCATCCTTCAGTTGACGATGAAACGTTGCAGACACTTTAATATAAGCTGATTCTATGTATTCCGCCTGACAGATTGCAGTAAATGTACGTGTAATTAGCAAAAACAGACTTTTTAGGAGGGTCTAAAATGAAAACAATCTCACTTTCTGGACGACACGTCTGACACCCTCTAAGTTGGCAGAAAAATGTCATTGGGTACCAAATTTGTCCTTGATTTGGTGGCAAAATTATAAAATGTACATGACAGTGATTTCTACCTAAAGTATAGGATCAAATGTTGGTATAAAAGTCAATACAACACATTTTGTTTTGTTTTCTTTCAATTTCAATAGTAATTTCTTTGTACATTCCTAGAGGGCCTTTTTCACTGGGGTCATTTATCCTTCCCATCATGCTTTATACTTCCTTTTCAAGTCGGTTCCGAAATCGGTGAGAGAGAATGTCCATCGATGTCTTTATAAATCGACCCTTTTCTCCTATTAGATATGCCATCCTTATATTTGAACCATTTAAAAGCATTCTTGACATTACGCTCAATGTAAATTCATGAACATTTTTCCAATCAATGAACATAAAATAATTAAAAATGACGTATTAAAACACGGATTTCTCTCACAACATGCCTCGTATTTCTCCCCGTATACATAGTGACCCACTGACACGCACACTCGTATATATGAATTCGACAGTCTCACCTCCCTGAGCTGTGGGAAGTAAACAGTGTGGATAATAATTAATATAATTCAGTTCAATTCAGTATTATTCCACTATTAGTATTGGGAGTGATTTACTATTTAGATAGCGTTACATGATACACCTAGGCTAGGCTATGAATGATGACGTGCGCACCCGCAGGCGACAAACGTTACAATTAATTGAAATTGTAAAATTATTTTAGGGCAAAAAGAAGACGTTTCGTTTAAACCTTGAGTTTATATATTATAGTCCTACATGAGTATATCAAGTGTGTGCAACCTAACCTTCGGCCCGCGAAGCAATCCCAACAGTATGGTTCCATGTCAAAATTACACGATTTCGTGATTTCAGTTTTCACACGATTTGCATTTATTTTAATATTTGGTAAAACGTCATCGTCACGATCTTTTTATTGGGTATAGGCCTATGGCAATAAAGTTGTTGAATGCTACTGCAATGGATATCATTGGAGGGCTTGAAAATACCTTTCCAATGATGACACCAAGATGACCCTCCTGTGACAAATATTAAGGAATTTAGACTAGAAGAGCGAGAAGAGATACGCCCTTGGTGGGCCAAAATATTGTCTTCTAAAAGCAATAGTAATAAAACTTGTTTAAAAATATATGGGCGGCCCTGAAATTATGTGCGGGCGGTCGAGGACAACCAAACAATTAATTGTTTTGGGCTTATTAGCAAGCAGGGTTCTAGCTACACTGGGCGGGGCCGCCCGGCACTGACAATATCCGCCCAGCACTCTAAAAAAAAAAGTAAACAATTTGTGGATAAAATCATTAAACTGCCTCATAAGCAATTATGTGGCAGGAACCCTCAAAGTGCATTAAAAAACCCTAAAAAGACATTAAGAAGGCCTCCGGATCCCATGCCATGATCCACTGCACTTCGTTCTCTACACTTTCTCCGTTCACCGTCAGTAAATTTACCCAGCACTAAAATGGTCCTGGCTAGAACCCTACAAGCAAGGCTAACATTATTTGAACATCAAACATGATATCTGATTGAGCAAAAGTTTATCAAATTTTATTCAGAAAAGTTAAACAATATTGATTAAAATATCCGACGTCCAGAACAGATTGTTTCATTTCATAGCTCAGTGTAACTGTAATAGAGCTCCATAACTAGTCTCACATACAGAATAAAACACATGGCAGCAATGTCAAAATGATAGCTGCCTTGAGCAGTTGTGCTTTATTCCGTAAAGACCTATTTGACTTTGAGAATATTGCCACAGCTTTGAGCCTTCGCTGAGACTTTTCTACATTTTACACAGGTTTTGTTATCGCTTACAATGAGATGGGAATTCTTAGGGTATGCAGAGTTTAATTACTAAACTGTATGGGGTTTGTGTTGCATGTGTAAAATTTTGTGAACGGAAATGAAACCGCCACACCGTAGTATGATTTGAGCGCTTGTCCACAACTGGATGTCAAAGACCTGGGACTTTTTTTTTTAAAGAGGGATAAATTGATTGGATGAAGTAAACAGTAAACTTCATGAAGTAACTGTATTAATACTGTGTCAATAGTCAAATACCTTCAGCCTTCACTCCTTAATTCAGTCTATAATGTGTAAATTATTTAATTGTGTTTTAACTTTTTTTTCAGCCATGAGGACCATTCTTAGTTCCAGTACAGTGGCCATTCCTGAGGGAGGTATGTAATAACATGGGCATTAAACTTTATTTTCTATTTGAAATTTGGTAATACATTTTTGCTCTGTGTATTTATGTTTACTAAAAAATATGTAATGATATTTTGATGAGCAACAAAGTAATATGAAACTAAAACATGTTTTTGATTAAAAACAACAACATTTAAACAGACTTAGCCCAACGGACTTACACATCAATAAGGTTATTAAAGTGTTCACCATAAGCTTGGATTTAAGCAAAAAAGCTTTTTGCACAATGTTTCCGAGACAGACATTCTTCTTTGTTTGGCCTTAGGATTTAAACATCCACTTAAATTGGCCCAAACCCATCGGCCTACACATAAATGACTATGCATTCTGTGCATTCATTATTGACTTTGCACATTTCTTATACCTTGATTATTTTATCTTATTCTTATGCAGTGGACATCAAAGTTGCCGCCCGTGTGGTCACCGTGACAGGACCGCGGGGTAAGCTGGTCCGCAACTTCCGTCACATGGCAATTGTCATCAAAAAGGACGGCAAGAAAACTATCAAAGTTGACAAATGGTTTGGCAGCAGGAAGGAGCTTGCCGCTGTTCGCACAGTGTGCTCTCACATCCAGAACATGATCAAGGGTGTTACTCTAGTAGGTGTTAAGATACGTAATTAAAAATAAGAGTGTTAACCCATTGAGTACTATCTGCCTAGCAAGCATAAGTCATGCACAAATCCATTTAGATTCTCTCGGAGGAGCACGAATCCATTGATTCTCGCAAAAAATTTGGCTTCTTGGAAATTTAATTCATGAATTGCAATGCAGTTGTAATGAGGCTGGGATTTTGGATAATTTGGTACCCGGGCCCTGAAATAATTTTTTCTAATCCTTTTCTCAAACATTTTGAGCCAATTTTCGCTGATAAAAGATCGACCATTTTGATTAAACCGTCAGAAAAATCCTGTGCCAAAATGCCACATGATCATGATGATTAAGGAATATGATAACGTATCTAGAAGTAAATTGTAAAGCAGTGTTGTCACTAGCCAAAATTAAGTGCCGGTTTATTTTACTGACAGCGAATGGAATAAATGTAGTGAAAGAAGTGCAATGGATCATGGCATGGGGTCCAGAGGCCATCTTAAGGGTTTTTTAGGCTTTTTAAATGCACTTTGATGGTTCCTGCCACAAATTCTTATTTTATGAGCCTGTTTAATGATTGTATCCACAAATTGAAAAGAAATAGAAGAAGAAAAAAAGGGGGGGATTTGTTACCCCTTTTTTGTAGCAAAAATATGTGGAAAACACCATTTTACCATTTTTAGGTCGTCCGTAGGTGAGGGACCTTACGGATGTGTCCGTCTGTATGTTAATGAGGTCAAAGGTCATCTGAGGCCAAGATGTAAAATTGGCTGCATGTAAAATTGAATACATTTACACAGGTGAAGTACAATTGCAACCAAACTCCAGGATGTTTATTTATTTACATTATGAGGTTTACTTATTATGTCTTTAACAAGGAGGCTATTCTATGTCTTTCTAGTTGCCTGATGCCTGTGGTTTGAGAGCCACCTTGTTCTTAATCTACCCATATAAACGGACGACCTATTTGGGCCCGCTGTCCCTATTTTTCATAGAAAGTACTTTGTTTCGATGTATTCCATTTTCAAAGAGATACTTTTATTTTCAAAATGTTACGATCATGCCTAGCATAGTGACAACCCTGCTCCAAAGCAAAGGATGCTTCCAGCCTACAGAAATGTTGTTTTATAGTTCAATTACTGCAAATTGAATATATTTCAAGTTTGGTCAATATCCTGGACTTTTCAACCTGATATTTTCAAATAGAAGTTAGTCGGTGTCGGTGTTGTCACTAGCCAACATTTAGTGCCGGTTAATTTTACTAATGGCGAACGGAGGAAGTGCCTTTTTTTTTACCCTGTTTTTTTTTTTAGAGTGCCGATCAGCAATCCCGAGTGCCAGCCACGCCCGACCGGCTTAGTGACAACCCTGAATTTAGTACTTTATCACTATTCATTACTTACACAGGGTTTTCTTTACAAGATGAGGGCCGTGTACGCCCATTTCCCCATCAACATCAACATCAGCGAAGCGGATCAGCTCGTAGAAATCCGTAACTTCCTCGGAGAGAAGTACTTGCGTAAAGTGAGGATGCTGCCCGGTGTTACTTGCAAGTCATCCGGCAAACTGAAGGATGAATTCATCATCCAGGGCAACAGTATCGAGAAGGTCTCACAATCGGGTAAGTACCGTGTAAAACCTCGCGAAAATTTCTACTTTAACAGTATTGTAAAGGGAGCTGCTGATGAAAAGAACAGCTTGCATGGGCTAAGAATGCATTAGGCTACGGTGCGATCAGCCCTATCTACCTGGCTTGTAAAGCAGGAGGGATATTGTGATTATGTCAGTGTGTGTTCCCTTTTGGTTAGGTTCGGCCTGTAAGAGCTCTCATAAAAAGTCAGATTTCAACGTCAACCATACTTGGTATTAACTAAACACTTCAAAAGAAGTAAGTTCCCCTTTAGGGGTTCCCTTATATTTCCAAAACAATACATTGGAATGAAATGGGGTTTTCAGTCAAATAATTATGGGCTTCATACCAATACTTGACCAAAACTTCAAATCAACAGGTTCTGTCATGCTCGAGTGAGCAAGTTTTGAATGACGGAATGTCCCATTTCAAAAGTTGCTAAAATAACGTTTAATTTCAAAAGTTGCTAAAATAATGTTTAGTAGCGGGTGTATCCACCACGTTGTTGTATGACTTGCCGACATTGACGTCTCATAGTGTTGATGAGGCGCGCCACTCGATGCTGTGGGATGGCATCCCACTCTTGTTGTACCAGAAGACGTAAGTTAGCAAGATTGTGCGATCATCCACTCTACGATCCACGGCCCGCTTTAACTGATCCCACAGATGCTCAATTGGGTTGAGATCAGGGGAGTTATTCGGGGCCAAACCAAACACTCTATACCTTCATCTTCCAAGAACTGATTAGCAACTCATCCCCTATGTGGGCGCGCATTGTCGTCCATCAAGACAAATCCATTTCCTATAGCTCCAGCGTAGGGAAGCACATGTGGTCGCAGCACCTCGCCAACATACCGAATGGCGTTGAGATTCCCATTGATTTGAACGAGATCGGTTTTCCCTCCACTGCTGATGCCCGCCCATACCATTACACTGCCTCCTCCAAACGCTGTCACAGGTACCACACAACATTCAGAATGTTGCTCCCCTCGGCGACGCCACATACGTCAATTGATACACCAACGTGGTGGACTGGTGGATACACACACTACTAAACATTATTTTAACAACTTTTGAAATGGGACATTCTGTCATTCAATACAAGCTCACTCAAGCTTGACAGAACCTGTTGATTTGAAATTTTGGTCAAGTATTGGTATGAACCTCATAACAATTTGACAGAAAACCCATTTCAACCCAATGTATATTTTTGAAAATATAAGGGAAACCCTAAAGGGGAACTTACTTCTTTTGAAGTGTTTATAATCGTTGGGTAAAGGGGACTTCAGATGCTCATGGGGTGTAGAACTTTAATCTCAACCAAACTTGGTGACAATAATCTTTGGGTAAGGGGACTTGAGACAACAATACATGTGGTGTACCTGGATTGACCTGTAATGACCCCCTGCATGACCTACGACCCATTTTGTCAACACTTTAGGTCTCGCTCTCGTATGAAAAGTCACAACTTGGTGACAATAATATTTGGGTAAGGGGGTTTGAGATGACTCATGGGTTGTACCCAGATTGACCTCCAATATGACCCCTATGTGACCTTTTACCCTATAGTTGAATCTCCTAGCCAGGGGGATTCACAAGTCGCGACTTGCAGTATTTTTGATCTACAAAATTGCCCTGTGGATAAATATTTGTCAATGGCATATGAACTGATATCACTTTCATATTTCAAATGGTACAGTCTCAGAGTAGAGGCCTTTGTTTGGAGGGGAGGTGGTGGGGTTCTACTCTACTTCTGTTCAATGATCTTTTTTATAATCTGTATGAAAGTGAATTGGTTGAATAAAAATGGTGGATACTGTAAAACACTAACATTTCACCGCAGTAAAATGTAGCGAATTGGCAAAACTGATGTGCAACAAGTGGAAAGTGTTAACAATGGTAACTGTATTTTCTAGAACTGATGACACTGCAAATTATAAGCGTTTACTTTTGGACAAACTAAAAGTAAACTCATAAGTAAACGCAATTCTTTGAACACAATAAGTAAATGTAAAAGTAAATGCAAAACTAAACATTTCTTGCATTTTGCACCCAATTGACCTCAAAGCACGCTCCAAGTGAGTATTTCCACCATCGGTGATATAATGGGACAGTTATTTATTAGAGGGTGGGTGTTGTTGGGCTCACATAAGTTTTTAGTATTGCGTTCACTTTTGAGTTTACTTTTAGTTTGTCCAAAAGAAAACGCTCATAATTTGCAGTGTGAGGCTGATTTGGTGTTGCCAGTCATTTTCCCTCGTTATTAGATTCATGTAGAGAAATTATTGTTACCAGTTTAATGCAACCTTGTGTTTGTATGTAATAAATGTTGATTTGTTTTCCTCTCTCTCTCTCTCTTCAATATTTGTGCAGCTGCTCTCATCAATCAGAGTGTCAAGGTCAAGAATAAGGACATCAGAAAGTTTTTGGATGGCATCTATGTGTCAGAGAAGACCACAATTACAATGCCAGTGGAAGCATAAACCAACCAACCCACACTCCATAGACTTTTTAACATAACAATGAAGCTACACATCATTGTTCAAATGCAAACCCCCAAAACATACTGGATATCTTCGAAATGAGAGACTCTGTGAAAGTTTAACAATTAATTTAAACAGATACTTTCAAAAAAAAGAGAGGATACTGCATCTGGCTGGTTCATTTAATAAATCACCACTGTTGAAGGAAGCCAAATTGAAGTGTAACTGATGTGTATTTCTTAATAAAGTTGGTCCAATCATGCTGTACTTGTTACATTAAGTGTAGCCGTAGCGGATCAGAACTACCCACAAGAAAATAGGATGATTTTTAATCACGTCCTATAAGAAGATTTTGGGTTACAACACCCAGGTGAGAGTGTGTCCTACTCCTACCCGACATGGACCATTATTTCATATTGCAATAAGCGCATTACATATAATCAAAACAAAAATGTGTCGATCACAGCATCATGATCCGAGCGCTCACGTTATTACAATTTTACAAAGGTTAAGGGTGCATGCAGTGCGTTCCAAAACAGTCGCAACGCAGTCTGGGACTTATTGAATAGGGCCGTGATTGGTCAATTACCTATTTGTTTACAAGTAGGTCATATCTTTCAGTTTTACTGCGCCCTTGACATCGCGAATGACGCAGTTGCGCACGCTAAGCACCGGTCCCTGGGGAACCGTATACGCTGTGATTGACACATTTTTGTTTTGATTATAAGTAGAAAGTTAAAGTTTGGAGTTATTGAGATTAACCTGAATGCGCTCATTGTAATATTAAAAGATTGTCAAGTAGGACGGAAAATCGCCATATTGGCTAATACCATTTTGTCTAATACCCAGATAGTCTAATACTATTTGCTCTAATAACCATGGTCTAATGCCCTTTTTGTGTAATAACCACTTCGGCTAAAGCCCAATAAGTCTAATAACCATTTTGCCTAATACCCAGATAGTCTAATACTATTTGGTCCAAAATGGTTATTAGACCAAGTGGTCGTAGACAAAATGGATATTAGCCCATGTGGATATTGACGAAATGATGATTAGACTAATGGCAATCAGCCAAAATGATGGGTTTAGACAAAATGGTTGTAGACAAAGTGGCAATAATTAGACCATGATCATTCATTAGCTTAAGTAACAATTCGACCAAATGGTTATTAGCCAAAATGGAAATTAGACAATATGAGTTTTGATCAATGGCATTAGACCAATAGTCCAGGAGCCCAGGTTTAATCAGCTGAGAAGGTACAAAAGGTTTGATGATCTGATTAGTTTAGTTTGATGCCAAGATTCTAATATTTTGTATTTCTGTGGCAGTGCTGTGTCGCATCCTTTACGGATGGCCCCTGTCATAGGTCATATAGGTGTAAAAATGGTCTTGATTATACTGATATGCATATCAAACTCTTACTGAGATCTTAAAGGTACATTATGTGAATGTGATCTTTTCCAGGGAACGCCCTCAATCCTTAAAAAAAATTGAAAGCAGATTTTCTTGCAGATTTGCATTTCTGATCATAATCGTACATACATTCCAATCTGCAAGACATCTACTTTCATAGAGGGCGCTCCCTGGAAAAGATCACATAATATGCCTTTAAGGAACAAAAAACTCAATGGTTGTATTTCCACCCAATGCTTTGTTTCTGAGATGTAGGGTCAAATTTTAATAACAAATGTGTATTTTTGTCTGCAATTTCACACCTACACATTATTTGTACAGGGGTCAAATGCTCTTCAGTTGGATACCACAGGCCATAAAAGAGTAGTTTGCCATATCTACAAGTTCAGCATATTAGGTCAAAGGTCAGCACACATTAGCGGTATAGCGTATTGACCTGTCGGGGGAAGAGCTAGGGTCAAACATATTGGTCAACATTACAAAATATTACAATCTACAAAAAATTGGGTCGGTTGGTTCTGTAGAACGGTTTGTCGCCTTATCTTTCAACAAATAACATTACATGATTGATACTGTCTTACAGGAGGGGTCTCGCAAACACAACATTGAGCAATATTGTTAGAAAAATAATTATTGAGCCTAAATTGCGTAATTAAATAGAACAAAACATACTTTTTAATATTATTAAAAACAGCCATCTCTCAATCCCTGTGTCGATGACGTCATGGTTATTGGTGTGCAAGTGCATTGTTTAACTATGACTTCATCTACACCAGGATTTTATTCGTTTGGGTGTTTTATTATACAATTTGGGCTCAATAATTATTTTTCTATCATATAATGCACAATGTTGTGCTTGCGGGACGGATCCCTCCTTTAAACATAACAGGTCTCTAGTGTCAATTCTCAATGTTGCATTTTAAAAAATTGCAATGACATAAATGGTTACTTGATTAGTACAGTCATTGCACTGACATTGCGTTGACATTGTCCATTCTATTTCGAGCTGTACTGTATAATTACAATGCGCTACATTTCATATTGAATGCAATTGGTTTTAAAGTTGGCTTAGTTTTTCTGTTTGACAAGTTCCTTAAAACTATTTTACATCGGTTCAATTGCATGATTTTCAAACAACATTTACTGCATGTCACCGCAAGTTTGGAAGTGCACATCGTGCACCTATAACAGTGGAACAAGGTCATCTGAGGTCATTCAAGGTCATCTGGGGTTAAATAAGATCCGTAAGGCCTATCTTGATGGGATTTGGTGGACGGAAGAGGGATGGGGGTGTCCTTTTTGTTGATTAATTTTTCGGGGTCATCAGGGGTCAAATATGGGGTCAAATAGATCAGTAAGGCCTATCTTGATGGGATTTGGTGGAGGGAAGGGGGGTGGTGTGTTATTTCTGATCATAAATCATACATACATTCCAAGTTACAGAGCGATACGATTCCTAATTACCTCAAAATCATGGTTTTAGAGTGAAAACAATAAACTGTCGGATTATCCGACAGTTTATTTTATTTTCACTCTAAAATCATGATTTTGAAGTAATTAAGAATCGTATCGCCCTGTAACTTGGAATGTATGTACGATTTATGATCAGAAATGTAAATTTGCAAGAAAATTTTCTTTCATTTTTTTTTCTCCGATGTTGAGGGCGTTCCCTGGAAAGATCACATAATATACCTTTAAGGACCCCTGCTGGGGTCTAGGCGCGAAGCCCTTGGCGGGGGTTCAGGGGTAGGAGCCCCCTGAAGCTGTTGGGTTTTAGCATGTTTGAATGGCCTAGAAAAGCTCTCCTTGCTATGAATATTTACATTTATTTGTAATAAACTTGGACTTGGTTCTGAGACAGCATGGGTTCAGGTAGTCCTACCTTAGGACTACTATCTATCTATAAGCCTAGAAAAATGGCTCCCAATCCGAGAACCGATCAACCCGAGAACCGAACCCGTGGAGTACTAACACTCTTTTGACTCAGCTAGGAGCATGGCTGACTCAGTGTTTTTATATTCTATCTTTATAGTATTTTTGTCTCGCCTGATGTAATCAGAAAGAGACTATGTTATCACTATTTCTGTCCGGCGTCCGCCGTATGCCGTCCGCCGTGTGCTAAGAAATACCTTTGTGACGCGATATCTGGAGATCCCTAAGGCCTATCTTGATGGGACTTGGTGGAGGGAAGGGGGGTGGTGCGTTCTGTTGCTGATTGATTTTTCAAGGTCATTGGGGGTCATTCAAGGTCATCGGGGTCAAATATGCTTAAAACTTTTGTGACGTGATATCTAGAGATCCGTAAGGCCTATCTTGATGGGACTTGATGTCAGGGAAGGGGGTGGGGTGTTCTTTTGCTGATTAGATTTTCAAGGTCATTGGAGCCCGGTGTTCTCTCTTCATATTTCAGAGGGGTAACACATGATCGTTCCAGGATCTTAAAATACCCCCCTATTTACGGCGTTTCGCGGACAATTTTACTAATTTGACCCCCTTTTTCGCACAAAAACGCGGACATTTTGTCTGAAAATAACCCCCCTTTTTTCACTATTTCAAGGACACTTTCTAAATGTCCCCCCTTTTTGCGCAAAAACGCGAACACATCTGGTTCAAAATACCCCCTTTTTCCTATTCCCAGGACAATTTGATATGAAACAAATCTTATTCTATTTGTTTTCTTCCTCGCGGACATAGCCTCTCAAAACAAACACCCCTAATTTGTTGAAATCGCGGACATAGCTTCCAAAACGACCCCTTATTTTTGGAAATCGCGGACATAGTTTCAAAAAACACCCCTTATTTTGGGAAATCGCGGACATAAATGTCCGTGGAATGTCCGCGGACATGATACAGAAAACCCCCCTTTTCCGTGATTTTTGGAACGATCATGCGTACACAGCCGTTTTCGCCATACGTTTGGTAAACGTTTATGAGGTCTAAACGTTTACCAAACGTTTTTTATTGTATTTGATAAACGTTTATTAAACGTTTGGACCTTTTAAACATTTATAAAACGTTTGTTGGTTTTTGTTTATGCAATGATTAATATTAATGTTTATTAAACATTTTCACCAAGTTGTATTTCATACGTTTTGTTATTTTCACCAAACGTTTGCTAAACGTTTACGAGTTCAAACGTTTGCCAAACAATTTTTATTAACGTTTAACATACATTTTTAGCTTTTAAACGTTTATGTTACGTTTATTAATTTTTGTTCATTTCGCGATTTTAATATTAATGTCAATCAAATATTTGTTTCGAGGTGTATGTCAGATGTTCTCTTATTTTCGTTGAATAAATGTATATAATTTTACATTCACCTTTGGTTTTGCTCCAATAATCGTTTTTGAAATGATTATTTTTCAAACGTTGATATTAAATTGCTATAACATGTCTATTTGACATTGAGTTTTTTTGTTTTTTCAAAACATCATCACAGATTTTTAGAAGTTAGACCCGTTGGACCAAAAATTGCATTATATTAAATCGATGAAAACGCTGAAAATATTACTATTTTCCCTTTTCAACCATCTGGGCTCTGTTGCATAAAAGTTCAGATTCATCTGAACTTAGGAAGAGCATGGACTTATCAGATTGAGTGATTCTGAATGCTAGGATAAGAAGGATATTTAAATTTGGCCTACAGTCTAAAATCAGAAAGATCAAATCACTAATTATTCTTGCAATCTTCTTTGTTTTAAGAAGAGTTATAGGCTGAATATAATTCTTCTTACATGGAATATAGAACCTACAAGTTCTATGCAATAGGCAAGGCGCGGATCCAGCCAAGTTTAGGGGGTGGGGGGGGGGGGGCAAATGGAGTTGCCTTGACAAAACAATGTTCTCTATCAAACTAAAAGCACTAATTAACACATGCACTGGTTACGTATAGACATACCTATAATGAAAATATAGTTTTATTGTCATGATTGATACAAAATAGAGTACAATATATTACCGTAATACAATCATTATTATATACGATAATACGAGACATGCCAGATAGCTACGTTTTATTTCTATGGTATAATATAATAGAGTAAAATGAGTATTACGATCTTTAAAGGATCTGACAAATTAGCTGCTGAAAAGTACCATTTGCTGCTTTAACCGAAGTCATAATACGAAATTATACATTCAGTGATGAAAAGTATTTTCAAAGTTTGGCTCTTAGGTTCTGTCAATACACGCAAACAACTGAGTTACCTTTAACTTGTATATGCTTGTACAACACAAACAATTCCTGACCAGATGATTGGTATTAAATATCTTAGACGTACATTAAATGAGCAATTGTTTCCCTATGCGTACGAGGCTACATGTAAGTGATCATGTGATAGTGAATAGGACGAATGCTTAACAACGGATCACATTTAAAAATGATACTATTACGAATTATGAAATAATTTAGTTCCATCCAATAGGCCTAACGTGTGATAAATTTCATGGAGTCATAAAATCCAAATCAATCGTTAGTTTAAATCTAACGGAGATTCAAAATGTTCGTCCGTTCGTGTCCGCCATCGTCTGATTTAGTGGATACTTTTACCATCGGGATATCCAAGGGGGAAAGGACTATACATGTATAATTAGTGGCACGATTCATTGTAAGCATTTACCGGCCCATGCGATTTCAACAAAATTGTGTTTTTGAAACCAACTCCAGGCACAACGCGCTTGCCAATGCGCCCTTTATGCGCGCATACCTCGTGCGCCCCACGGCCCGCGCAGTAGTACGCTCGGCTTAACGCAGTTTGTTGTGGAAACTGAGACGCGGTGCGTTCGATGTTCTTTATTTAGCCGGCATTTTACCTCAAGCGACCAACCAATGTGTACGTGCAACGGAAAAGCTCCCGGTTTTTAACGACGTGCCATTTTCATAACGATTTCATGCACATTGCACACTTCATACATTGTTTGGATTAAATTGTTACTTCATGCTCGTGGAGGTGATATGTTGCGCAGATTTTGTGTAAGTTTTCGTGTTATAAATGTCGTTTTGATGCGTTCGTTAGTATTTTATCAGCCCAAAATCGTATCTCTTCTTTTACTTTTGTTTGTTTTGAGGCGTTGTTGTTGTTTTCTTGTGTGTGTGTTTATAATTTAGTAAAGTTCCTTGCTTGCTTCTTTCTTTGTTATTGGCCTCGTTTTGTTTGTTTGTTTGTTTGTTTGTTTAGGTTATTTTAATTTATTATCCCTGGTTCTTTTCCTCTTTGAGTTTCTTGTTGTCTTGTTGTTGTTGTTTTTACGTTCTAATTAAATGTCAGATTTTTTTCCTCTTTGTGACCCTTGTTGTCTTTTGTTTGTTATTGTGGCATATTTACTGTTTCTCGAATGCTATTTTTTAAAATGTTTTTAGGTCCTTTGGCTTTGTTTTGTATTTGACTATGATTTTGCCAGTTGTCACTTCGTTTTTCATGATTTTGCTTCCTTCTTCATTTTTTATTTGGGGGGGGGGGGTATATTTTTCTGTAGACCTATTCGTATTACCTACCTTAATATCTACCGTGTTATAAACGTAACATACTTAAATAGGTGAATTGTTGCGCAGATTTTGTGTAAGTTTTAAGCTATTTTGGTTTGTTTTGAGGCGTTTTACGTTTTGTTGTTGTTTTATTTTCTGTGTTTTTAATAATCTTTTGTGTTTGTTTTTCTAATTTTCTTTCCTTGCTTTTTTGCCTTTGGCCTTTTGTTTTGCTTTGTTGTTTCATTTTGGGAGGAGGGTGATGTTTGCTGGTTTCGTTTTTGCTTTTTCTGTGTTTCTTTTTTGTTTCCTCTTTTTGACACTTTGTGTGTTGTTTTCTTGTTTTTCGTTAGACGTTAGCTTACCTAATTGTTTATTATTTACCATTTCTGTTTTTATTAGGCCTAGGCCTAATTGTTTTTTGTTATGCCTTTTGTCACTTTGTAATTTTTTTCTCTGTTAGTGTTAACGATCGTAATTTCTGTGTGAATTTTTGGTCATTTAATGCCGTATATAATGCCTAAACCTGTTAAAATCAATGTTTTTGTTTTTGTCAAAGCTCACTTTGTGGTGGGTTTAGGCCAATTCACTATAGCATTACAGCTTTTGTTTGTTTGCTTTAATAAATAGCAATTTTACGCGGAATAGTTCACACTTTCATTGATAAAAATAAGAATGTTTGCAAGTTTATTATAATCTTTAACACTTTACTTACATACAGTTTTGTTTTGTATCGTTTTATAATAATTATTTTATGTTTCACTTTGTGTTTATTAATTATTAACTAATAACAACAACAAACAAAGACACAGTTCCATAAACCGTCCCAAATCCTTTAAAATCCGTCCTAAAAAGAGGAGGATTAACACCAAAAGCATCAAAACGCAATTACATACAGGCTTTGGCCTACAGGTTTATCATGAAATCAAAATATATAAATAAATGGATAATATTAAAGCGCTTAGCATACCAAATCCAAAAATCTTATAATAATCATTAATAAAGCAACATTAAACAATTATAGATATTACATTGATTTGTTAATGCAAATGAATAAACGTTTCACAAACAATTAAAAAATACCATATCAACGTTAATTACTAAACGTTTAATAAACGTTTTACTCGATAATGGTTTGACAAACGTTTGAAAATAAACGTTTGACAGACGTCTGACTCGGTACAGATTTATAAACGGTTTGAAAATTAACGTTTGACAAACATTTTCTAAACGTTTATCAAACGTTTGGCGAAAGCGGCTATGTACCCAAAGTCAATGTTGACTGAAACCACCGGGCATTGGAGGTCATTCAAGGTCATCGGGGTCAAATATGGGGTCAAATAAGATCCGTAAGGCCGATCTTGATGGGATTTGGTGGAGGGAAGGGAGTGGTGCGTTCTTTTTGCTGATTAAATTTTCAAAGTCATCGGAGGTCATTCAAGGTCATCGGGGGTCAAATATGGGGTCAAATAGATCAGTAAGGCCTATCTTGATGGGATTTGGTGGAGGGAAGGGGGGTGGTGTGTTCTTTTTGCTGATTAAATTTTCAAGGTCACCAGAGGTCATTGGGGTCAAATATGGGGTCAAATAGATCAGTAATGCCTATATTGATGAGATTTGGTGGAGGGAAGGGTAGTGGTGTTTTTCTTTTGCTGAATACATTTTCAAGGTCATCAGAGGTCATTCAAGGTCACCGGGGGGTCAAATAAGACCCGTAAGGCTTATCTTGATTGGATTTGGTGGACGGAAGAGGGATGGTGTGTTCTTTTTGTTGATTAATTTTTCGGGGTCATCGGGGGTCAAATAGATCAGTAAGGCCTATCTTGATGGGATTTGGTGGAGGGAAGGGGGTGGTGTGTTCTTTTTGTTGATTAATTTTTCGGGGTCATCGGGGGTCAAATATGGGGTCAAATAGATCAGTAAGGCCTATCTTGATGGGATTTGGTGGACGGAAGAGGGATGGTGTGTTCTTTTTGTTGATTAATTTTTCGGGGTCATCGGGGGTCAAATAGATCAGTAAGAAGGCCTATCTTGATGGATTTGGTGGAGGGAAGGGGGTGGTGTGTTCTTATTGTTGATTAATTTTTCGGGGTCATCGCGGGTCAAATATGGGGTCAAATAGATCAGTAAGGCCTATCTTGATGGGATTTGGTGGAGGGAAGGGGGTGGTGTATTCTTGTTGTTCATTAATTTTTCGGGGTCAAATATGGGGTCAAATAGATCAGGAAGGCCTATATTGATGAGATTTGGTGGAGGGAAGGGGAGTGGTGTTTTTTTTGCTGAATACATTTTCAAGGTCATCAGAGGTCATTCAAGGTCATCGGGGGTCAAATAAGATCCGTAAGGCCTATCTTGATTGGATTTGGTGGACGGAAGAGGGATGGTGTGTTCTTTTTGTTGATTAATTTTTCGGGGTCATCGGGGTCAAATATGGGGTGAAATAGATCAGTAAGGCCTATCTTGATGGGATTTGGTGGAGGGAAGGGGGGGTGGTGTGTTCTTTTTGTTGATTAATTTTTCGGAGTCATCGGGGGTCAAATATGGGGTCAAATAGATCAGTAAGGCCAATCTTGATGGGATTTGGTGGACGGAAGAGGGATGGTGTGTTCTTTTTGTTGATTAATTTTTCAGGGGTCATCGGGGGTCAAATATGGGGTCAAATAGATCAGTAATGCCTATCTTGATGGGATTTGGTGGAGGGAAGGGGGTGGTGTATTCTTTTTGCTGATTAAATTTTCGGGGTCATCGGGGGTCAAATAGATCAGTAAGGCCTATCTTGATGGGATTTGGTGGAGGGAAGGGGGTGGCGTATTCTTGTTGTTCATTAATTTTTCGGGGTCATCGGGGGTCAAATAGATCAGTAAGGCCTATCTTGATGGGATTTGGTGGAGGGAAGGGGGTGGTGTATTCTTTTTGCTGATTAAATTTTCAAGGTCATTGGAGGTCATTCAAGGTCATCTGGGGTTAAATAAGATCCGTAAGGCCTATCTTGATGGGATTTGGTGGACGGAAGAGGGATGGGGGTGTTCTTTTTGTTGATTAATTTTTCGGGGTCATCAGGGGTCAAATATGGGGTCAAATAGATCAGTAAGGCCTATCTTGATGGGATTTGGTGGAGGGAAGGGGGGTGGTGTGTTCTTTTTGTTGATTAATTTTTCGGGGTCATCGGGGGTCAAATAGATCAGTAAGGCCTATATTGGTGAGATTTGGTGGATGGAAGGGGAGTGGTGTGTTCTTTTTGCTGATTAATGTTTCAAGGTCATCGGAGGTCATCTGGGGTCAAATAAGATCCGTAAGGCCTATCTTGATTATATTTGGTGGAGAGAAGGGGTGTGGTGTGTTCTTTTTGCTGATTGATTTTTCAAGGTAATTCAAGGTCATCTGGGGTCAAATAAGATCCGTAAGGCCTATCTTGATGGGATTTGGTGGAGGAAGGGGGATGGTGTGTTCTTTTTGCTGATTAAATTCAAGTCACTTTTGATGAACAGGCGAGACGCGCCGTTCGAGAACCGCCTTGTCCTGGATAGTGGCCCTACGAGGAGGGCTAGGGTTCAGGGGGCGAAGCCCCATAAAATTGTTGGGTTTTAGCATGTTTGAATGGCCTAGGAAAGCTGTCCTTGCTATGAATATTTACATTTATTTTAATAAACTTTGGCTTGGTTCATAAAAAACGAGAGACACTAAAAGATGACAAATGTAACATTAAAACTACAATGCGTGAAGCGTGCAAAAAACAAACAATTTTTTAACTAAAACTTTAAAAGGTCCAGAAAACGTTCCTGAAGCCATCTTGCTTGCTATGCTTGAATAATTTAATATTGAACATAATTACGCGCAAAGCACGCACAAATTACCAGTATTTTAACTAAAATGGTCATGAAAACATCTTGTTACGCTTGAATAATTTAAACATTGAAACTAATTCGTGCGAAGCGCGCACAAATTTCCACTTTTGTAACTAAAATGGTCCAGAAAACGTTCCTAAAGCCATTTTGTTATGCTTGAATAGTGAAATATTGAACATAATTATGCGCGAAGCACGCACAAATTGCTAGTGTTTTAACTAAAATGGTCATGAAAACAGCTTGTTAAGTTGTTATGCTTGAATAATTAAATATTGAACATAAATACGGTGCACTAAAATGGTCCAGATAACGTTCCTGGCCATCTTGTTATTCTTAAATAATTGAACATATTTATGCGCGAATCGCGCAAAAATATCCAGTTTTTTTAAACTAAAATGGTCCAGAAAACTTTCCTGAAGCAATCTTGTTATGGTTGAATGATTTTAAAACATTGAACATTATGCGCGTTCAGCGCGTAGGATCCAGGGGTGAAGCCATTTGCTCTGAAGCTTGGGTTTTAGCGTGTTTGAATGGCCTAGCTCTCCTTGCTATGAATAATTACATTTATTTTTAATACATTTTGGCTTGGTTCATAAACACACTGAAAACGAAAGACATTAATGAAAGATGAAAAGTGTTACATTAAAGGTATATTATGTGATCTTTCCAGGGAACGCCCTCAACATCGAAAAAAAAATAGAAAGCAGATTTTCTTGCAGATTTACATTTCTGATCATAAATCATGCATACATTTCAAGTTACAGGGCGATACGATTCTTAATTACTTCAAAATCATGGTTTTAGAGTGAAAATAAACTGTCGGAATCCCGACAGTTTATATTTTTCACTCTAAATTCACTCTAAAACCATGATTTTGAGGTAATTAGGAATCGTATCGCTCTGTAACTTGGAATGTATGTATGATTTATGATCGGAAATGTAAATCTGCAAGAAAATCTACTTTCTAAAAAAAATCATGAATAGAGGGCGCTCTCTGGAAAAGATCACATAATAATATGCCTTTAACGCTCGAAGCGCGCAAAGAAAAATCCATTTTTTAACTAAAATGGTCCAGAGAAAACGTTCTTGAAGCTACCATGTTATGCTTGAATAATTACGTGCGAAGTGTGCAATAATTAGTTTTTTAACTAAAATGGTCCAGAAAACGTTCCTGAACCCACCTTGTTATGCTTGAATAATTAAATATTTAATAATTACGTGCGAAGCGTGCAATAGGCCTAATTACTAGTTTTTAAACTAAAATGGTCCAGAAAACGAGCTGAAGCCATCTTGTTATGCTTGGATAATTAAATGAATGCTTGAATAATTAAACACTGAAACTTATACGTGCGAAGCGCGCAAAAATGTCCAGTTTTTTAAACTAAAATGGTCCAGAAACTTCAATCTTGAATGAAGCCAGTAGCGTATCTCCCGGGGGTTCAGGGGGCAGAGTGCCCCCCCCCCCCCCCAGACGGCAGACGGCCTTGACCGGGAAGGCCAGCCCAAACTACCGGGCTAAAAAAAATCGAAGAGAAGGAAGAAGAGAGGAAGGGAAAAGGGGAAAGGAAAGACAAAGGGGGAAGAAAAGGGAAAGGAAAAGGAGAAGAGGAAGAAGACTAAAAGGGAAAAGGAAAGAGAAAATCTAAGGGATTTACTTATTCCCATCAAAATGACAACTTTGCCCCTTGCCGGGTATGATGATGGGCAATTTAGAATAAAAATGGCAAATTTTCTCGGGCTACGCGCGCATTTGTCCAGGAATATCACTATAGAAGCCCGTTTGAAAGACAAATGTACCTGAATAATGGCCAGATTCGCGTAGATATGTTGTTAAAATTTCGAGTGCTACGCGCGCATCAACTTAGCTTTAGGATGCAACGTCATTCGCTGGAATAAACAACCCAGCTGCGCAATTTTTTTACTTAATAGCGTCGAACTGGTGTTCACCGGGAAAAAATATCCTTTGCCCCCGGAAAAAATCCCAGATACGCCACTGCTGAAGCCATCTTGTTATGCTTAAATAATTGAACATTGAAACTAATGTTTGAAGCAAAATTCCAGGTTTTTTTAAAACTAAAATGGTCCCAAAAACGTTCCTGAAGCCATCTTGTTATGCTTGAACAATAAAAATAAAAATCAATACGCGCGATTTTTTACTCTATATAAATGGTTCAAAAAACGTTCCTGAAACCAACTTGTTATGCTTGAATAATTAACATTGAAACTAATACGCGCGAAGCGCGCAAAAAAAGGTTTAAACTAATAATATGGTCCCGAAAACGTTATAGAGTCATTAGTGAAACTAATTTTGCAGTAGGCCTACATGTTCAATTTCTACTTGGTCATATTCAATTGTTGTGTAGTGCAATATCCTTTTTATAATACAATATAGATAAGTAAGCCTGCCCGAGGCGTCCCTATCCTCCAGACTCCGGCTCTTGAACTTATTATTATTGGACACACACTGTACATTTTTTCAAAAATCTTGAAATGTTAGGGGTAGCACCCCTTGAAAAAGACCATGGGGGTGCTCAGCACCCAGCCCCCTTCCCAGGGGCTAGTGCCATATCCAGGGGGCAGCAGACCTTGCCCTGTGAAAAAAACCCGGAGAGCCTAACTTGAGAAGATAAGAAGGAGGAAGAGGCGAAAAAGGAATACTGGTGGAGAAGGAGGAAGAGGAGAAAGGAGGAAAAAAGGAGGTAGGGGAGAAGGAGGAAGGGTAGGGGCCGGGCAGGCGGTGCAATGATGGTGGGGGTTAGGGGTCACGTCCCCATAATATTAATTGACGTTAAAACGTTATACCAGGATAGGTTATACTGGACCATTAGCGTTAAAATGCCAATTTTTGCGCACTTTGTATACGTATCAGTATCAATGGTTCATTATTCAAGCTTAACACTGGCTAGCAGTGGTTCTCAACCTTTTTGGCCCACGACCCCTTTTGACATTCTTAGTCGGTACCGTATACCGTGAACCCCCCTCCCCACAAAATGAAAACTGAAAAAACACCCCGATTTATTCAAACTGAAACTGCTTGGTTATATGATGCGAGCGTAGCGAGCAGGAAATTTAGCATTTGAAAGTGTCTTTTGAGTTTTTTCTAATTAGAGCGAAATATCAAAATGGTTAGTTCCTCAAAAAGCTATATTTATGATCCCTTCATGACCCCCTGGAAAACCCCAAACGACCCCCAGGTTGAGAACCCCTGGCTTACAGGAACATTTTTATCTATCCATGTAGGACTTATGATCACAGTACAGGTTTTTCCGTCGCCCTAAACAGACATGTCTTTCCCCAAATCTAGCGTAGAAATCCTAGATTCCTGCCCTCCCTGTACCGAGGGGCGGGGCTCGAGCGCCCTCTATAACTTGTATTAAAAATAAGAAAGATGGTCAGAGATACGAAAGATCTGTGTTGTTGGTGCGAACTAAAATAGATTTAAATTCTGACATTTGGGTGCCTAAATTTATTAAAATTAATTGGTCATGGCCAACATAGCCGCTGGAAGAATAAATAGAGAGCTAAAAGAAGTTACAACTAGTGAAGAAGTGAGTATGACACCCAATTGAGAGGAGGCCTAAAATTCTATAATCTGATTGAAAAAGGTGCATAATTCGCCTCTTTTATATAATTGATAAAAAAGAGAGATTTAATAACCAATAGTTAGACAATTTTGAGTTAATTCTCAAATTTAAAGACACAATCAACTAATTAAATTCGAACACAGAACAATGGAATTAGTGTCGAATTAATAAGCTTTGCAATATGACGGAATCCTATCTATTTTATTATTTTATCTCGTGAGGACGTGACTCGTGAGTCTTACTCTTATAAAATTTCAAATATTAATGTGCTTGTCATTTGCTGTCCGGGTACCCGGGCAACAACTGGGCATTCATAGGGATATGGCAGGGATTTGTTCAGTACACTCCCCAGCCGACAGGGAATTTGTACGCGGTGAGTGGGGATCTTCTTGACAATCTGCTGTGAACACCACAGGCCTGTCAGGGGGGGGGGGGGGGGGGGGGGGGCAGTCACATCATGTTGGTATAATGTTGTAATCATCAATGTGAACGAAAATACGGAAGAGGGGTGCTTTTTTTCGACTACATCGCGGGCCCGTGCTAAGGGTATAATTGCCAATACAGAGACATGAATCCATGCTATAATGGTTGCTTGGGCCGTTACCATTAGTCATGTGTCATCTTTGGAGAGAAAAAAAGCCGAATAGTTAGGCCTATATAACTAAGACAAATTTACTAATGATACTGAATACTTCATACGGACCTATATCCTTTGCTATGAGATGAGTGCGAGTAGGCCTATGATTCATTAAGCTTTAAGGCCATCTCAAATTGATTCTGAGTTTACTGTTGCCCGCACGAGTCCAAAAGTCAGCAGCGTGATATATTTATTATTTCGAAAATATTTAATTATTTCATATACATTTTAAAACTTTATACAATTTTTTTGGACACTTTCCTGGTATTTCTGGCTATGAAATTAGCCGATATGTGCCGCATTTCGTTACTTCCGGGTTGGCGATAACGTTTTTAGAAAGTAATTGGTAAATGCAAACTCTTCACGATCACGAAACTTGCAACTGTCACTTTGTATTGAAATGCGTGCATTTGAAGCAGATTCCATAGTGTGTGGAATGAACCAAATTGGTTCATCGCTACTGCATAATGATCATGAATTTTAAAAACCAGCCAGTTTGCCAATGGCGAAAAAGACAAAAGATCGATTGGAAAACTGAATGAAGTCAAATCAAAAAATAAATGATGCTATGAGTATGACATGTTGCAAAACAGAGCAAAATTTGGCAACCGTCATCTTTAAAAACCAAAACCAAACCAAAAATAACACACAACTCTCCCCCTGGATATCTGTTCCTGAATGTAGTAGATTATGTTTCCACCGGGGAAGGAGTCCCTCCCAAGATGGCTGAACTTGGTTGGAGTGGTGGAGAGGACATGATCTGGGTTGGGATGAGAATAGTGGGGGAGGGGGTCAAGTATACGCAATTAAGACGGTGACTTGCGCAGTACATGTTAGCCGCAAGGCATGGGGGTACATATTTAGTTGATTTTCATGATGATTCCTACCTTTTTAAATTTCATACAATTTTCATATGATGCTAAGTGTGGGCTTGATGTACTTATTCCACACTCTTTTCGATGTTGTACACGAAAATCGGCGGTTCAAGTCGTGTAAAATTTTAATGTTTATAAACATAATAAAAAGACACAACTTTTTCTCACCTACAGTTACGGGAAAAGTACATGTGTTTTTTTACCTTTGAACCATAAGAACAGCGCCCTCCTACCCTTGATTGGGCTAATTGTTGGGCGTAAATGCGATAAATCAGTTTTGTAAAACTAGATGTGGGAATGATTCAGGTCGTTTCATATTTTATTTTAATTTTATATATTTATTTGGACATACATTTTTGAAACAGTGGCATGAGTCTTCTCGACTGATGCGTCCTTAAATAAATAACTATGGTCAGACGGTGCAAGTTGCGTTGTTGTTTCTGCCTACAATGCCTGGATGAAATGTTATTAAAATTACGACTGGAAATAAAACCGGGTTTCTAATTAAAGCGCCCCACAACCTTGTTAGCACTCGATGGTTTCTTTCAATGTAATCAGACACAGGAACTTATTACGCCGCTGGGAATCACGATATAGCCGAAAGACGAATCGTGTCATGAATACTGAAACGGCAGCTCATTTTCATGTTTTTAATAAGCTTATTTTCCCATCGAGTCTCATGAAAAACCTGATGAGCTCCGTTCGCGAGAATATTTTGTGAAATTGATTCCACAGTTTCAGGAATGTGTTTAGTAATTATTGTGTACATGTCTTTCAAATTCCATACCTTTTGGCTGTATATTTTAAGAAATATCGATGAATGAGCAGTGATCGGGCAATGTTGATTTTGGATTCGCCGCGAGTTGTGATTCTTTTTAGACGGTAAGAATTGCTTTCCTAGGTCGAAAATATTAGTCGCGACTCTTTTACATTTCACGTTCGTTGTTATATGAGAAGATGCATAAATGTCTCCTGATTCCAAATATGTTCTTAGTTTCTTCTGACATTTAGAATTAGTGCAATTGTAGTTCCGTGAAATATCCTTAATTTGGTAGTATTTTCTTAGTTGAGTGTTTCTAACTTCTGAGTGACAGATGGTGCGTGTGCCGTGTTGAGCGCGTTGTAGCGCTTAGAAATTAGCCAACCACATGTGTGGGAATTTTCGCGTCCAAGTAATTTCGCGGAAGCTTTCTTTAGGAATTATTTGCGCGTAAAATGCAGGAATAAAAAGGGCTGCATTTTGGGATTTCAATCAGTTGGGGCTAGAGAGTTCGCAGTTATACCTCAAACACTGGAGGAGCGAGATATCCAAACCCACTTCAGATCATCTGATCTGAAACAGATTACTTCCTGAACTAATAAAGTGTAGTCAGTACCGAATCTGAAATATGACGATTACGTCATTACTGAAGGACCATACAAGGGAAGACTGTCCCTTGTTCGGGAACTTTGACATGTTTATTCATGAACGGGGCGGGGCGTTATGCCGGGAATTGGCATAGCCCTCGTACCAGAAATTATGTGTTAAATGTTGTTGTAAATATTATTCCATAATTATTAGGCCTTCAATTTATAATCAGTGATTTTATACTCTTTCTAATAAACCAAACAAGCAAAGTTTAACTTGTTCAGAGAGATTTGGTGCGTAGAAATTGAGATCGTAACCAATGACTTGTTTATATCCATTTGAGAATTTATAATAAACAGCTGATCGTTCAAAACAAGCTCTCATAACGTAAACATACAGGGTGACGCGTAAAGTAATGTTTACTCGTATAGGGTGGTCAGAAAATGTACCTTTACGATATTTAGAACTAATGAAAATATTACACTGATTTAATAACGCTTTGAATATGGAATTATGACTTTGTATATAATGTAAGGTATATAATGATTGAATTGGAGCTGAAGAAAACAGCTAATTATAATACTTCTAAATGTATACATTTGTAATGACTCTTTACTCGTCTCAGAACTATTTTAGATACATAATCTACTTATATAACTCTATATAACCTGGTTCACTACCTGAACGTAAACCATCACTCAAATAATAGTAGAATTACTTGGTGAATGAAATCGCTGGTAGATGTGAAATGAATGTTTGGAGGCAGGTCTCTTAGGTTAGGAGACATACAGTCTTCCCCTCAGCTGACTGATGTCTCGGAGACATTATAGTCTTCCCCTCAGGAGACATTCGTTCTCAATCGCTCGGATAAGGAAGCTGAAATTCCTTATACTCTTGATTTGATCCATGAGATCCTTATTAAAGTCCAAATAGTGATGCCCCCATTGACTATCCTAACTGAATCCAAGGCTGGAAAGGTAAGACTGACACGCTACCACATTTGTAGTCTTACAGGAGATTTCTTTATATTTATGATTACGGAGGCAAGCTCGGTTCCGTTACAATACCAGGTTGAAAATAATTGAATCGTTCAATGTAAACAATGATTTGCATTATAATTAATTAAAGTAATTTATTTTATTTTATTTTATAATGTAATGAATTTAATTTATTTATGTAACTCACAAATTTATTTAGGCCAATTGTAAAAAATAGATAATTCTCGGATTCATAGATTTAAATCATATCTCAAATTGTGTATTGTGATGAATGACGTAAAACGTATGCATACATGGACAGAATAGCTCTCTTTGCGTGAATCAGCCCTAACAACACGTTAATGTGCGTTGCCCATTTTAATAATCGTATGAATTGAGAGGATTATCCGATTATTTTAAGGCGGCTTTCTTGACCCGGGCCGGGCGGCGATCTTTATTACCGTAAACAAGATTTGATACCTGACGGAGTAAAGTGCATAGCACATGTACATTGTGCAGCAATACATTTATACAGTGAGTGAGTACAGTTAATAAATTCGCGGCCGGGCGGGGGCTGCGTTTTACCCTTGCATGTTTTTGCTTGCTTTTTCCTTTTTCACAGTAAATAAGCTAACTTTTAAGCTGATTTTCTTCCCTGCATGACAACATATTAATTCTGCAAGTTATTCCTGGCAGAGAAGTTTCATAATTTTTATAATACTCAGTAATTAAGGCATATTTTGACTTTTTTTATGCTAAAGAAAGTTTGTTTTCATTCATCACTGCGGGCCGCCATTTTATTCATAAATGTACATCCACTAGTCTTCAAGATTACCGTACGTTCCCTGGCACTGTACTATAAATAGCTCAGCGACGTATGAGGGCGGCAGCCGGCAGATTCTCAGTCTATTCATTATGTCATTATTCCATATGCAACATCAATTAATTGGGTGGTACCAAAATCGTCTTTTACTGCAATAGCGCAACATGGTAAAAATAACATACCTGGAATATTGTTTACTGTTTAAGTCTCATCATTGATAATGTAGAGCAGTTATGCATCGCTCATTTTGCGATGCAAGGTATAGAATTGGGTCGTAATTACTCAATTTTGCATCGCATTTTGTGATGCGATACGGGCAAATTCACTCCCCGTGCCCTTGTAAGTTATAATCTCTTTTCCAATTATTATAGACTCCCTCTGGTTGCCTGTGATTGTAAAGGGTATTTATTATACAGAATTATTCCCAAACCCATTAATTTGTTTCCATTTTTTTGGCAGTAAATATTATAGCCTATAATATACAATTATTATAAAGAAATCTGATCTGCCATGTGGTTTGTAGGGGTGCGCCTTTATTACCTGCAGACGAGGATGCACACCCGTTTTTTACATTCCAACGGCGGACACAACCGTCCTCGGTTTCCTGATACGTGCAAAGTATTGCAAACAACATAAAAACGCTATCTAAACGAGGTCCTGACACCCAATAGTTGTTTTTTCAACTGCCGTTTTGGTCCTCTGTGTGTGTCCAGGTTGGTGGGTCCTCATTTGGATAGTACCACGTCCAAATAATACACATTTACGTCCACGTCCAAATAATACACATTTACGCCTATTTGTTTAGATTTAGATCCCTCGGCAACAAGCTGCCTCGGACGGACACTGGATTGGGGTAGTCAAGAGATTGGGGGTAAACAGAGGATCTATGATTAGATTTAGCGTGTGTACTGTACTCTGTATTGCAAATCGAATGAAGAAATTCCGGCTGGCTGTAGCCATTTAAACAAGGGATATTCTTGGAAATCGAAGATGGCATCCAATTATGATCTAGAATGAAACCATATCTACACATGTATTATCAAAAAACATTTTTTTCCCCTTTTCTTTTCATTTGCAGTACGCCAAAAGTCAAATCAAGATAGACGTGGTGAATGATGACTGTACAGAACTACGTGGAGAAATTATAGGTCCGCCCGACACCCCGTATGAAGGTGGTGTTTATTTGCTAGAAATTAAGATACCCGAAACATACCCATTTAATCCTCCACGGGTAAGTTTGTAATTTGTAAAATGATGTTTAAAGGTGGATGTTCCAAGCACAGGGATAGCACTGGATCAAAAATGTGAGAGGTCCCATGAAATTTTTCAGGAACCCGCAGGACTTCAAAAAACAAATTTAAGGGGTCCCCCAAGAAATTGAGGGGTCCTGAAGTTTGGGTATTTGACAATTTTACTTTTTTACGGACAGTTTTAATGAATTTATATTGTGAGCAAAGGATGGATATGTAATTTACAGAATTTCTTAAGGTTTCCATTTCCATACATCGTCAAATTTAAGGGGTCCCTTCAATTTTGATTGGGACCCGCAAGTCTTTCCAATTTTAAACCTGACGCGTCAAACAAGAAAGTGAGAGGTCCAGGACGCGCAGACGCATCAGAATGCGACCCCTGTCCGAGCACTTCAGCTATTTTTTGTCAATCAACATATTTTGATATATCAGAAGAAACCCCATATTTTTCTCATTATATCTGTAAGGGGTCGTCCAAAATTATCTCCATTTTCACATACGTAACTTTTTACCCCCTCCCCCCTCGAATTACGTACGCAATAAATGGCGAAAATGTCATGGCTTGATAACAAAGTCCCCCCTCTCAACATCGCCATTTTAGTTATGTACGCTTATAGTCTTAGGGAATATTTTTACCACTCCCCCTATTATGTACGCTTTGTATGTATCTGTAAATTTAGCGAAAATTATGGATGACACCTAAAATGTTTAGCGCAAGATATGTTCCATTTAGACGTTATAAACCAAACTGCAGTGAATCACTGCCATAGGTGGTTAACCACCCTACCAGTTTGTGTACTACTCAATGGGCAAATCTCATGTCACCTTGTGCTTCTAAAATAAGAACTGTTGGAGTTATGCAACTCAAACTTTGGAATACAAGTATTTCAAGGATGACCCTTTATGAAGAATCGAAATCATCAATTTGAAAATCGGGCCAGCATCGGAACACCTACCTTTAATAAATTTAATTATCATATTAGGAGTTATGGTTACAGAAGAATTAGACTCATTATGAGTAGTATAATTTCTTAGGATTATCGTAACATTATTTTGTGTGAACTAAAAATTGTGATTGGAAACAAAATTAGTTCAGAATCAATGTTGTGAATTATCTTATGATAATGAAATGGACTGTCCTGAAATTGGACCAATTGAAAGATTTTAACACTTTCCACATGGCTATTTTGTATAGTTTTACCATTACAAAACAGATTTTGCAGAAACCTTTCCCAATTTTCAAAGTCTATCTCTAGGATTACTAAACCAGTACTAGGCATGTTTGTACGTATTTCAATACACTTCTCATGGTGATTTCAAGTATGATAATGAAATTCAATAATTTTGACATTTTTGAAACATTTTGTGACATTTTGGAATGTCGTCTGCAGACGCCTACCGCGTGGAAGTGTTAAATGTGTTGTACAAAATACTTTTTGCAAATTTTTCCAAACTGTGGTAGTTGACAAACTAACTTCTTGATCAGATTCACAGGGTCAGAATTTTGCCAGAGGTTGCGAGAATCCATTTAGAGAATCCATTTAGATTCTTGCAAAGGATTTTGCGAGAATCTGTGGATTCTCCCCCATTCGAATCGTGTGTTAGACAGATTATACGAGAATCAACATGGATTCTCGCAACTTTACCGGCGGGAATCTTTGCGAGAATGGATTCTCGGATTCTCCTCGAATTTCTGACCCTGGATTCACCTGTTCAGATTGGTATAAACAAACAGACACAAGTTTGCTGTTTTCGCTGCAATTGATCAAACCGTCAGCCAAAGGAAACAATGGCAACATGGCTTTCTTCTGCTATCTATCAATCATGTTCTGTAGATCATATAAATGGCTATGCACTAGCAGGGTAATTGTACGGAGCATGTCGTGGACAAGTGCTTGTAATACCGGCCTTTGCCTTGTGAGTATAATTTTAAACTGTACAGCTGCATGTATAGACGACACAGGACATCTATCTGATCCCACAACTAATAAATTGCCCCACCAAGAGGGATATGATGCACACACAAAATGTATGCGTGTTTTTGGTCGTGTTTGTCTTTCTCCCTGTGTCTTGAGGTTCGACCCACTATTTTTTGTGACCTTTTTATATATTGTTTGTGTTCATTTTTTATGATATCATATATGTTGTTAAGCGCCTTGAGGCCCTTTGGGCTAAGGGCGCTATATAAACGCTTGTTATTATTATTATTTTTAATTACAAATTTTCACCTTGTATACATTGTAGGTGCGCTTCCTGACCAAAATTTGGCATCCTAATATAAGTTCCGTGACGGGCGCTATATGCTTAGATATCCTTAAAGATCAGTGGGCTGCAGCGATGACATTAAGAACCGTCCTACTCTCGCTACAAGCGCTGCTATCAGCAGCAGAGCCTGACGACCCACAGGATGCTGTGGTAGCAAAACAGGTAGGTAGAGCAAGGCAGGGATCAGGCCAAATGTTTTCTTTTTCATTTTGCTGAATAAATATGGTTTATGTCAAGATAAAATTGGTATAGGCCCATATGTCAATTTAACTAATGTTGCTAGTGTGATAATAGTCTGAGAACATTCAGCTAACTTATTCATTTCAAGCAAGAAATAGTAACATTTAGACACTTTAGTTTAAGGACAAAATTAAATCTAAAAAATGAAAAATGAAGTAAATGACAAATACATTTATTTTTAAGAAAAATAAAAGCCGACCCTAATTTTTGCGATCTTAGGGTCGGACGCTGAGGGCAACACAACACAAAGGCAACACAACTTGTTTTTGGTTTTTGTTGTTGAAAAATTAAGTTGGAACAATGAATGTTAAACTTGAATCACCTTAAATTGTTGAATATTCAGTTGAAACCTGATAGCCATAGTTCTTCACACAATGGCGGCGGGAGCAACAATCAACGAAAAAAAGGTTGGCACACTTTGTCCCAATTAAGGAAAAAAGTGCCCCCTCTTCCCCGAGGCAATGTTGATCCGAGCCACATGTCATCAGAAGCCTTGGCAGCTCCCCCAACATTGATTGATGGGGTGGGGAAGGATGAGAGAAAGGGGGATAGCTCTGCTTGCTGTTAAAGAGTGCTATGTCCATTGTCCCAAGTCTGTTCTCTATTGCGAACACAGGGATAGTTGTATTAAATTGTGTCAAGTGTGCCAACTATTATTTTCCTTGATTGAAGGTGGCAATTAAGAGGGGGTTCCATCAAATGATCTTGTGAAGGTATCATACAGAAGCCAAATATATAAATAAGAAGACCTACACAGATTTTGTTTGACTTTTCAATTGTGTTATATTATATCTTTGTTTGTTTATACCTTACCTACCATAATAAAAGTGATTGTGACTATGTCTATAGGTTTATATAGAATGTTGTTATTGTTGTTATTTAATATAGATCATAGGAAATGAACGGGGGGGGGGGAAGGCTCTTAAAGGGGGATCAAGAATGAAAAAACACCGTTTTTTTGGGGGGGGGGGGGTGGTCAACAACAAAAAGATGTCCATGGCTCAATTTCACCAAAGTATTTACGAACACTCCCTAATGATGGAAAAGGAATTGAATGGGTTTTCATTAAAGCACCTGTCCATTGTGTAGCCCATCTTTTGGAACTCAACCAATTTTGGTTCTGTAGTATGCTCAGTACATGTATGAAGTTGGGCAAAACCAAAATTGGTTCTGTCATATGAAAAGGGTTGAAGGGCTTAGATTTGATTGAAATAAAACCCAGTTAGCATGAGTGAAATATGCTAAATCATGATTTTAATGATATTGATACAATAATTTGTTTTGTTTCAGTACAAAGAGAACCCTGAGGCATTTCACAGGACAGCAAAACATTGGGCACACGCCTACGCAGGAATAAATCACAAAATGCCAGAATTAGAGTCAAAAATTAAACAATTATTAGACATGGGCTTTGATGAGGTAAGTAATAATTCACAACTGAGGCGAAAATTAGACAAATAATAATCATGGGATGGGATTGAATGCCTGGGGGCCACTCATATAGAAGTTGTAATTATCCGTGTGAATCCACTCTCAAATACTACCCTTAACACAGATTCTCAAAGACGGAAAAAGTGACCATTAACAAGAATTATAGCTCAACGAATCATACTCATAGCAAAGGATACTTGTCCTCAAGGTGGTTTTTTTAGAAATGGACGTATGAAGTAATTGTGTGATTCATTCTTTTAGTAAATTTGTCTTAGGCCAACCATTTTGGGCTATTTTTACCATGATGACAGTTGACCATCAGTCAGTGCAACCCTTAGCGTGGATTCAGGTTGAAAAAGACACCCTTATTCTCTGAAATTGGCGATTTTGATACCCTTAAAGGGGCATGAAGAGATGTGTTGGAGGCTGCGCCCTCAATTATGATAAAAACTGGGATTTGTGTATTTTTACAATTGTACATGTATTACATGTAAAGGGTTCAACAAAAGAAAGTATACCACTTTGTTTATGTCATTTTGAGTAACGTTCAATTTTTCTTCGACCAAACAGGCTAGATAGGCATTTAGATGAATCTTTTAGGCATAGTTTGATATCAAATTTACCCCCTAACAACAAAGATAAACCATGATTTTTGCGCAAAAAGACAGACTATTTAGGAAGTGTCTGTAAAGGTCTTGTTTTTAATTTTGTGTCAATATTTTGTATCTTTTATTGCTTTACAGAGTCGAGCTAGAACTGCATTATCTTCAACAAGCTGGGATGTACAGAAAGCCGTAGAGCAGTTAATGAGCTGAAATTAGGAGAACTCAAACAAACCACTGTATATGAAAACACTCGGCCTATCATACGATGCTATCAGGCTATATTAGTTTAAGTGTGTGTCTCGAAGTTCTCCAGATTTTCAATGGGAATGCGGGTTTTTTTCTTCTTCACATTTTAGTGTTTTAGGTTTTTTTATACATAAAAGGTTGACAGAAGTAGGAAAGGTTAACCCCCTGGGTACTACCTGTCTTTCGTACAATAATTCCCATTGGTTTATTACATGATATAATCATCTTGATAACCAATTACAGTTTTGCTTATAAATATTTTATGCTAATATTTTTGAGAATTATAATTATTCTAACAATGTCTCTGATTGGCACAATATTTGACACATTCTAAATTTCAACCAATCGGCCGGTAGTTCTCAGGGGGTTAAAGGAAAAGGTTGACAGAAGTAGGAGAGTCACCTGTTGTACTTGGAATCCAAAGAACCATATCATGTGCTTGCGGCTCAAACAAAGAAGATTTCTCGTGCGGTCCAGCATGCTTCACTTTGATCACATGACCACTGGTTTCTGTCACCAGTGTCTACTGTTTCCCATTGAGTATTGACATTATTACATTGCAGTGAAAGGCATATAATTTTGTTAAACGAGGGTCTTTACGGAAATCCTGCTGCAAGTAGTGCAATTGATGCAACTTCAATTCAGTGCTCTCTTGTTTATTTAAATGAAGACCCTTTATTTTTTGATTAACACACATGCATGTTTTAGTTTAGATTCAACTTCTTTTTCTATAGTCTATTTGGCCATCACGAGACAGTGACGTAACTGCGTATTCTACTTATTGCAACACATAACGCGCGCGTCTACTCGAGGCGCCTGGCGTATACACACGAGCAGACGGAAGATACATACACGTGCGTAAAAGCTGGGCCTGTTAAGTTACGTCACTGTCCAGAGGAAGCCAAATAAAGTCTAACTTATGCCTATCTGTACCGTGTATTATAGGGTAAAAGTCAGACGACCTGTTAATTAATTCAACACATGTTTTGCACTGTTTGTTTTTGGGGTAAAGCCCTGTTGGCACTGATGTAGTGGTGCTATAAGCATGCTGGACTGCACACAAAATCTTCTTTGGGGCCTAAATGTGAAGAAACACATTGGTGTATTTTAGATACACTTAGACTCAGCAAACAAATATGTTAAGGCCAAACAAAGTAGAAAGTCTGTCTCAGAAATATTGTGCAAAAAAGCTAAGTGCTGTGCAATTTTTGTTGTTGTTGAAAATAGGCTATGAGGTATGAGATTTTTTTTTTGTTGCCATTTTTGTTGTTGCTTATTTAAGCTTAGAGAGAACTTGTTTAACTTTTTTTCTAAAAATCTTTAAAAAAAATCTTTAAAAAAAATCTTTAAAAAAAAATCAAAAAAAAGGAAGAGTTTTTGAGCCCCCAGCGCATAGACCTACGCCAGCGCATAGACCTACGCGCCGTAGCTCATTTCACATACCAATGCGGGCGGGCTTCTGAGACAGACCTTCTTTGTTTGGCCTAACTGCCAATGTATGTTTTGATGGTAAAAAATGCAAGTACAAATTTGAAATGTCACATTTGCCTAACATAGTATTTAACACATTTTTCTCAAAACTGAACGGGGTCCTATTTCATAATAAAGTTTGCAGAATAAGCAGAACACATTTTGCTATCAATTATAACCAATATATAATGATATTTGAAATAGGTTTAAAATATCAAAATCATTAAAGAATGAATAAATGAATAAAATATTTTATCCGATTTTTGCGTCGGTCGGAAAGGACAAGTCACCTTTCTTTTTCTTTGGGCCTTACATACATGTACATATACATATGAGAATGTATAAAGAACTATTGCATTTAAATCATGGCGCATCTAGCAAAGCTACAACAACAACAAATGTACAAATAAAATACATGTATGCATAAATAAAAACAAAAAGTACATTAATTATGAAACAAGTGAGTCTTCAGGTGTTTCTTAGAAATATGTAAGGATTCAAATTATAATGCAACAACAACATGAACCATGTTGAAATATTGTGTGTGTTAATTTTGCTTGGTTTAATTATCCTTGGTGGAAGACTCATTTAAGCCTATGGAAGCGCTTCACATGAGGTTGACCTCGCGTAAAAAAATATGCGTGGCCAACTTCGCCCTCGAAATGGTTAAACAGACGTCTGTGGTTTGCATCACATAGACTCGACTAATTTTGCCATGTTTGAGGTACTACACATGATTTTTTACCTCCGAAATCATGAAAATCACATTTTGTGGCACTTTTTGGTCTATAATTTAAAAAAAATTAAGATATTAAAAAAAAAAACCTTTCCTAGGGAATTTTATTAGGAATATAATGAAACTAGTATGACAAAATTTGACATAATATATTTTGAGTTATCATTTCAAAACCTAAAATGGTCAAAAAACATGATTTTATAATTTTTCTTCAACAAAATGGTCAATTTCATGATCATGGTTGGATTCATTGAACCCTTTTCTGCAAGAAAATGTATACTTTTATGTAGATTAAATGAATAATGAAGGAGTTACAGCATTTTTAAGGCACATGCCCGTGAAAATTGCTGTCTTTGTACTTTGACCATCATAATTCCATGATTCTTCTTGCCAAATGAACCGCCACGGTGCCAATCTCAATCGACACCACTCAAATTTTGGTGGGGCGATTGCCCCCACTCTGGCTACGCCACTGCCTGTATGTGTCTGAGTGTCTCAGCATGGCCAGGAAAATATGTGCCATGCGTTCATTGTACAAAAATCTTGTTTTCAAGAATTTTAACCGCATGGTGGAGTCTTTTTACTAGTCAACTTTCTGGATAATTGCACTAAGGATACACATGTCACTAAGTTATTCAACACATACCGTGGCAACCATGCATAGCAATAATTTAGTATATAAAACATTGCGAGGGTTTAGTGCAACAAAGGACTATCTGTTTTTTTGGCCAAAATAAGATTTTGGTATCAAAATGATCCGCACAAGATCAGGGACCTAATTACGAGAAAATAGTAAATTCACCTAATCAAAAAGGTTTGAATAGCATTTCTTTTAACTTGTCAAAACCAATAGGTGACAATGTCGGATACAAATCTTTAATTCACTTTTTCTCAAAATGAGCGAAATGCAGATAGATAGCCCTTTGTTGCACTAAACCCTCGATTTGTTTGCATGATTAGTGTATGATTAGTACAGTTGATGAACACAAACAATTTAGCTATACGTGTCCACTAAGGTCCATGAACTTTGACCACAGTAACTGTAGATGTTTTGCTGAGATAATCTGACAGATTTGTAAGCAACACCAATATACAGGGTGAGTCAAAAAGACTGCAATAGTGGAAAGAAGCCATTTTGTTTTCAAAACATAAATGAATTTTAAAACTTTTTAAACATTGCAAGAATGAGGTATTTAATCCTAACTTTGTGTGAAAAAATGAAGTCGATCGCATTTTTCGTTTGTCTTTGGTGACCCTCTTTGCTGCTAAACCAAATTTACCTGTTTGTCCACGAGCACAGTGATTTTATTTGAAATGGCACACATTGCATTTTCATATTTGAATATATTGCCAACAAAAAAATGGAAAATGACAGTTTTTTTAATAAAAATTTAGAACATTATACGCTTTCACAGCATGGGTATGATTATAATTGATTATGCTAACTCACATGTAAACAAGAAAGGATGCATCAAATTCCAATAACTTGACAAATGAACTCAAGTTTCCAAATTTGAATGGGAGACACGTTTTGCGATCTGATGCATATTTTGGGTATCTCGTGGACAAACGTGTGAAATGGGTGCACTGGTCAAAAGGTTCACCAAAGGCAAACGGAAAATGATATTGACTTCATTTTTTCGCACAAAGTAATGATTTAAAAATCATTCTTGCAACGTTTAAAAAGTTTTAAAATTCATTTAGCTTTTGAAAACAATATGGCTTCTTTCCACTATTGCAGTCTTTTTGACTCACCTTGTATATAATACAAGATTCTGACTTCTGGTGAGGTAATGCACACAATTTAAAGGGGCACTGAGAGATACATATGGGAGTGCGCCCTCAATTTTTCTGGAAATCAGGTTATTTACACCTACGTAAGACTAAGGCATTACTAAAATTTCACGATTTGGTAATTTGCGATATCAGTATCACTCGCCACATAACTTGCTTCAACCAAATTTCAATCTAGCGTAATTTATTCAACCGTTTTCCCAAAAATCATTTCACTACAGGTTCATTTGTACCTGAAACGATTCCTTTTTTCCAAATTTTTATTTTTCTCTGCAATCTCTCGATGCCACTTTAATTGTGACGATTTGATGCGTGCAGGAACTTTGAGACAACTGATTAAACTAATATAGTCTTAAAAGATGGAGAACTATATGGTATATCAGTTTGTTTTGTAATTATATAACATATGGGTTTATACTCAGGGGGAGGGGGATATGGATGTTGAAAATTGGTAATTTCTGCTGCGGTTAAAACCTTTTTTGTTTTGTTTTATAGCGATTAGAATCTTGTAACAAATATATTTTGTTCTTTTGATTTAATTATGATCAAGAGTTGAGTTGGCTGTTTTCTGTTTATAGAACATATGACTTTGTAGCAGGGGATGGGTATAGAGACCTGTGTTTGGGATTAATGGCTATATTGGAGGGAACACAACTCTTGTTAAGAAACTCTGGCTAAAAATGCACAATATTTTGTCAACTAATCTTAACAGTTTCCACGCGGCTATTTTTACCGTACAAAACAGATTTTTCAGAAACCTTTCGCAATTTTCAAAGTCTATTTCAAGGATTACTGAACCAATACTAGACATGTTTGTACTTATTTTAATGCAATTCTCATGGTGATTCCAAATATAGTAATACAATATAATAATTTTGACATTTTTGAAACATTTTGTGAAATTTTGGAATGTCGTCTGCAGACGCCTGCCGCATGGAAAGTGTTAACATTTCAAGTAGAGGTTACACTAATTTGGATGTCATACACCAGATTGTATTGAATGAGTAGGGGTGTGGTTTGGTACCGTGTTGCAAACACTCTTATGTTGGCAGCTAATCCAAAACATGGGATATCTCTATTTGAAGAGGTTTTTTGCAAAAGGGCCTTTATCCACTTTGGCTCTTATTGAGAAAAAGTCAAAAAACTGTTTCTAAATATTTAAGTTGGAGCAATTGAAAAACTGAATGGATTATGAAAGAGGTACACTACATACTAATTGAAATTGAAAATAAATTTAAAATGTGTTAGTTTTCAATTTTTTTAAATCATGTTTACATTTTGTGAACATTTTGATGTAGGCCCTTTTGCAACAAAACTCCATCTGTTTGTACATAGAGAAAAAATACCACACAAAAAAAATCATTTATTTTAATCATTTAAAAAATAAAAAATGTTTGAAATAGAAATGTATAGGTCACAATCATATGTTTCAAGGAAATAAAGTCATTTTTTACAAAAAGACCTACATCTCATTGTAATTGAAGATGTTGTTTTGTTGCAAAAGGGCCTGTTTCCCGATTTAATTCTGGATACAGGCCTTTTTGCAACAAAACAACAATTTCAATGGCTGTTTACAGTGAGATGTAGGTCTTTTTGAAAAAAAATGACTTTGTTTCCTTGAAACATGATTTTTCCCTATACATTTCTATATCTAACTCATTTTTGAAAAAAATGCACCATAGCCCTTTTGCAACAAAGCTCTTCATTTAGAGAATAATGACTGCGTATCGCCTCTTGGGGACAATTCCTCAGACCAGAATAACAACCTCTGATTTCAAAACAAATTCACGACAACAGTTGTTAAGCAGTCATTATTCTCATCCATTGCTGAAAAAAGATGCATATTTATTCAAATCGTTGATTTGTACCGATATAATCGTGCTAATAATTAATTAGTTTTTCTGTTTATTATTTTGTCCACCCTTCTTAGTTACTGAAACAGTCTTAGTCGGGTCATCCCCTCATTAACATTTTTATCATTCAACCAATCAGAAATAAGCTTTAATCGTGTTTCCTCATAACTCATTGAATATTTAGTTTAGGGGCGTGAGGCTTAATTTTGATTGGTCGGTCAATGAGCAAACCAATCAAACACTTCGGCGCAGTACTTTTGGGCAATTATTAGTAACCTGTACTCGGGGTGCGCGTTCTCATCTAACGATTAATTTTTATTAGAACGCACTTGGTACGCAGCTATCGCGATTATTCATTAAGTAATGAATGGATATTAAAGGCATATTATGTGATCTTTTCCAGGGAGCGCCCTCTATTCATGATTTTTTTTTAGAAAGTAGATTTTCAGAAATATTCAGAATGAATTGTAACCTTGTAAATTATACTCTGTGCGGTGACGTTGGAGCGTATTTGAGTGAGCTCTTGCACCATATTTCGTCAGGCTTGATTTTAATGTGCTGGCATGTACTAAAGCGTTCAAAAACAAATCGAGGCACTCGTGTGTAAAACGCTGCATCATCACATGAATACGCTCTGACGTTACTGCACAGAGGTTAATGAACAGAGTGTAGGCTGAGAAAATAATTTTGTATGCAGTATAAAACACCGATAGATTATTATAGATAAGTAGTCTAGAAGCATGTTTCTATTCTATCACCACCAATAACCTGTTATTGGTGGTGATAATCATCACCACCAATAACAGGGGTGTGAGAAGGCACAAATAAAAAAAGAGGAAAACAGACAAAAACGAGGAAAAACAGCGTAAAGTTGGGTAAAAATGCCAAATATGGGCTGAAAAGAAAAGGCTGACATTTTGGCATAAGAAAAATTTAAAAACAGAGGAAATCAGCTAAAGAGAGGAACTCTCACACCCCTGCAATAACCACTAAATGCGTGTTTCTATTCAGTACGAAAAGGTGGTGAAACAGCAAAAGGTGGTGATGCCGGAAGTTTACCAATATGTGCGCAAGCCAAGCGTTTCCAAGCAAACCGTCAATGCTACGCGCCCGTCTTAGTAACCCGGCGTGGGGCGCAAAATAAGCGTGCACACATAACGCGGCACGTGGAATGTCATCACCATTAAAATAATTGTGTCTATTTCTATTCAAGATCACCACTAAGAAGACTGGGAAACGTGATCGCTTAGGTTTGAATTTCAGATGCTTTACCATGCGAGGTCTTGTGGCCCAATGGTTAAGGCACTTGCCAATTAAGCAAGAGGTCCTGGGTTCGATTCCCGGGGGAGATCGTTTTCCCATAATTGTCTCTTTTCTATCCACGACGGCGAACCTATTTAAAATATTTATAATTTGTTTAATACCCGTCGTATATGCCTATTATTTCTATCACCACTAAGATCACCACTAATAACCACAAAATACTGGGTTATGGGGGTGGTGGAGGTGGTGAAAAAGGTGGTGATCGCGTGTTCCTATTCAGGCCATCACCACCATTCACCACCAATAACCACATTTTGCATTCGAATAAAAACATGCTTTAGAACTCTCTCTGATATGGGACTCTGACATTTATGACACCACATTTGTTTATATATACATATATTAATTATGAAGCAATTCATAGCAAAATGTGTCACCACATTTAGATTTTGCCATTACCAGTTATGTTATCATTTTAACTTGATGATATGTAACTTTGTAAATTTGAATTTGAAATCATAAGCAAAAATTGATCCTTTGGGTTATCTTATGAGCTTGTGATTTGTTTTTGTGGAAAAGAGCAATTTCGCTCTCACTTCATATTACTGTATTCATCCCATTGAATAGATCACAATATTACGTCTAAAATTGGGGGATTGGATCATGATATGTTTTGCTATGACAGTTTTCATATACTCACCCCGTGATGTAAAATGGCCAGAATCAATTTGCCTTACAAAGAGCAGACTGCGTTATGTCACAGAAAAGTTGATACTATGACATGATTCAATCTTGCCAAGAATATCATGGGTATATTATCATGTACAGTCATCAAAAAAAGTAACTATACAGGTAATGAATGGGCTTCGAACTCTTAAAATATATATCCTACCTAAAAATATTAAATTATAAAGTTGTTGTGAAATTTGTCTTCTTTAATATGAGATATTGCACGCTAGGATCGGGTGATTATTGAGGAAGTGGCACTCAAATATGTAAGGAGAAGTCCGATTTTCATTTTCACATTTTTATTTTCTACACGCGGACCAAATCTAAGGGTATCTAATTGATTACCGGTAGTGCAATTGGGCGATGCATGCGCAGGTTGGACAGTCGGCCGCATTGTTCCGATTGATCAATACGCCACACACACGCTACCTGTCATTCTCTCCCCCGTGTTGAAATGTAAAATGTGAATTTGAAATTGTGACTTTACCTTACACTTTGGATTGTCGCTTCTTAAATATTCAACCGATCCTGGCGTGCAATATCTCATATTAAAGAAGATAAATTTCTCAACAACTTTATGATTTAATATTTCTAGGTAGGATATATATTTTTAGTGTTAAAAGTACATTTATTACCTGTATAGTTACTTTTTTTGATGACTGTATGTTGTGTATACTGTATTCCGTGTGGGTGTTATATGGGAGTCTTTGAGTATCACATGGATGTCTTGGGGTAACTAACAGGGGTGTGTATCATGTGTATCACATGTGTGTTGTCTCATGAAGGTCACATAGGTGTTGTCTCATGAAGGTCACATGGGTGTCTCATGAATGTGACATGGGTGTCTCATGAATGTATGAATGTGATATGGGTGTCTCATAAATATCACATTGTCACATGGATGTATGAATGTGACATGGGTGTCTCATGAATGTATGAATGTGATATGGGTGTCTCATGAATATCACATTGCCACATGGATGTATGAATGTGACATGGGTGTCTCATGAATGTATGAATGTGACATGGGTGTCTCATGAATATCACATTTTCACATGGATGTATGAATGTGACATGGGTGTCTCATGAATGTATGAATGTGACATGGGTGTCTCATGAATATCACATTGTCACATGGATGTATGAATGTGACATGGGTGTCTCATGAATGTCACATGGATGCATGAATGTGACATGGGTGTCTCTTGAGTATTATAAGTGTATTTGCACAGGCATAGCATGGATGATACTATAAAAGTATTAATTACATGAATAGACTCCATTAATGTGTAACTGAGGATCTGATGGGTGTCTCATGGGTATCACTTAATTGCTTGTCTCATGAAAATAACACAATTTCTCAATTTCCAAGAAAGATAAGCGAAATAACCTCCACCAAAGTTTCAAAAATTCTACAGGGAGGGAGATCCAAATTTCCTGCCAGATATCCACATTTCCTCGCAAATCTGATTTTTAAATCAGACTTAAAAGTCTTCTTGAATCATAATGTGAAATGCAATGTTGAACCTCAAAGAAACCAAACAAGTTAGACAGAATAATGACTTGTTTCACTTTTACATTAGGCCTTTTCATACTAAGCTGATGATCGTCGATGTAAGACCATCGATAACTTGAAGGTTCAATAACATTCATTATATAATGATTGGCCTGATTCCAACCATGTGCAAAAGCAAAAGTGGTTACAAAGTGTGTGGCTACTTATGCGCGTAAGGTATGTCGAGGGTTGTGTGCCAGAAGGCCGTAACTCAAGAAATGCTATCTTGAGATAGTCGACTTTCAAATATTTGTGACCCGGCCATTACAATACACTGTAGTACCCAACTTATTACTCTAATTTTAGTCAAATTTAGAGTGTTTATGAGTTATCTCTTTATGGTTCTGAAAATCTAGGTTATATGGATTATTTTTGTACCAAAATATCAATTTGCCCACAAATTGAGTTACGGCCTTTTGGAGCTCAACCCTCGATGTGAGACGGAACTTTTTTTTCTTGGCCTAAACAGTTGATGCATGTGTTGATATCAATGGTAGATCGAAAGATCGATTGTCGTTATGTCTGAAAATCTTAGTAGTACGGGTTTTTAATTGGCACATTTTTATGAAGCTGATCATATTGTGTTGGTTTGCAAACAGTGATATACTGCATTTGTCACATTGGGAACACGTGATAATGTATGATTATTGCACTATATATGGTAGTTTTTGTGTGATTTGTGATACTAATTAACAAAAACAATGGCTTAAAAAAGTTAATCTGAATTATTAAACATGTGGCTTGGAAAGAAGAACAAATATTTATCATAGGCAAGGCTACAAAATCCACGGGAACGACGTTCCCAGATAGATCATGGGTCGCAGAAACAAATCCCATGACTAAATGTTTGTATGAAAATAATTGAATGAAAAATAAAATAAAATAAAAGATGAAATATAGATAAACTGCACCTATGATGTGGGATATTCATGAATTTATGCAGATGTTACCACAATTTACTTGAGCAATGTGCACCCTGATTTTGTGTAAAAGAATAAGTGCCACACCATTCACTTTTAGATGCCTAAAGCTTATCGAAATGTCAAAACGTAAAATAAGAGTGCCTGAGTGGTTGATAATTGTGATCAGGAGGGCTAAATCCAGGGGGGGGGGGGGGGACCACCAGTCAGGATACTGACCACCCTCTCCCCATTGCCCCTAATGGGCTCAAGCCCCACCATTCAATGTCCCCAACACAATCGAAAATTGCGACGGTTCAGTGTCATAATTACCTATTTACGTAGTTTAAAATGGGCTTGGAATGTCTAGTTTCAGACCAAATTTAAACTAAAATTCAACCAATTTTGGATATTAAAAGGCCAAATGTGTGCGCGCTCTGCGTGCATCTTCCCTCGCATTTTTTCCCTCTTTAATACCCAGATTTGTTCTTGTCCACCATAACTCTCCTCACACAAAAAACAACAAGGGATTCACATACCCTCCTTTGCCTATGGGCTCACCGTGGCAGGGCATTACTAGAGGGGATGTATTTCCCTTCTGCACCCCCCCCCCTTGAAATGACAAACTCTATGTTTATACACAAAAACAATAGTAGGTTATGCCCTCCCCCTAATCACAGCCCTGTCCCCCTCGTGCCCCTTCCCAAATTGAAGATCCTAGTTAGGCTACTGCACCATAGACTTGCACCATTTTACTTGGGGTAAATCAGCCCAGAAAAAGGCACGCATGACAAATTGCTAAAGGAATAATCTCTCGCGTCTTTTAATCTGACTGCACTTTACTAGATATTTTAGAACAAATCCAAAGACAGAAAACGTTATATAGCAGTCTTCATCGATAGTATATTGCCTTATAATTGTTTCAAATTCCTGAAGCACTAAATAAGAGTTTGTTAAAATATAAGAATTTGTTAAAGGTATAGTATGTGATCTTTCCAGGGAATGCCCTCAACATCAAAAAAAAAAATTAAAGTCGATTTTCTTGCAGATTTACATTTCTGATCATAAATCGTACAAACATTCCAAGTTACAGGGCGATACGATTCTTAATTACTTCAAAATCATGGTTTTAGAGTGAAAATAAACTGTCGGGATAACACGAAAGTTTATATTTTCACTCTAAATTCACTCTAAAACCATGATTTTGAGGTAATTAGGAATCGTATCGCTCTGCAACTTGGATTGTATGTACGATTTATGATCAGAAATGTAAATCTGCAAGAAAATCTACTATCTAAAAAAAAATCATGAATAGAGGGCGCTCTCTGGAAAAGATCACATAATATGCCTTTAAGTTCAGAGTTTGTAAAGTTTGCAGTATCCCACAATTCAAGTATGTTGACCAGATGTGACTCCTTTGGATGGAACTGAAAAGCCATTCTGAACAAATCAAATTTGCACTTGAAAATGGTGGTCAAAATCAGGCATGGAAATAGCACCTGCCTGCCTGCCCATAGCGGGTAACTTTTGCGTCGGGCGGGTAAAGATGCAAAAGTACCCGACCGACTGTCGGGGAAGTTGTTAAAACTCGCCGTGTAATTGAGTTACACTGGCTGGTGGAATTTATGTCGGACAGGTATTTTTGTGAGCCCGATTGGCTGGTTGAAAAAAAATCATAGGTTCCAGCCCAGGTCAAAATGGGTTAACTTTTTAACTACCGTGTATTGTCAGAAAAGTTTGTTGTGTACACAATCCAATTTAAGCGAATGAGTACAAAACCGATTGAGCTGGTGTATATTGACAATTTCGTTTACAGCTGTAGGCCTACAGGATGTGAGCAGGACGAGCTGATTGTAGAAGTGTAAATATGTAGCCTGTAGCATAGGCTCCTCGTCTGTGGTCTGTGAACCGAATTATCAGACTGAAGAAACTAACAACGTGGTAGCGAAACATAACTACAAATATGAATTGTGTAATCCACTTAACTTGGAATTGTACATACCAAACCGTTTATCACTAATAATGTAACAAAACAATTTCTGAGTAAAATTGCTGATTGCTCACTTATTTTCAGTTTTTTGTAATTAAAGGTATATTATGTGATCTTTCCAGGGAACGCTCTCAACATCGAAAAAAAATAGAAAGCAGATTTTCTTGCAGATTTACATTTCTGATCATACATTCCAAGTTACAGGGTGATACGATTCTTAATTACTTCAAAATCATGGTTTTAGAGTGAAAATAAACTGTCGGAATCCCGACAGTTTATATTTTTCACTCTAAATTCACTCTAAAACCATGATTTTGAGGTAATCAGGAATCGTATCGCTCTGTAACTTGGAATGTATGTATGATTTATGATCGGAAATGTAAATCTGCAAGAAAATCTACTTTCTAAAAAAAATAATGAATAGAGGGCGCCCTCTGGAAAAGATCACATAATATGCCTTTAAAGGGATTTACTGTGTGATTAAAGAGTTCTTGATCATGCCATGAAAGTCTGTTACTTTGATGATATACATATAACTCATAGTGTACCATTAAAATATATCACAAATTTATTTTTTTGTTTGATTTATAAGCCCATCTTTAAAGTGTGTGTCTCGTGACTGAGAAGAATCTTTATGTGTAAATCATTTACTTCATGAATGATCGGGTACCTAGTGCGTTCCAATAAAATTAATTGTTTTATGAGGAGGCGCAGGTTACTATAATAATTGCCCAAAAGTACTGCGCCAAAGTGTTTTGATTGTTTTGCTCATTGACAGACCAATCAAATTAAAGCCTCGCGCCCCTAAATTGAATATTCAATGAGTTCTGAGGAAACACGATTATAAGCTTTAATATTTCTGATTGTTTGAATGATAAAAATGTTAATGAGGGGATGACCCGACTTGGACTGTTTCAATAATTAAGGACAAAATAATAAACAGAAAACTCATTAATTATTAGCGCGGTTATATTGGTACAAATCAACGATTTTGATAAATATGCATCTTTTCAGTAATGAATGAGAATAATGACTGCTTGTTAAAACAGCTGTTTTCGTGAATTTTATTTTAAATCCTCGTTGTTATGGTTGTTCGAAATTGTAAGGCTTGTATATTGTCCCTGCATAGAATGAATCCCTACAATGCATTTGCATATCACCTATGTCATCATACTCACATACCCGTTGCGTTACACAATTGCTTATGATAGCGAGCAACACACACTTCTGTTGGTGCAGGCGACATGCACACGGATAAATTAAGCCTCACAATAAACACTTTGCTACTGGATAGTTTAGTTGTAACTTTGGACTGTACGGTGTGTTTTTCTTATTTTGCTGGGAGATTACGAGAAACTTTGATTTAACTTTTTGCATATTATAGGAGAAAGCGGGTTATTCAATTCAGATCTGGAGTTGAATCAGGGGTATGCGACTCAACATGCTGATCTGAAGCTACTTAAGGGCAGTGTCAACCCGGCACTTGTTTCAAAAATTGAATTTCATATTTCTCTATTTTTTATACTTTTATATGTATTCTATCATTACCATCATAAGTTACTAATCGGAAGCGATTATTTCCCGTTCTTTTGGGTGATTTAAAATTGTTTTTTTAGTAAGTTTGAGTCAGGAAAAGGCGCATGGTTATTTGGCGGGAAATTAAGCGGAGTTCCGCGCTTTTCAAATGCTGCGACAGCTGTTCGATCATTGCATCGCGCGCTGAATCTTCCTGTGCGTAATACTAGACGCGCCGCTTAATATCCGCAACGTAGACGCGAAAAACAAAAGAGCACAATTGTTCATAATTGTATCCCTATCCATAATTTAAAACACATCGGCCGATTCTGATCCTGAATAATACAGAATTAAACGAGGGCATCAATGATGCAGAACCGCGACATTTTGCAGGTTTCATGTAATGGAACAGCCTTTTATTTCAGAGGAAGTTTATTTGATGAAATAGCCATTTCAGAGGGGTAAGTGTATTTGATGGAACATCCTTTTATTTCAGAGGGAGTAAGTGTATTTGATTTCAGAGGGAGCAAGTTTATTTGATGGAATAGCTATTTAAGAGGGAGTAAGTTAATTCGATGCAACAGCCTTTTTTATTTCAGGAGTAAGTTTATTTGATGGAACAGCCTTTTTTTTATTTCAGAGGGAGTAAGTTTATTCGATGGAATAGCCATTTCAGAGGGAGCAAGTTTATTTGACGGAATAGCCATTTCAGAGGGAGTAAGTTTATTTGATGGAATAGCTTTTTAATCAGAGGGAGTAAGTTTATTTGATGTAACAGCCTAGTATTTCAGAGGGAGTAAGTTTATTTGATGTAACAGCTTTTTATTTCGGAGGGAATAAGTTTATTTGATGGGATAGCCATTTCAGAGGGAGTAAGTTTATTTGATGGAATAGCTTTTTAATCAGAGGGAGTAAGTTTATTTGATGTAACAGCCTAGTATTTCAGAGGGAGTAAGTTTATTCGATGGAACAGCCTTTTTATTTCAGAGGGAGTAAGTTTATTTGATGGAATAGCCATTTCAGAGGGAGTAAGTTTATTTGATGGAATAGCTTTTTAATCAGAGGGAGTAAGTTTATTTGATGTAACAGCCTAGTATTTCAGAGGGAGTAAGTTTATTCGATGGAACAGCCTTTTTATTTCAGAGTAAGTTTATTCGATGGAACAGCCTTTTAAGTTTATTCAATGGTTTCAGACATTGTTCAGGCCAGAATACACCGTGTAGTTTAAAAAATGTTGGATCGGTTCATTGGATTGGCAAGTGAGAGGTTTTTTGCTGATCTGATAGGGTATATTATTTTGCTTGCTTCAGAAATCTGTGCCCTAGCTAGACTACAGGGTGATTCAAAAAGAAGTTTACCCGGATTGGTGATGTTTTAAAAACCAAACAAATGACACTCGAGAGTTCAGTAAAGCATATATTTAACAAGCATTCTATCCTGCTTATTAGGAAAAAAGAATGACACAAATTGAGCATTGCTAAGAGGAGTTATGTCTATTTTGATAAAGGTACTCATTTTGCAAGCTTAAAAGTTCAGTAAAGCATTTATTTACCAAACATACTCTGCTGCTTAGTAGAGAAAATCGATGAAGCAAATTGATCATTCCTAAGAGAAGTTATGCCTGTTTTACTGAAAGCGCTCATGTTTGTAGCTGTCCATGGAATGCTTACTTTACCTTTGTTTTGTCAAGTATTCCGTGGACAGCTTGCAAAATGAGTACCTTTATTAAAATAGACATAACTCCTCTTAGCAATGATCAACTTGTGTCATTCTTTTTTCCTAATAAGCAGGGGAGAATGCTTGTTAAATATATGCTTTACTAAACTCTCGAGTGTCATTTGTTTGTTTTTTAAAACATCACCAATCCGGGTAAACTTCTTTATGACTCACCCTGTATATCCCTAAAGTGGGTTAAAAACAAACAGTCCTTAAAGAATATCACTCAGTAGTCATAAGATTTGAGCATTTTATTTTGCCAAATCATTAACAGGATGAATAAATACAAAAAATCTAGGAACCCAAAAACTGCTGTCCCAATATGACTGATTTACAACGATGAAATACCCTTTTAAACTGTTCCAACAATGGCATAATCAGTGGAGGACATTTTGTCCCTCCGGAGAATTATCCTCCTCCCCCACCCACCTCAATGACCAGACCCTCTCCAAAAATGCATAAGTTTGTGGTCCCCTGGAATAATATACTGAAAAAGTGGCAATTTGTGCGATTAATTTTTCACGCAATGCAGATTTTGAACTGTTTTGTGTTTTTTTTGTTGTTGTGATTTGTAGCTTTATCACATAGACCCATACGCAAAGAAATATATTTGTGTGTTATTATTTTCAACGTAGTTGTGTCGAGCGCAAAAATAAATGTAGCACGAAAATTTCAAATTTTACAGTAATAATCTTTCCTCCCCCTATTGGATGTCTGATTATGCCACTGCTGTTCAATTATAACAGTTTTAAAGCATAAAATATTATACAACTTGTGTAGGGTATTCAGAGTTTATATCACACATTAAATGCTTATCATACAATATAGTACACATGTCTGAAAGCCTATACCAACAAAAACCAAATGTGCACTTTTGCAAATTTGTTTATAAAAAAAGACATGAGAACAAAGATGTACAATTTTAATTTTAACAAGCTATTTACCACAAGAATTTAAAGGTCAATCTGCACTAAAAGTTACATAATAGATAACAGTCGTAGAGTTGTAAATACAGTTCAATCAGTTCCAAATTGGCGAAAATTATCTCTCCGCGCGCATAAGTAATCCACGCGTACATCATGCGTGATTTTGGCTAATCGCATGCATCTCTCATTTGATGCAGTGCAGTTGTTGCATTCAAGTGCGCCAAAACGCTTCTGTATTTAATTGGCTGCGTAAGGAAGCACGCCAATTTGGAGCCGATCAAATAGATCAGTGCCCAGTGGTTCATGTAGATCAATGGGATCTTTACAGAATTTGGCCACGCTAAATAAAAGTTAAAGTGACAGTTAGTAATCAATTAATCCATATTTTTAAAAAAAAATCACAATTTTTTGTTTCAATTAATAGAGTTTACCTGTATTTACTTTTTAGAGAAATTGTTCACTTTGAGTATCCTTATCTTTTGATTAAACCAATAACAAACTAGTTTATTTGGGTTTGCACAGGTTTTTTTTTCAGTATTCAAACAAAAGTGTAATTTTATTTTATTACGTAACACACACTACTAACGTAACATGGAGATGTAATTTTTTTGAAATATGTCTAATTATAAACAATTTAAATTATCATAATTCACACAAAACTCATGCTTGTAGAGTGCCTCTTCTCATAATATATCACCATTGTTGCTCAATATTTGATCAGAAACTTATCATTTGAAATCAAAAAGTAACATCCAAATTTATTGACAGTACTCCAAATGAAATTTAAAAAATCTTCTAAAATCATGTGATGGAAATTAAAAAATAAAGAAGACATTTTTCATTAACATAATTTTGATTATTAAGATTGCTTTCAGACAACATAAGGGAAAATTATTGACAACTTTTTAATAGTTCCCTATGACATACAGTGGAATAAACATTCTAAACTCGGTGGCGCACACACCGCCTGTTGCGCTTTGGCATATCGTCAGCCTGCTTCGATAATTGCCTAACTCACTTTTCAGCAAAATTAAGTTTTTTGCATTTAAATCATGACTTCATTACATTAGCACATGCTGTTATAATACCTAAGTCATTGACCAATCAAAAGTGTTGATATATGAAGAGCTTTGTTGCAAAAGGGCCCACCAGACCACTCCAACATGTTACTCATATTGCATTATTGAATTTGCATTGACAAATCCATGGAATTAATCAAATTATTGTATGGCTGTGTTCATCTGTTTCTATATGACTTGGATTAGTGCATCCATGCACGCCAATTGAGGCATCAACAATACAAGCCTCATTCCACATAATGAATATCCATCCATCAATAATGCAAAATGAGTAACAGGTACACAGGTAACATACTTTTGTTGATTTCTAAGAACTAGAAAAAATGAGTTATGAGCAATTATCGAAGCAGGCTGACGATATGTCAATTGGTGCATGGCCTCAAATCAGAAAAAACACTATCTTATAGTGCAAGTTTATGAATCCATAGGTTTATGTCAGACAATATAATACGGTATAAACAATGTCTGCATGGAAGTCCCGCCATGGAGTCATCTTTGAAAAATGTAAGATTTTATGATAGCCTGTCTAATTGTGCCATGACTGGGAAGCACCTATAGTTTTGAATTGGTGAGAAATATTTGGTTTTTATCTCTCCACGCACAAAAGTAATCCAAGCGTTGTACACACGATTATGAACACAACACACGCGCCCAGTTTTGGGCGCACGCACACAGTGCGTCTGTTGCCTTCATGCGCGCTCCCGCGTCCGATGTATTCATTCGCTGCTGTTAGGAGGACCTACTGACCTGTACCACTAAAATCCATAATGCAAGGGACCGACAAACATACTTCTGAAGCATTCTGAATGCATCAAGGACAAATAACAGTTTAAAATGTTGTTCAAATTAGAAATAAAAATACCTTCATAAAAAAGACAATTTATTTGTTTGAAAATAGTAATAGCACAAAGAAGTAAATGACACATAATTTCATTTTTATGATGTTAAATTGAGTAACAAAACATTCCAGATTCGAAACTGTCTTAGCATTTTACAAAACATTATCCCAATTTGTCTGAGATTTATGGTACTTTTCTCATAAATATTTACAAAACCCTTTAAATAAAGTACGGCATTATAATAGTGACCAACCCTAGTGGTTAGTAACATTTACAATTGGTGCATTTCCCATCATAAAATCCAAAACAAAATAGTGTCTGTTAGGCATAATGAGATTTTCTTTTTACATTATAAATTTCTTATCATATCAGTTGCACTTTTACTTAACACACATATGTCATGTAGGCCTTTTATAAATAAATTTAAGCATGCTTGGGACACTTTATCCAATAAATTGTAAGTTTGTCCATTCCTATCAATTGTGATTTTGAATAGCGAAAAAAAGGTGTGAAAACCAACAGTTGCTGCACTTTCTGGGCAAGATTATTCTTACAGCGCGACTTTTGAAAGTGATCACCCATTTGTTTAACGCTTTTGTTGAAATTATATATGGTGATCATTGACTCTAGATGAAATCAAAGTTTAGATGGGGAAATGTAGACAAATAAACAAGTTTACAAAATAAAATTGGCCTTAAGGCAAATTGGTGAAGTTTATACAAAATTATGAATCTTGTCTGCCTTCCACTGTGCAGGGAGATCACAATCAACAATTATCCACCAGTTGGCCATAAAAGGCAGCGTAAACCTGCGCAGTGTTTACGAAGCCTGCGCTACTGTCTTCAATGCACTTGTGGATAATCGTTACCTATAATACCGTACACTGTGGAAGGCAAGACAAACGACAATTTCAAAACAAGATTGGAAAAAACAAAACAGGGTTGTCCTTCAAACTGGTGCTCACAGTATGTTGGTTCCAATTGTATAACCATGGACGTGTGAATCTAAACTGACCCTGTTTTTTGAAAATTTCAATTTGAAAAAGACCATAGATTTTATGAAATATTTTCTACAATACAAATCACAGATGCTTTTCTGCACCCACTTTATTAATATCAAAATCAACACTAAAACTCAATATGATTGCTTTTTTACATTAGGTTTGTTTCATTTGCATCTTATATTACTAATTACAATAAGATTGAAGTGACACTATGTGGACTGAAACACAAAGTAAAGATCTTGGATACAAATCCTCATTGGTTCGAGAAAGGGGTCATAAAGGAGGGAATTTACATCAGAGCCAACCAACCATCACTCAACAAATACGGGACCGATACCGATAGTCTATGACACCAATTCTGACGTTACATTTCCAAAAGGTCACAACCAGTCTCTTCGAGTCATGAGTCTGCTGATGAATTCCCGGTAATTATTATCTTGTGTTGATAACGAAAGATCAATTTCAAATTATTTAAGATTCAAAGTTGAAAAGGTTCATAATGCACTTGGGATCCTAAACATGTCGTTCTTTACTATAAAGAAAAAAATCATTTGCATTGGATGACCCAATGTTGAATTTGAGATTTGTGTTGGTAAAAGTTGCCCAAACCACCAATAGAACTTAGTGAAACCAACAGAGGAATTTGTTTGATGATGTGTACTTAGTTTCATAATCTTCCTCAGTAGGCTTACATAGTGAATCAAGAGAGGAAATAAAGGTATGTACATTTCAGAAGAAAAATAGTGTCTTTACAATTTTCACATCTACTTTCTGTAAAATTGGGGATAAATCTGACGATTCGATTGAGCACCATAAACCCTTATAATTACAAATGTGGAAATGAACATTACACATTCCTGGAATTTCCACCAACTAATAACAAATGAATCTTGTTGGATTTAATCAAATGTAACAGTATGTACATGCATGACACCTTGACAGTGCAAATACAAAGTGCCATCATATAATAAAGTGTTACCTCTTTATGCCACAAACATTTTGGACTTTGTCCAATATTATATACATAAATACAACATACACAAGAAACATTAATACATTTTATCTATTTGCATAAACCCAAGGTAAGTTCATTATTAAACAACATCATAAAACTTAGCCTTTCATCAAGGCGTTGTGGTGGTGTGTGTGAGCACCTTTAAAAAGTGAGAGCGCCCTCTGTAAAAATAGTCTAATACAACCCCTTTCCACAAAAGATTTATATAATGAGTCGTATTACGGAAGATTTATTCCGGAAAAATCATGCTTGCTGATTGGTTGATAATGATGTCGTGATTTATCGTGAGACATCATCGACATCAAGTGCTATCTTTGAATGTTGTCGTCAATAGATTTGCGATGACGACCTTATTTGATCGACACATAATGCTTACACGGTATAATAGCCATTTGCGCAAAGACACCTCGCTTTGCAGGTAATTTTGCGAGGTGTCTTTGACAAAGACTAAATAAAACTATTTGACTATCGTTCACTTTGCCTCCTTGAGATTGGGACATTATCTCACAGGAACATCATTTACAATGTACATGTGTGTATCCGCCCACATGTTTAAGCCAGTACAGGCAAGCTGGCATACAATTGGTTAAGTGCGTATCATTTACATATGTATACATTATGTGTGCATCGGTCAAGACAAAGTGCCAATGCACTTGCTGACACACGTGTGTCACTGCGTCTAGATTGTTAACATGCTAATGCACTTGCTGACACACATGTGTCACTGCGTCTAGATTGTTCGTCTAACACGGAGCAGTTATGTCAAAACATCCTAATACACACGGTTTATTATTTTGCACATGTTCCTAATACGTTGACCCATCAGATCAAAAACTGAACCCTAGCACTATTGCATAAAGGCTGCGTCTGTCAGTGAAATACGATCTGACATCACTGCACACAGGTTTATAGATACAGAGAGTAAACATAGTATTATTAGTTATCCCCTGTTTGTTCATGCAATACGAAAATATATTAATGGTTTGGGTAACCCAAACCATTATTATTTTTCGTATTGCCTGAAAATTGTTATTTCGTCCACATACAAAAAGAGAAGAAAAAAACAGTTTGATTGGTGTAACCTGCCTAATCCTAAAACACAAATTTGCATGATTTTTAAATACAAATAAATAAATATGATTCAAGGTCAATGAAATGTATAACATGCAACTACAACTGTCCTCGAATAACCCAAATAAACCATCATACCAAACGCCCTAAAACAAATCTAAATATTCCTACTGTCACTTCACACCGATCAAACCATTTTGCATGGCCTGTAGCTGCATGAAACCAATTTGTACTATAGTTCAATCAGTTCCAAATTGGCGAGAAATATTTGGTTTTGATCTCTCTGCGCAAAAGTAATCCAAGCGTACACGCGCGATTATGGCCACACGCAAGTATATGATGCACATTGCGCCTTTTGCCTTCATGTGCGCCCGTGTTCTTCTGTATGCATTCGCTGCTGTAATGAGGCTTAGCCAATTTGGAACTGATCAAACTATAGACTTATAAAAAGGCTGTACTTCACACAGTGAAACCTTGTTTACTCAAACTTTGGGAACACAAAATTCCTGAAACAACGCAGTTCAAGTCCAAAGCTTATAGTCTATTTTCACATTGTCTAATAAAATCTGATGACACAAATTCCTGTTACACAATGCTAAAAGTCCTGGGTAAATCAGCTGACTAACAAGATTGGTTCTCATGTACTTTGTACTTTAGGAAGAGTTTACCTGCTGAAAACCAACACCACTCATAGTATTATAATTTGTTCAATCCAAAACAAAGGTCAGAATTTTGAAGCTCCTCAAATCTAATAGGAGATTTTATTCTGTCATGAACTGTAGAAGTGGTAATTTTCGCGCGATTAAAATTTCGCGTTCTGCCGACTTTAAGCCATTTCGCTTGTTTTTAAATTCGCGATTTGAAAGTTCATTGCATAGACTTATACATAAAACAAATATGTTTGTGTGTTTTTGTTTTCGCGATAGCTGCTTGGAATGCGAAAATTAATGTAGCGCGAAAATATCCATGTTTACATTAATTGGTGCATTACTATTCCTAGCACCTGAAGTACTCTTTAAATCACTAATCTTTCCTGAGATAGTTTGAAATCACAAAATGATTATGGACTTGTGATTAAACATACCTCGCCGTATCATAGCAAACAAACATGACTGAGTTCCTAATAAGCAGCCATTGGCTTTTATGTAACAGAGTATTCAATGACCAATCAGGTTTTACTCCCTATTTATCCTTTGACAAACTACACTAATAGTTCCTAGTGCAAAATTGACCAACGTGGGATGGCTGCCCATAATCGGGTAATTCTGAGGGTATTATTTTCGGAGGCCAAAATAACAAACAACATATATTCTTTTTTTTTTAAAAAGTTGTAAAACATGAATCGAACTCGACCTCACATAAAATCATACCCGACAATGCATTGTACCAAACTTCTACTTTTTTGTAAACTACTATAGTTCATCCAACATAAGATGGAACATGACCTTTTATGATAAATATTTATTTTGCAACGTGAAAGGTCATCATAATCCTGTCCATGTTACACTGAACAGACTATAAGTTTTATAGTGTATTCGGCATGACATAGAGCATGATCTTTGATGATCAATGTCCATTGATTTTGCATCATATTCTTTTGCAGTGATGTTCCATATTACGTTGAACAGACTATACTATCCTACCCCCTCTGTCCAAAATAAAATAGTGTTTCAATAACACAGCGGTCTTTGTGCGGCTATCGTTTTCTGCTGTTTCTGGTTGCCTGAAATGAAACACAGAATAAAAGAATGTAAAAATAGACAGGTGAATATTAATGTCATGTTTATGGTATTGGTAGATGACCCGATTATTTCAGTGTTTTATACTATGAAGTAGGCTTCTTCATGATAACGGTTTTATCGTTTATTGCGATGATTTTGTATTGTCGCAATCACGATAATGATTTGTGAAGCCACGATATTTTGGTATATAAAGTAAGTCTTCAAAAGAAGAAAAAAATTCCATACATCGCACGCCGCTTTTGAGTCTTAATCACTGTGCCAGTAACCATTCACTCTAATAAAATTAAACATCGCTAACAATTGACAGCAACCGGCAAAAACCCACGACGAAAATTCCAAAAGTTTCGACAAGAAAACCCGCCCGAAGGAAAACCAAGTAAAGCCTAATGATTGCTGAATTCGGTATACTTGCCATGTTTTTACTCTCGAGCATCGAAACTTAATTTCAGCTAAAAATTAGTGGTTTTGAAATGAAAGGTTTTGAGATTGCCTATTTTATCGTCGCTATCATATATCGCAATACTTACTTTTATTTTTTTAAAAAGAAGCACATATGGAAAGTATTATCCACTGACTTCAGATTAAAACATATTGGGAGAGTCAGTGAGAGAGAGAGAAAACCACCTATAGTTTGATCAGTTCCAAATTGGCAAAAAATATTCAGTTTTTATCTCTCCGCACGCAAAAGTTATCCAAGCGTACATGTGTGATTTCAGGGGTAGACTTTCGTTATCAGCCGCGAGAATCCAAACGGCTTCTTGCGGAAGGATTTATTCTCGCAAATTTTGAAAATCCATTGATTGCGAAATTAATGAAAATAATATCAAGATGAAGGCTATAATATAAACTTGCAAAACTTCCAAATTTGGCATGTTTGTTGATTAAGGGTCAAATACCAGTCATCTATAGTCCTGTTTTGGACTTGAAAGGGTTTTTTGGCGCGAATCCACCTGGATTCGGGCTGAAATGATTTTACGCGAATCGATTCACGGATTCGCGCCAAAATTATACCTCCTAAACTGACAGCTGTCAAAAACATCACTCACAGTTTGTCTTGATGATGCAGTCAATGTCTTCTTCTTGGGACTGGCTTTGACCTTCATTACCGGCTTGCTCTTCACTGTATTACGCCTACTTCTAGTGCTTGCTTGTGAATCGTCGTCGCTAGTGCTCTGAGATGATTCACCGTCGCTGTTACCCACACCGTTCACTTGATGTCCGCGGTTATTGGCTCGACGCATATTCCTCCTGTGATAAAGGCAAGAAAAGGATTGATTCAACATCATGATGTCATGCTATTCTGTTGTAAATCAGAGGGGGGGGGGGGGGGGAATAACAAGTTTTCCTTCTATGCATTCTGCATGTGTCAATTGGGATGACTTTTTACATTTGAAAATAGAGAGCATCCTCAGCCCTTGTGAATGACAATATGGCGACGAAAATACCTAAACTTGTTCTACGGGCAAACAGACCTCTCAGGTTGGGTCTGGTATTTTCTTCAAAATAAATCAAGAAAAATCAAGAAAAATCTGTAACAAACCATTTGGGTAAGTATTCATCTGCATGAGAAAACATATTTTCCATCAATTCCTAAAAAAAATGGGTCTGTCGGGCCCCGACAGATTGTGTTTTGCACTGGTCTACTTTATTACTTTATACTTTATATCTTTCATATCTCAGCAAATTTATAATCAATATCGCTGTAATTTTTCTATGTGATAGCCAAAACATAGCCCTAACAGAGTATTTACATTTAAGAGCGATATGTGATTTGATCTCAGCAAAAAGTGTTGGTTTTTTTAATACACCCTGTAGTTTTTGGTCGCCTAATGGGAGTCCAGTACCCGAATCTCTATTGAATACTGCTTTGTCATTTCATGTTTATTTTCATGTCATTTCACAATTTGTTGCCTTATTTTGAATTCTCATAAAATCTTTTCAGGCTTTACTTTGCCTGAGGGATGAAAGTCGGCAACGGTAGAGGAGCCTGCCGGAATGGTTTAGAAGCAAGTGAAAATGAGTGAACAAACCTCTTGATTAGATAGACAATGGTGAAATGCACGATGCTTAAATTTTCATCTTCAATTGACGACATCTTTATAATTTGTGTTGAGATCAAAAGTTCCACATGTTTATTGTAAATTCTACCAACACAGATGTCCTTTCATAGAGGTATACTTGATGTGCATTTAATATACCTTACATTTAACACTTTCCACGCGGCAGGCGTCAGCAGACAACATTCCAAAATTTCACAAAATGTTTCAAAAATGTCAAAATTATTGAATTTCATTACCATAGTTGGAATCGCTGTGAGAAATGCATTAAAATAAGTACAAACATGCATAGCATTGGTTCAGTAATCCTTGAGATAGACCTTGAAAGTTGGGAAAGGTTTCTGACAAATTGTTTTGTATAAATAGGTAAAACGAATAGCTGTGTGCAAAGTGTTAATATGAATAAAGCTTTATCACCACAAATATAGTGTACTATAGTACTACACAGTTCAACAAAAATAAGTTCCCCTTTATTATTATGCCTGATAGTTTGAAAATGAGTTACTCCATCGAAACAAGTTTTGGCACACATAATGTACGTGTTCACAGCTACACTGGAACGGGGTTATAACTACGCAGGTGTTGTAATGCTTGAATGAGCACCCATTGAATGGAGGAATACCTAAATTCAAAAGTTGCTAAAAGATGTATTGAATGAGGATGGTTAAGCAGCTTGAACCAGGGACTTTGCTTGAACCCCGCACAGGTACTGCTTGAATGAGCACACACGATATTGAACTTTTAGCAACTTTTGAAATGAGGTATTCCTCCATTCAATGTGTGCTCATTCGAGCATTACAACACCTGCGTAGTTAAAGCCCGGTTCTGTTGTTGCTGTGAACACGTACATTATGCATACCAAAAATTGTTTCGATGGAGTAACTCATTAAAAAAATATCAGGCATAATCTAAAGGGGAACTTAGTTTTATTAAACTGTGTATAATGAATTCACCATCAATGTCACACTTACACATTTTTCTTTGCCAAAACAGGTTGCATCTTCTTCTTCACGGGTGAACTGTTGACGGCAGATTTCGCACCTTTCCTCGGCGACGAATTGATGCTGCTCGGTGATGAAGCACTGCTACTAATACTGCTGCTCTGGCTGGGAGAACTCATCATGGCCAAATTCCTTTTGGCTGCTACCCGCATCGGTGCCTTCTTGACTGGCGAGGGCGCTTTATGTCCTGTCAGCAGCAGTTTCCTCATCGGCGATGACGACACCTTTGGCGTCGACGTCATCTTCTTCGCATCCCCAGCTCCGCGTCCCCCGCCTCTCGTGAAAGACGTCAATTTCTTTTGTACAAAAGTCCTGTTCGGCGACACAATTTGCTTTGACGACTCTTTCGCTGACTTGGCTGGAGATCCCCTCGGCTTCTTTGAGGCAAATTTTCTGGGTGATGGAACTGCTTTTCCTGGCGAAGGAACAAGTTTCCTCGGTGAAGAAATGGCTTTCCTCGGCGAAGAGGAGGACACAGCCTTTTTCGGTGAAGGAACAGTTTTTCGAGGTGACGGTGCAGATCTTTTGGATGAAATGTCCTCTTTTCTCGACGAAAGAGTTCTTGACGAAAGAGACTTGGAAGACAACTTTTTGGGTGATCCCGGCACAATTGGAGAAGAGGCTTGAGAGGAGGTGAGAGGCGAATCCATTCTTGTCTTACCAGAACGGGTGGATTTGGTATTACTCCTGTTTCCTAATCTGTAGATGAAGACAACATTAATAAATTGTTTTTTACCATTAATATTTCAGCATAAACAAAACCCTCATAGAGATTTTGAGAACATTTTCTTTCTATTTAACAGTGTAGTGGAAGTAGAGCTCTTGTTTCAAAATAACAATTTCAGGAAAATGAGGTTTGACGTTTCTAAATTTCTCTTTGAAAATCAAGTTCAATATTTTGAACCTAAACCTGGTACAGTTATTTCATATCCAAATACATCTTTTTCTGGATAAAAATAATTTACGGATCTATTACCGATTTTCTATAATTTTATGAAGACTTAAGAGCATGGGGATAAAGAAGTTGATGGTATTTGCCATTCACACAAATTTCTGTCAAAAGTTTTAGCAAGATACAGTAAGAATTGAGTTACTGTCTGTACCACAGTGCTCTTCATTTGTGCGATTTAAAATCAAGTCAACACACCAGAAATTGCGCTTTGTTTATCTGTGATATAGGCTTTATTACTACCAAGCCTCGAATTAAGCACATCTGAACCAGGGGCTACTTTGTGACTTTTCTGGCAAAAGCAGCTCCCGGTCCTATACTTTGCTGTTCAAAATTTCAAAATACCGGGAGCTAAAACTTGGCAACCAGGTGTAAAAAACTCCTGGGTGCCCAGATAATTCAAGGCTTGATACTACCCTTGTACAAATTCATGAAGCAGAACAGTGATATTATTAGTTAGATTGCAATGATGCGTATACAGTATTTAGGCCTCTTCCCACCCTGCGTGGATATACATGCTGACCCAGAGAAATTCGACACACCTATAGGGCTAAAAAAAGAAGAAGTTATGTTGTCCTCCACAGCTCTCAGAGAAGAGGGACGGGCGGGCGGGTGGCTTTTTTTAATTTAATTTAATTTTTAATTTTCTTATACCAGCAGAAGCTCAAAGTTCAGCCAACAAGAAGTTGAAATCACACTAAGAGTCGCACATATATATGTTATAAACACTTAGTTTAATATTCAATGCTATCTAAAATGAAAAAAATCTGGAAAAAATCTGGAAAAAAAGAAGAAGTTGGAGCGGCCCAAAATCTGATGAGCGGGCGGTCGAGGACAACATAACAATTTTATTTTTGGTTTCAATCACACCAAACCCAAGTTGATTCTCCAAAGACAAACTGTGTAATACTCTATAGAGGGGAATCACAAAACTCTTTGGGGAATTGCAACACTCTTACCTTTCACAAACTTCTGACCCTGCTTTTGATGAACACAAGCTGCATAATTTGCAATTTGAATCTAAAAGCACTTTAGTCTCACATAATTTGTTCATTGATTTACACAAACCTACCTTTTTGTCTGTTTTGAAGGCTCATTAACAAGTCTTTTGACAGCAGGGCTCCCTGAGGACGACTGCGATGAATCACTTTCTTGTACCCGCTTCTTCGAATTGTTCACACTCTTTGTTGCTGCAGCAGTTTTGGTCTTCAATTTTTTCGCTGGTTTGGCCGGCGACGACTCCACACTTGCCGGTCTCTTCTTCTGAGGGCGTTTTGCCGGGCTTGACTGAGTACTGGACGGCGAACTTGACGATGATTCAACTGTTTTATTGTTTCTGGTTAGAAACCTAGTGATGTTCTGTTGTGGCTTGTTATTCCCTTTACGGCCTCGGGACGTTGTCTGGCTTTGGCTTTGAGACGATTGACTGCGACTCTGAGACGAGGTCGGGCTATCAGATGTTTGACTGTCATCAAGGTATTTTTTGTTAGCCACTCTCCGCCTCTTCTGAGGGGCTTCCTCAGGGGTATCGTCAGACCCCACAGAGGACTGACTCGACTGTTTCTTGGTGTTCGTTTTTAATTTCCTCTTTCCCCCCAATTTCTTTGGGCTGTCTTCAGAGCCCTGCGAGGAAGATTTTAAATTTCTTTTCCTGGGTGCTGGTTTTTCAGACTCTTGTGAGGACTCACTGCTGGCTTCTTTTTTGGACGATTTTAAATTCCTCTTCTTGGGGATGGCCTTCTCTTGGCTGACCTCTGACCCCTGTGATGAGGAAGATTGACTACTGGATTGTTTTTGTGATGCTTTCCTTTTTGCTGTGGGTGATTTGGGAGCACTGCTGGCAGATGTTGACTGACTACTTGAGTCTTGTTCATTATTTGTGATCTTCTTCTCGGCTAGCGCACCTCGTCTATTTCGGGCTGGAACTTTCCTGAAATAGGAAAAGAAAAGATCGTTAAGGCTTTTTATTTATCTTATCTTATTATTATCTTCATAAAAAAAAAAAATTATGTCAGATTTTGAAAATGTGGTGCTTCTTAATAGACATGAGTTATCCCGTGTAATTTCTCTTACGTGACACGAGTCATTCTATACGCGGGTGTAATGTGTACTCAGTGATCACCGATAATTGTTTACTCTTTTTTTCCCCACGCGGACCTGGAGGGACTTTCTGTCTTGTTGATTGGCAATGCTTCCGCTGGCTGGTCCAATAAACATACACTGTTTGTATCTGATTAAATTTAGGAATTTTTAACAATTAAATTCTAGAAATGTTATCGTAATTTTTTAATCATCATAAAATCATGTGGCTGGCAGTGAAATGATCGATGTTATATCAGCAATTTAAACTTTAAACTTATTGTAAAAACTAGATCGTGTAAACGTATACCATGTTTTACTTCCGGACACGGGTTTGTGTGCGTTACACGGTTGAACTGTGTAACGCACGCATGCCTACTTCTAAATTAATAATCCACACAAAAAGTGCAAACAATTCACTCTCCGCCACCCCCCCCCCCCCCCCCCCCCCCCCCTCTTGCCTCTTGACTATTTTATTGGAGTTTTAACTAAATCGCTGAATTTCAGGTACAATTTGTTAAATCTTTGAACCAAAAAGATGTAACACCCTCACCCAAAAAACACCAGAACCAAGCCCACCGAGGTTTAAGAATTTCACAGCGAACAGGTTCGTGCAAAGAGCCAACTGCGAGAACCAGTTTTGGTTCGCTTTTTTGTGTGTGTATTTTTTAAGAAGAAAAAAAAAGGTAACTGGTCGAAATGGTTGCAAGTCATAGTGAGAGTCCACTTAGTCTATTAAGTTTTAAAGGGATTAATTGCTTGAGTGATCACCATCATTGCTTTTTTGCTCACCCTTTGATCTGAAAAAACCCAAAGCAGAGTATTAATTTTTGCCAAGCCATTTACAACTTGGGCTTAATTTTCAAAGTTTTGCATTGCTTTATCATGATACTAAAAACTCTTTTCATGAGTACTACTTATATATGTGTATGAAAAATGCTATTTTTATATCTCGGTTAATGATTCTCGCTAAATTATTTTGCGGGAACCCAAATTGCTTCTCATCCAGGCTCAAAATACACAGGGGCGAAGGGCGATTAGCCCCCAGTTTTCACAAAATAACCCCCTGAGAAAATGTTGGCCTATGGTAAAAAGTACTAAAGGGGCGATTTTTGGCAGAATTTGCTCAAAATAGCCCTCATAGCCCAAAAAGTATTTTAACCCCTGTAATCTCATCACTTTTCATGAAATTCTAACCCTGCCCATCCCCCCAAAAAAACCCAAACAAACACACACACCCCTACACGCAACCACTTACTTGTCATTCTTGACCGGGCTCGCTGTATCAGTACTGTCAGTCTCCTCCTCTTCAACCACGGCTCGTCTAGTACTCTTCTTGGGCGTGTTCTCGTCACTTTTCTTGACCGTTTTCTGGTTCTTTTTGCCTCCTTTGACTGCAGCTGCTGTAGTGGTTGTAGGTTTGTTGTCACCGGTACCGGATGTGCTCTGCGTATTATCCGCTGTGGACTTGTCTAGCTTCTTGTTATTGGCTGCTGCTGCGGCCGCAGCGGCCTTGGCAGCTTTACCCTTTGGCGGGGGTGTTTCTAGAAGTTTATCGGTTGGGTTCTTTTTCTACACAAAGGAAAATTACATTGATGAATACATAATGGATACATCTAAAATTTGCAATAATTAAATTTAGCTGATATACATGTCGATGGAGATTAATCTACAAAAGAGCTTGCTGAACATTTAAGCAGGGATACTATTAAATTTTGAATAGGAAAGTCCTATACTGCAAGAACGTAGATAACAGGTCCTGTTTGCATAAATTAATAAATGCAACAGCGCCACTTTATTTTTTTATTTTTTTTAATCTTTTATTGTTTATTTCTATCATAATTTTCACATTTCACATAATTTCATCATGTATAACACATTTTCATATGATTTTCATCATGTTTACATTGCATATCATAAACATGTTTAGCACATTTTCATGTACTTTTCAGCATTTTTATATGCTTTTCGGCATGTTTACATTCATAATTTTCACATTTTATGTATAGCACATTTTCATATACAAGTACATTTTCATATGCTTTTCAGCATGTTTACATTTCATATCATGTACAGCGCCACTTTATGATGACGAAAAGAAAAAAAGGTTGCGACTTCGGAATGCAAGGAATTTATAGACTTGCATCAAGTCCGTCTGACACAAACAATGACGGTATGGTGTAAAGTGAGAAAAAAAGTATCATATATTTTAGGCTTGTAAATACCGCCCGCCCAGCAAGTACGTTTTTTCAAAAACCACACCATTTTTTAGGAATTTTCCCAACAATTCCATGTAAACTTCAATTAAGTGAATACCTTAAGCAGACGACAAACAGTGCCACCAAAAATATGAGCATGGCCAAAGTAATTAAAAGTAGCTTCAGGTTGTCAAGTTGAGTCGCATACACCTGATTTAAGCTTTTGCATTAGATACCAGGCATGATATTCATATCAGGTGAAAAAATCTGATGAAATGCAATGAAATATTTAAATAGCAGACTATTATGCTAAATTGTTTAAAATTTGGCTAATTAAATGCAAATTTAGGCAAAAATATTTACATTTTACATTTTAGAGTGGAAAATATCTACTTTCAGATTTTTATACAAAATATCATGCCTGGACACATGCAATTCAAGTGAGAAAAAAAATTCCCGTTTTGTTTTTGGCAATTGCAACAACTTTGTCTGGTCTCATTTTAACCCTTCAGTCCACAATTTGGTATCCCAATTTAGTTAGTTTTGAAGACCACCAAGTTCTCTTGGAATGCCATTTGTTTGTATGTTGGCCTTCTTTTGTCACTTTGTGTCTCATCGAAAACAATGGTTAAGAAATAATTTTGTCTACATATCACCACGAATAAGGTTATTTGGGCTAACATATTTTGTAAAATAGTAAGATTCATATCAGGTGAAAACATCTGAAATTCCATGAAACAGCAGATTATTGTGCAAAATGGTCAAAATATTGGCAAATTTAGGCAAAATATCTACTTTCAGATTTGTATCTAAAAAAAAATCAAGCTTGATTTTGGTCAATGTGTATCCCCTGCTGCAGACTCACCTCTTCACCAGGGACCTTGGAGAATTCTTCCTGAAGCTTCTTGGGCAAGAAGCTGTCCATGTGAGAGTTGATGGCCTTCTTGGGTTTCACAAAGAGTTTAATTGGTAGCAACACATCGCCAGGGTGCTCCTTGAGGGTATATGTGGGGGTCTTTGTAAAAAGAAGACCTAACACTATATCACACACTGCGTACATCCTCTGTGGAATAAATAGCAAGATTTAGCAAGTATAGCATAAGTAGAAGTTAATGCAGGCATCAATGTGCAGCTTGAACTAATAATTGAACGAAACATCACGAACGCAGTACAAAGATGAACGCGCCCGAAATTATCACGCGAATGGTTGTGCGCGCTTCACGCAATGTACGCGATACGCTGCTTAGTTGTGTTCGTTCAATTATTAATATACCTATAGTTCAAGATTCACCATTTCAAAAATATAACTTGGCAAAGATAAGGCATCTAATCTTTGCCTAAGCTTGAGGAGGGTAGGTTCAAGATGCACATTGACACCTGCATAAAGGCACAAGATTGGTTTGAATGAGTTTGCAAAGGGTAAAGAGACATTCACATATCAATACGGTCGCTTTATAGCAAACATTTTTTGTTTTACATCTGCTTAAGGAAAGTGTCAACCCTTTTTGGAGCCAAATTTATCAAGCACTGTAACTTTTAAACTATAAATTTGATGTACATAAAAGTATACATTTTTTAAATGAAATGAGTCAGAGAATCCATTTCGGTATCAAATTTCATCTAAAAAAAGTGAACCTACAGACAACCTAACAAAATCAGTTTTTGGTTAAAAAGTCCAAAATTTCACCCAAAACTTCTTAAGTCATTTATCTAGGATCGGCTTGTTTTTATTGGCTTAAAAATGTTTAGTTTTTAAATTATTGACTAAAAAGTGCTATCATTTTGTTTTTAATCTCAAAAATCACATTTTTTTGCACTTTTTTGTCAATATTTTCAAAAATTCTCGGTGAATAGGTCAAATAGGGTTTAATTAAAGCAAATGTAATTTAAAAACAAGCTGAAATCATCTGAAAAGGAGAAAAGTTTAAGGTCTGCAAAACATTTTATTTTTGGAATAATTCTTCTCTCATACTCTTCACAGGTAACACTATCAGATGGCCTTCTACAGAATAACTAACATCATCTTCATCGGTCGTCCTTGGACGAAACAATGGAAGCAACTTGGTTGGTTCCATCATTCTTTCTTTGGCTATTTGTTTACTCCATTGGTGCGCCACGCCAGGCCAACATCATGGCTAGAATAAATGGGGAACTCAGGAACCTGGTTCCTGGGAAATTTTGACTTTTGGGGGAAGTTTTTGGCTTTGGAAGGAAAATTTAGGTATAAAAATAAAAAATACATTTAAGAATTTGAAGGGAAATTTTCTTCATGAAAGAAAATCTTTAAAGTTTAAGTTCCCAGGAAATGTTGATTTTTTTTCTTGCCCTGACCAACATTGTGAATGGGTGCCAAGGTATAACAGAATTAAGCCTTTTTACTGCATTACCTTGTGAGCAGATTTGTCATCAGGAGTCTGGGCATCTTTGGTCCTCTTGATGGTTTCCACTAGCTTTCTTATGAAGCTACAGTTCTCATTTCTGTTGACTAGTGGCTCCAATAAAAACCACAGGCACCTAAGATATAGAGAGAAGTATCACAGTAAATGATGTGTATTGAGAAACTAGTTATGGTGGTAAATGAATGGTAAAATAGGAAATTCTGTGTATTTACAATGGAATCAGACGCATAGTCCAGCAGATAAGTTTTCGCTCCACAATACAATGGTTGCGGGTTCGAGTCCCATTGCGGCCAGCGTGTTGTGTTCTTGGGCAAAGCACTTTACCACGATTTGCTCTCTTCACGCGGGTGTATAAATGGGTAGCAGCATTAATTCATGTTGGGAAAATAAAACAGACTTGTTGTGTGGGAAGAGTGGCGAACCCTCTACAGCCAAAATAACATTGAGGAGTCTGGGCCAAACGCCAAGAAAAGAGAGATGGGCACTCCGCACACAAGTTTAACTCAGCATGAGTCTTTCTTTAATTTACAATGGAATCACACACATTTAAGATAGAGATAATAAATGAGCTCAGCTGCCTCAGTTCTCTATAATCACACAGGTCCTTGCATGCCAAGAACAAATGCAGGGACAAGACTACAATAGTGATTATCAAATTAGAATACACTGCTAGCAAATAAATTAATAACATTCCATGTGGTGGGATCAACCAAAATGGCTTGGAATTTTGCAAATGTTGATATTGAGATATAACCCAAACAAAGAACAAATTTCTTCAGTTTTCTATTGTTTTGAAAACACTGTAAAAATTGCCCATATATATATATATATCTTTGGAATTAAGTATTGCGATATTGGTACATTATTGTTACTATCTCACTATTCACAAGATGTAAATTATATAAATTCAGGTTGAAAAAAAAAGATTGTTTTAAAACAGATTAATCAACAATACTTGATTTGTACAGACAGAATACCATTATAGCTTTACCAGTAGTAAATTGGAATTACAAAACCAAATGAGAGTTGTGTGGGTAATATCAGCGCATAATTTCACTTTTATATATTTGATGTTTATTACATGCAATTTACACAAACTCCACTAAGCACCAGAAAGTACAAAGTGGGGCCAATTAAGCAACACTTTACTAGTCCTAAAACCATGCTATAATTCACAATCATCTTAGAGCATAGTTTGAAATAGGTTTTGAATGTATGTCAAAATCCTCTCTATCTCTTACAGCGTGTTTCTACTGGGGCACTGCAAAGTTAACGGTAAGTTTTTAATCCCCCTGTTTCTACTCGCGAAAAAGTTACCGCTAAGTTTATCGATCCTAGTCGATGGGCCACAACATTTGACCTTTTGTTATACCAAACAATGCCGCCCCACCTGAAAAAAACTGCCTCACAATACGTAGCATCCAGCATGACACGTGTCACAGAACTTAATGTTAAGATTACATGGGTGGCTACTGGAAAAGTTACCGTTAATTACTGATAACAAACCCGGTTTGTGAAGACTTTTGCGGTTACACAACTGACCTAATTAACGTTATCTGGCTGTTTCTACTGGGCAAACTTACCGGTAATTAACATTAAGTTCCCCAGTAGAAACACGCTCTTCATGAGAGGAATTCTGGGTCATGTGCCCATAAATAGATAGTATAAGGGACCACGTTCTCTGGTAGCAATGACTACGCTAACATTAAAGCAACAGCATTAACCATGACAATACAGTGTGCTGAAATACTCATCTACTCGGTAGTCAACTTACTCTTTGATATCATTGAGTGCCTCTATATCTCTTAGTGAGAGGAAGTCTGGGTCATGAGCCAATAGATGGATAGCATAAGGGATAACATTCATGACATGAAGCAACAGCATTAACCATGACTAGAGTGCTGAAATACTCATCTACTCGGTAGTCAACTTACTCTTTGATATCATTGAGTGCCTCTATATCTCTTAGTGAGAGGAAGTCTGGGTCATGAGCCAATAGATGGATAGCATAAGGGATAACATTCATGACATGAAGCAACAGCATTAACCATGACTAGAGTGCTGAAATACTCATCTACTCGGTAGTCAACTTACTCTTTGATATCATTGAGTGCCTCTATATCTCTTAGTGAGAGGAAGTCTGGGTCATGAGCCAATAGATGGATAGCATAAGGGATAACATTCATGACATGAAGCAACAGCATTAACCATGACTAGAGTGCTGAAATACTCATCTACTCGGTAGTCAACTTACTCTTTGATATCATTGAGTGCCTCTATATCTCTTAGTGAGAGGAAGTCTGGGTCATGTGCCAATAGATGGATAGCATAAGGGATAACATTCTCTGGTAGCAATGATAACAGTTGAGCTGTAGGCGAAGAAAACAGAAAATAAGGTTATCATGTTTTAAAAGCAGACATGCGATATAATTTATCAAAGGGTAAAAACAATGAAATTCCTAAAAACAGGACAGACTAATGATGCGTTCATACGGCCATCGTTACGGCCACCGGCAGACGTTTAGGCGGATATACAACGACGGGAGTATGAACGTTTTGAGAAGCCAATACAATTGCGCACCGGCAGACGTTTAGGCGGATATAAAACGACGGGATTATGACCGATTTGAGAAGCCAATACAATTGGAAAATATGAACAATTGATTCCGGGGCAGGTTTGTAGTTGCAGCCTGGAATCATAAGATTACATAGATATTCATCAACCAATCATGTTGCCACTGGCACAGAACAGAATGCTGCACCTATGAGAGATCCCATGATGACAACACCTCCCAATTTGAAGAAATGAAACAGACTTGGTTTATTCTATTTAAAATGGATGGACTGTAACAAAACCTTCGTCTGACATCCTTATCAGAAGCAAGCAGAGGCACAAGACAGAAACGAATGGCACAAAATCTTGCGGAGGATCAACCAAGTTGGAGTGGACGCCATAAAGTAAGTAAAATGGCTAATACTTACAACTTCCCACTGTTCTTGTTTTCAGGTACTCCCTCCTGGTGCTGATATTACGCTGTATGAACTGTTTGGCTGCCGTTTTACTCTCCCTGACCGGGTCCTTGGCACACATGCTGAATATAGACAGATAACTTAGGGGTAGACGTAGGGAGATGAGACCCTTGTTGAGCTTCTTGGCAAACTGCTCGCGTACTTGGTAGCACTCATCCTGTCAATGGATTACAAATGGGATATGCGATGAAGAAGGTTTGAAAAATGGTGTGAAAACTTACTTTTAGCTACCCAAACTACCAAAAAATAGGCCGCAGCTTTGTGTAATCCTACCGTCCTCCATGATTGATTTGATGGATAATAATATAATTTCTTAAAAGAAATCGAACTTCCTGGTCATTTTGCAAAAGCCATAGTTTGATATATGGATGGCTATATTCAGGTACATGTATTCTGGGTATGTAATGTTTTAATTGAAACAATGAAAAGCAGAACCGTTTTTTTCTAAACCATGCATGACTTTCAAGAGTTTAATTTTGTGGATAAAACAGAGAAGTGTAGGGATGAATCTGGATAAATCTGGGTATTTTACAATATTGTGCAAGAATAGACTGAAAACATCCCTGTTATCTGATGTCTGTTATCATACAAGATCATCACAACATGGAAGATAGGGTTTTCAAACATTAGGTATTCTAACATTAGGTATTCTAACACTGGGTGTTCAAATACTGGGTGTTCAAACACTAGGTGTTCAAACACTAGGTGTTCAAACACTAGGTGTTCCACACACTGGGTGTTCAAACACTAGGTGTTCCAAACACTGAGCATAAAAGGGTTTTTTAAACATTGGATTACTTACATTAATAAGTAGAGCCAGCAGCTGAAACTGTTCTGAAGTGATGAGCTCCGCATAGCAAGGTACCTGGGCTAGCTTCAATAGTGCACAACCTGCCGCTAGACGTAGTCTGGACATTTCAGCTTTGCTGAAAATGCAAAAAGAAGTAAAGGGTTAGGTTGAAATTGGGAGAGCATAACCATGTTACCAAGGCCATTTTCAAAGTAACATCATTTAGTGATATGATTACCACCATAATAATAGGAAAATAAGATACTAATTATCATCAACTAGAATTGTATATCTCAATAATTTGATATCATAGCCATTTAATAATACGTTTAGTTCCACCATTTTGATAATAATCATTAATAGTTTACATGTTTATGTGACTGTGGTGGCCTCTAAGAAAGAATTTTGATTTTTGATGCAGAGTGTGAGGATCAGTTATGATTCTATCAAAGGATTTTTATGGGAATCATTGAAACGGGACTGATTGACATCTGTAGTAAATATTATCAATTTATAATGGCTAAAAGCATGATTCTATGACTAGCAAATCTCAATCAAATCCATGTGAGGATCAAGCAAATGATATTAGGCGATTAAGTGAAATGAACAAATAATGTATAGACTTGGACAAACTGGCGTGAATTAAATTAACAAAGACCATGTATTTTAAGGTCTTTGTTAATTTAATTCACGCCAGTTTGTCTGAGTCTTTACAAATAAACTTTGATACATAAGTTGAAGGCAAGTCCCTCAACGAGAATCTCTGTGTAACAATAACTGGATGAATTCTTGCCAAAATTCTATAGTTCAATCAGTTCCATATTGGTGAAAAAGAATTGTTTTTTATCTATCCGTGCGCAAAAGTAATCCAAGCGTATAAGCGCGATTTTGGCATACGCAAGCGTCACGCATACAGTGTCACTGGGGCATTGCGTGATATGCGAGCCTTTTGTGCGCGATGCTCTTCTGAATTCATTTGCTGCAGTAAACAGGTTTCGCCAATTTGGAACTAAATGAACTATAGCCCTGATTCTGAAACATCACAGATACAGTGTCACTGCGACATTGCGCGCCAGGCTGCGACAATTACGCTGCCCGATTGCCCGGGGCAAGTGCTTTTCATTTCGGGCTACTACTTTTTGAAGTAGCAGTGTCCGTTCGGGCAATCACATTTTTTCAGTATGCTGCAATGGGATGGCTACTGACTTTATAGTTAAGCTTAAGATTTCATTCTGACCACAATAAAGTTCATCAAATTCTCGCTGACTTGTTTTTAAAACAGAAATAAAACCGTCCGTAGTAAACAGATACAAACATGTACAAACATGTACAATACAATTGCAATTCAACCTGGCATAGTCCGCACTCGGCAATACCTGACATGACGATGACCCCGGCTCAGTTTCCAGTCAAAATAGTATTTTCGTCTTGCCTGAACTTTGCACAAATTACGTCACTTACATAAACCCGGAAGTGACATTAGATAATGTTGATCACTTGTGTTACGAAAAAGTGCGTAATTTATGGATCGTAAGTGTTGTCGTGTCGCGTGATGATTGAAAATTCCAGGGCAGAGCTACCTTATTTGGAAGTTGAACCTGGGGTCAGTAGTCATTTGCATAATTTATGTCCGAGTGAGTGTATAGCGTAAAGTTGTAATTGTAAAGTAACACGTGGTGTTGCGCGGCTACTCTGACGGTACATGTACTTCATTTGCATACTAAAGTGATCGTTATTGTTTTAATAGAATTTTAATGCCGTTTGTGTGGGTGGGTCATAGGGAAACAATGGCACATTGGAATTTAATCTGGTAAGTTTTCAAACTTTTTTTACTCCATCATCATCATTCTTGTTGCCTCATTTTCATGTTTAAAATGTCTTCATATTGTTCCAAAATATTTACATATTTTTGGGCAAAGTTCGGGCAAGTAATTTTGCTCAACAGCTTGCCCGATCGGGCTATTAAAAAAAAAAAATCATCGCGGCCTGTTGCGCGCAATATCGCGCCATGCGAGCCTTTTGCGCGCGATGCTCTTCTGAATTCATTCGCTGCTGTAAACAGGTTTCGCCAATTTGGAACTGAATGAACTATAGCCCCGATTCTGATATATACCTGGCTTTTCCCCTCTCCATCAGGTCACCTTCATTCTTAAGATACGTAGTAATGAGACGTACGGTAGACGTTGCTGAACCATGCTGATTGCTACGTAAGCCTTGTAACCAATGGATGATGGTCTTGATAGCACAGATCTGTTACAAAAAAAAGAAAGATATGATATGGTATCAAAATGTTGATTCTTCTTGATTAGTGAAAATGTTGCCACAAAACTAAGTTGTTTTTAAAAACCTTTGCCTCTTTGTCAAATTTGTAAATAATTTTCCTATTTTGAATTAATTCATATACATGTAGACCTACATACTCTGGACACATTTGGGTTATTTTCATGTTACTGTTATAGGACACGCTTACACCGCATTTTTTTAGCCAAGCAAGGATAAATTTATTAAGAATATTACCTCATATACTTATTTTGAATGGCAGCAATTTCACTGGGTTGAAAACCTGAGGGTGAAAACCCAAACCCAAAATAATGGCCACAATTTGTGTTAGAACAGTGTAGCAGTTAAACAATGAAATATCCACAATTTTTTTCACCTGAGTTAAATTTTCTGACTATAAAATGCCCTTTTGTGCAACAATGTCAGTGCATACTTCGGTGATTGCAAGTCATATGCAGTATGCACACAAAAATAGCTGCACCAAATTATGCTTTGGGGTCACTGTACACAGGTCTGAGTTTAGCTAATATCTTGGCTTTGGTTTAATCCGAGATCGGATTATCAGGACAGTGAGAACACACCATATTCTCTGATATGTGACATAGACAGGGTTCCTGCGTCCCTCTATTATGCTCTGGTGTCACTGTACAGAGGTCTGAGTTTACCAATGTCTTGGCCTTGGTTTAATCCAAGATTTGATCATCAGGAAAGTGAAACACACACCATATTCTCTGACATGCGACCTACAATCTCGGACAATATTGTTGGGACACTTTTTATGTGTGTTTAAAAACTCCTCTCCCCTGGATCAATGTTGAAACATGGTTTTGGGTTACAGGATACTGGAAGGGGTCAACATTGCCTAGTGGGGTGGGGGAGTTATTCATGTTGAGGAAAGGCTTCAAGCTTTCCGTCAAAGACAGCAATGTTTCATTAATGTAAATTTTGCGGAAACGGGAACACATTAAAATATAATTATTACCAGGGTGTCCCAACTAGTTATGACCAGGATTGCAGACTGGGTTCCCTGCATCCCTCTATTTGGCCTACCAAATCGAGGGACTGGGGAAAAAGCATGTCCAAAAAGCTCTAACTTAACTGCCCATGCGCAAGCCTGCCAGACAACAACACCAAAGTATCCGGTGGAACTGTAGCGCGCCTAGCCATAGTGACCATAGTCACACAGCCCCGTTGAAGGTAGATCAGCACACCCCATCACAACATGCTGTCTGAAACCACCGCAATTTGGTAGCGTGATGGTGCGTGAATAAGCTCATGTTTATTCGCAAGTTTATCAGCGCATACTTTTGGAACTGTTTGTTTTTCAGTCTTCACTTTTGAGCACACTCGCAGGGGCCGTGTGTAAATTGTGAAGACGGGAGGGATTCAGTATAGATTGCATCCACTTGTCCCTCTATCAGTCTTCACTTTTGAGCACACTTGCAAAGGGCGAGTGTAAATTGTGAAGACGGGAGGGATTCATATACTTAGTAGACTGCATCCCCTTGTCCCTCTATCAGTCTTCACTTTTGAGCACACTCGCAGGGGCCGTGTGTAAATTGTGAAGACGGGAGGGATTCATATAGACTACATCCACTTGTCCCTCTATCAGTCTTCACTTTGAGCACACTCGCAAGGGCCGTGTGTAAATTGTGAAAATGGGAAGGATTCAGTCTAGACTGCATCCACTTGTCCCTCTATCAGTCTTCACTTTTGAGCACACTTGCAGGGGCTGTGTGTAAATAGTGAAGACGGGAGGGATTCAGTCTATGTCCAACCCTTTACCCCCTTCCTTCATCAGTATTATCCCTTACCTTGGCCTTTGTTTCATCAGACACCACTTCATCGTGACACCAGATGCCTCGGATATGTGACCTGTCATCCACATCTTTCATCAGTAATCCCTTCACGATGGACGATGCAATCACATTCTTCATTGGGCCGGCAAAATGTTGTGGCGCCAGCCTGGATATGTAACCCAGAGACGTCATGGAGGTCACAAAGTTCTCATGCTCCAGTGTCAGACATTTCTGGGCACTCTGTTGTAATTAGAAGAAAAAAATTAGATTTTTAGACACACTCATAAAACAGGTTTAAGGCCAAACAAAGAAGGTCTGTCTCAGAAGCCCGCCCGCATTGGTATGTGAAATGAGCTACGGCACGTAGGTCTATGCGCTGGGGGCTAAGAAACTCTTTTTTTTTTTTTTTTTTTTTTTCTTCTTTTTTTTTTGATTTTTAATAAAAAGTTTTAAAAAGTTCTCCGTAAGCTTGGATAAGCAACAACAAAATTGCATACCTCATAGCCTATTTTCTAAAAATTTTTTTTTTAAAAATGCACGGCACTTTTTGCACAATGTTTCTGAGACAGACCTTCTTCTTTGTTTGGCCTAAGAGAAAAGCCCGGGTTACACTGGTAGTCTGAAATTGTATCCGCTGAGTCAGCCTTTCTCTACCACATCTAATAATACACCGCAATAATGCCTTTGGGGACCCATGCGGAGGGCAGTCCCTTTTAAAGCTATTATATCGAGGGCTCAGAAACACAAGGCCTCATCTCCATTTTTTCAAAAATGAGATTTTGTTATCAAAATTTTCAGAAAGAAATTCTCTTTCCAGTAACACAGCCTTATCTCAAAATGGAGATGGGGCCTTGTGTTTCTGAGCCCTCGATATATCAACCATTTTAAGGGGTGTAAGGGCTCTCCTGACACTTGTGGCACTTGCATTTCCAGTCACATGCATCGTCAGTAGAGATCTATTGCTCCATTTCATCGGGATAACAATTTGAGGAAATTCAACCAAACTTATATTGTTTTCAATCAGGATGGAGCAACTTTGCAATGATAACCTGATCACTTCTGCTCGAGGTTTATAATGGCTTTCCTGTAGGAAACACCTTGAGGTGGTCATTGCTCTGGTTCAACTATTATAAGTGACCCGTCACATCAAAATGGGCATGTTGGAGGCAAGACTCCAATTTGTGTTACATGTATCACCTGTAAGAGTACATTCTAAGCTTTAAAATGATACATGATACCTTGTTGAAGGAAATCGGACGTTTCAATCACAAGATATAATTTCAAGAACCATATCTTTTTTACTATTATTTTCGTTATATTTTCTTTATATGTTTGCCGAACACATGTGCGACTACTGGTCACATATGTACTATACAATACTTTGATCATTCCAAATTAGAGTCTCCTTTACAGCAGCGAATGAATACAGTGGATCGTGGGTGCGCATGTACGCATCAGGTTAACTGTGTATCACAGACATGACGCTGTGTATTACACACGTGATGCAAGTGTATTACACACGTGATGCAAGCGTATGCCAAAATCGTGCAAAAAAAAGGAATCCAAACTTTCGAGAGATACAAAAATGTATATTTCTGGCTAATTTAGAACTGAATAAACTATAGCATGATATCCACAGACTTTGGTTGCAAATCAATCTCGAAACCATTGCTTGTAAGTCTAGATGAATTAATGAATCCATGTCCTTAACCTTGAACAGCTAAGAAAGTAATCACAATTTAAAAGGATTTTGCGTCGTTTATTTGGGTCTTCCAGAAAATCGGCAAGAGTTACGTGAACAATTTTAACACAGGTGGGAGGAGCTTGTGGTTGCCAAATATGTGATGCAGCACATCAACAGGGAGAGCGACTTTGCACCTGTGTGTATTTTAAGATATAGATGAAAACAGACAGAAAGAAACAAAGAAAATAATAAGGATTTTAAACTCCTTATTATTTTCTTTATTTCTTAAAAGAGTCATTTTCACTCATAAAATCTGAATGCCTTGATCAATTTGGTGTCATTTTAAAGCTTAGAAAATGCTCTGAGAGCACACATAATAAACTCAAAATTAACTTCACCTACAAGGTCCCCTGAATGCCTTGATCAATTTGGTGTCATTTTAAAGCTTAGAAAATACTCTGAGAGCACACATAATGAACTCAAAATTGACTTCACCTGCAAAGTCCCCCCTTTTAATGTGCTGCATCACATATGAAAATACTTTACCTCGAATATCATCTTATAAACGGTTTGTCTATTTGCCGCCACTATACCAATACAATGCACTGCACTCTTGGCCTGTGGTCTTGTTCCAGTCCTGGCTTTGCTCATTAGCATTGGCAGAAGAGATCTAATAAATGGATTATACAATGATGGAGATATATTGGTTTTATGCAATGTACTGCACTCTTGGCCTGTGGTCTTGTTCCAGTCCTGGCTTTGCTCATTAGCATTGGTAGAAGAGATCTAATAAACGGATTATAGAATGATGGAGATATATAGGTTTTATGCAATGTACTGCACTCTTGGGCTGTGGTCTTGTTCCAGTCCTGGCTTTGCTCATTAGCATTGGCAGAAGAGATCTAAGAAATGGATTATACAATGATGGAGATATATTGGTTTTATGCAATGTACTGCACTCTTGACCTGTGGTCTTGTTCCAGTCCTGGCTTTGCTCATTAGCATTGGTAGAAGAGATCTAATAAATGGATTATAGAATGATGGAGATATATTGGTTTTATGCAATGTACTGCACTCTTGGCCTGTGGTCTTGTTCCAGTCCTGGCTTTGCTCATTAGCATTGGTAGAAGAGATCTAATAAATGGATTATAGAATATTAATGACATATATTGGTTTTGTGCAATTCATGGACTTGTCAAGGAAGAAATAAGGACATTTTACAATTTTTGTATGGAATTTTCGAGGAACAAAAACATGAGGTAATTCCATGATCTTTTTATTGACTTCATGGTTTTGAAATGTAAAATTGTGTTGAGATTTTGTTCTCTTGGGCCTATATGCAAAAAGCTTAAACACTTATTGATTTCAAAGGATGATTTCCCCCACTACCCCCCTCCCCCTCTCCTACAAATACATGGTCATGAAATAATTCTTTGTTCACAATTCAAGGGGGAGGAGGGGAAACCATCCTTCAATTAAAACAATCTTAAGCTGGTTGATAAATTGGTTTTGAATCAACCTTTCCTTAACGACTCTTCTTATTAGACCATAGAATGTATTCAAATTATTTATATCACTCGGATTATGAGAAAATAACAATAATGGAAAACCAGGGCCTAACATTCATACATCCAAGGTTACAGCTTTAACCTTTAAGGAGGTTTCCAACAAGCACAACATTGTGCACTAAATGTTAGAAAAATAATACTCGAGCCCAAATTGCGCAATTATACAGAACAAAACATCATACTTATGACAAAAAACAAATAAAACTGCCATCTGGCAACATGCCATTTAAAAAATCTGCAGCGATCAAAAGTCCAGGTGTCGATGACTTCATGGTTATTGGTGTTCAAATTTGTGCAAGTGCATTGTATAACTATGATGTTTCGTTCTATATAATTACACAATTTGGGCTCGAAAATTATTTTTAACATTTCATTTAATGCATAATGTTGTGCTTGCAGGAAATACTAGTATTAGGCACAAATTGATGACCCTACCTCTCTCCCAAACATATCCTATCTCTATTTGAAATGGTCTACATATTTACAGAACTTACGAAGCAATATGCGGCTGATCCTCCTCTAATCCATTCCCCGTAGCGATGAATATCTGTAGGGCTATATCGGACACATTCTCATCATCATTCTGGAGTAGTGACATGAGTAATTCCCTAGCCTCGGTGGTCTTGTAAGCACTCGGAAATACTGCTGATAAAGACTGAAAAGGTGGAAAAGAAGATTTTAATTACCTCGTGCCTATTTTTAGCACAGTCCCTTACTGTTTTACTCTGCTAGGTCTGCAGGTCAGGACACTCACATAGGCCAAACACAATGGAAGTTTTATTGACTTAATAGGCTGGACAAAAACAGTGAAGGTAATAGGTATGTAGGACTTGCTCCTTTTTTCACTAGTTTCATCAAGAAAGCCCATTAATAAACCATATTCTGAGCCTGACATGGTACGGGTCATACGAGGGGCATTTGTGACTCAGAACAAGCTCCCTTCCATCAATGCAGTATAAAAATCTCAAAGACTGTTGACCAATTCAAATGTTCTGTCAATGTTCTATCATATCCATGTATCCATGTTTTTCACTCTTTTTTCATGTTTGTTATCATGGCAACGTTTTTGTATGATGTTCTTTACATTATAATTTGCGACCATTCAGCACAAAGGGGCTGTAAAGTCGGCAAATGCATGTTCTGAGATATGGCTAAATGAACATTTCAATAAACGGTAGGACACAAAAGGAAATTTCAACGAGAATCCACCTGCTCAATTCTGACCTACTTTACATCCCATCTGTTGTGGATGGTTGCATTTAAATACAGTGTTTTATGTAGCACCTTGAGACTTAACAAGTGTATTGCACTTTCGTTTCTAAGCATGGTTATAGTATTATTATTATTTGGAAGAATATGGATCGTCTCTGATTTTTTAATTTTTTTTTAGTTGGCTGGGATATTTACACTGGCACAACATGTCTTCATCGTGTCTTACCTGCAGCAGTTTGAGTCCTCGCACCGTCGGTGACTCATCATATTCCTCATCATATTCCTCTCCCTTCCCATCCACCTGATCCGCTACCATTCCAATGAGCTCCTTGACGGCCGACGAATCAATCATCAGTGGAGAAATGCGTTCCATCAGGGTTTTGATGGTCTCGTAGATGGGGCTGGGATTCTTGGGGTTACCGAATTTCTTCATCACTTCGGCCTACAACAAAACATCACAAGATAGTTTGATGTGAATTCAAAACATACAGGGCACACTGATAGAAATGTGCAAGTGTCAGAGGCCCTATCGGGGATACTGTAATTGCCCGATAGGCGACTTTTATACTCTTCATTGATAGACACATTTGTCCTGTTCAGAAAAAAAATCCATAAGCTTTATTAACAGCTTCAATAATGGTTACCTTAAACTGTGATTGATTTGTATTCCCTCTATGGCTGCATTTGTGATGTCTTGGCAGGACACGTAGCGTGCACGTACATGACTGGGAGACGATTGTTATTACACATAGACAAAAAATGCACAGTTCTAGACAGCTGCCAGGCGGTAAAGATTGGTAAGAATGGTTAACTATTGTAGGCCATCCAATTTACTACTTTTTGTAGTCCTACCTTTAGGACTACTCTATCTATACTAATACTAGAAAAAATGCTCCCCATCCGAGAACCGACAAACCCGAGAACCGAACTCGTGGAGTAGTCCTACAGTTTTGGAACTAAACCCCCCACGGTGCGTAAAGAGCCAGTCACGGACATGACATCATACATAAATGATACACTCCATATATGGACCATCACATTTATCAACAATGTGGGACTGAACTGTCAACACCTCACGCGCGCGCGCGCGCCAGAGCACTATGCAAGGTCATGCTTGGAGTCATCTGCTGATAGCTAATGTACATGTTTGGAATAAGGATTTAATATTAAATTCTGTATTTTGATTTCATCAATACTATTAATTATAGGCCTATGATATTAATTAATGTTTGATCCCAATCATCGCTTGTTGTTATCAGTGGCCTAATTTATTTCATTGGTAGAAAATGCATAATAAATCATTCGGAGTCATTACAAGTTAATTAGACCAACTTCCAGATCACGGATACTTTACAAGCACCCCCCCCCCCCCCCTGGTCTTTTTGAGGGACCCCCTAAGATTTTAAGATTTTTGCAAAAATATACATTGTCAGTCCAATAATAAATTAAGAGGTGCACAACACCCCCTTAGATTTAATATGACCAAAGTCATGTATTCTCACCTCTGACAGTGAGGACGGTGTGTATGGGGGGGAGGGTATAATTCGTGCATGCTCCTATATGGACCTTTTCCCTTAAGAAAACAATTTTCCGAAAAAAGACAACTGGTATAAAACGGGTATTAAACACACCAATTTGATATACCAAAGTCAAGTATTTCTCTCCTCTGACAGTCAGTGGGTGTGTGTGTGTGATGGGTGGGGGCAGTTATTCGTACATGCTCCTATATGAACCCTTTCCCCTTGAAAACCATTTTCAAAATGACAACACAAATCCGTTAAAATGGTCGATTATGATATGATATTGATATTATGGACCAAACAGTGATGTTAAACATCACTTTATGTTTTTAAAGCTAGCAAAATCTTACAAAAATCACTAAGATTTTAAGATGATTGAAAAAATATAGCGTCAGTCCAATATTAGTTAAAAAACTTGATTTTTTTGTGCGCTTCGCGCGTATTAGTTTCAATGTTAATTATTCAAGCATAACAATATGGTTTCAGTAACGTTAACCATTTGTAGTTTAATAAAATGGAGATTTTTGCGCGTATTGGTAAGATGAAAAAACGGGATTTTTTGCACGCTTCAAACATATTAGTTTCAATGTTTTATTATTCAAGCATAACAAGTTGGCTTTAGGAAAGTTTTCTGGACCATTTTATTTAAAAAACTGGACATTCAATATTTAACTATTCAAGCATAACAAGATGGCTTTCAGGAACTTTTCTGGACCATTTTAGTTAGAAAAACTGCAAATATTTGCGCGCTTCGCGCATAATTATGTTCAATATTTCATTATTCAATCATCCAGATGGCTTTAGGAACGTTTTCTGGACCATTTTAGTAAAAAGTGGAAATTTGGGCGCGCTTCGCACGTATTATATTAGTCTTAATGTTAATCATTCAAACATAGCAAGATGCTTTCAGGAACGTTTTCATGACCATTGTAGTTAAAACACTGGTAATTTTTGCGCCTTTCGCGCGTAAAATTGTGTACAATATTTAATTATTCAAGCATAAACAAGATGGCTTCAGGAACGTTTTCTGGACCATTTCATTTATAAAAATTGATTTTTTTTTGCGCGCTTCGCGCGTTGTAGTTTTTTAATCTTTCATATAGTGTCTCTCGTATTTTAGAGTGTTTATGAACCAAGCCATAGTTTATTAAAAATAAATGTAAATATTCATATAGCAAGGAAGAGCTTTCCTAGGCCATTCAAACTTTCTAAAACCCAACAGCTTTATGGGCTTTGCCCCCTGAACCCATACTGTCTCTGAACCAAGTCAAAGTTTATTACAAAATAAATGTAAATATTCATAGCAAGGAGAGCTTTTCTAGGCCATTCAAACATGCTAAAACCCAACAGCTTCAGGGGCTCCTACCCCAAGGGCTCCGCCCCTGGAGGGCCCCTTGACCCCACACCGTAGTGGTGAAGACTTACAAATTTATAGCACCCCATACAAATACTTCCAAACCTGGATACTTAGTGACCACACTAATTTCCAGAGTTTTAACTGTCTGCAGACAACATTAAATTTAGCTCTTAACTTTTTGGTCCCCCCCCCCCTTTTTTTCAACTTGAAACTTTTTAGACCCCCCCCCCCATCAAAGTATTTCTGAACACTCCCTTAACAGGTTTGTTTGGTTTTATTCCTTTAGCACTCGCCTTTATTACCTATTAACATGATTAAACGTACAAATATTTACAACAGTAAGGGAGTGTTCAGAAATACTTTGGTGGGTGGGGGGGGGGGGGGGGGGGGGGGGGCGGTTGGCCAAAACTGTGGGGGTCTAAAAAGTTTCAAATTGCCCAAAGGGGGGATCAAAAAGGTTTTGGTAAATAAAGGGCGGGGGGTCAAAAAAGTGTGGCCATAGTATAACGCCTGGGTGGGAAAAAAAATTGCAAGCTGCGCGCGCTTTAGTTCAGAATTGTTCAGTTTTTAAAAGGCAATAGGTGTAAAAAGACAATTTGTGTAGCAAAACAAAAAAATCCCGCTACACACGAATATTTTTGTGAACTTTTATTTTAGAAACATTACAATTTAAAGAGTGAAGCGGACATTTTCATTTTGGAGTGTAAAATAAAACTTAGATCATAGCAACGTCCGGACCAACCACTGCAAATTGTGCGACAAAATGAAACTTGTATACAAAATGAAACTTTCCACAATTTCAACAAAGTACTGTTGAAAAAGCTGGTCATTAACGAGATAAACACAATTGTTTGCGTGCTATGCACGTTTTCGAATGCATTTTGTATACATCAATTTTTGCGCGTTACGCGCGAATCTTTGTGCAAATTTAACTTTCCACAATTTCAACAAAGCTACAGTTGAAAAAGGTGGTCATTCCCAACGAGATAAACACAAATTTCTGCGCGCTACGAGCAAAAGAGGCATTCATGTTGAGTGAATCTGAAATGTTGTACATTTTGGGATGGTCCGGACCGCCAGCGTCGTAAAAAGAAGCCAACAGGTCTTTTTCTACATGAAATAGTAAGGTATGTGTGTGGGGGGAGGGGGGGGGGGGGGGGTCAATAAAAAATATTAAAAATAGTTAGGGGGTCACAAAAGTTTTGCAATTTGTAAAGGGGAGGTCAAAAATGTTTCGACACAGACAAATTTCAGTTGCCCAGCCCCCCACCAAAGTATTTCTGAAACAAGATGCTTTGTCTTATATCATCATCTGTGAAAGATGCCATTGCCATCAGTTAGATGGACACTATTTTGTTTAGCATGCAAACATATAAAAATGAAATGTTCCAACTCAATTTAAAAAAATTAAAAAGCACAGGGCTTAAGGGACCGTTCATTATTTATGGTGGAGGGGGGGGGGGGGGGGGGGGGGGGACAAATTCAAGACTTGTATGTTAAAATTACCTAACCCCCCTACAGCTGAAAATGAAAATGACATGACCCCCCTGCTAACCAGTTGCTATTTACACCCCCCCCCCCCTCCTACCTGAAAAACTCAACTTGTCACATACTTATAGGGGCTGTCTTTACCTTTGGAATTTTGTTCATGGATATGTTGGCCAATTCTGTTTGTGCCCTATCTGAACGGGCAATAATTCTTTTATGATTGCCCTTTTTTATTGTGTGAAAGTAGTAATGGCGAGCGTAGCGAGCGGAAATTGTGTCATATTTTATACATTTTGGGTGGTTTTGTGAGTCTTTATAACCCAAACAAGTTAGCCTACATTCTGAGCAGAAACGTATAATCCAGTAAAACATTCTACTTTTGTGAGCATTATTGGTGCAAAGCTGAGTCGAGGTGAAAAACATGGAAAAAATTACATTTTTTTAAATCATAAAATTGGATTTTGTTACATTATACACCCGTGGCTCTAATTTCTTGACCATTGATGATTATATTAATGTTTTTCCACCACATCATCCGAGGCACAGACAAGATTTGCTGTCCAGAAGTCGTCTCATAGTAACACATTTTGAAGTTGATAGGTTTTAATAAAATATGCGCAAATCGCAGAAAAAAATTGCATTTTCACTCCAAAATAATCTCTAAAATCACCTCAATCACAACCGTCTGTATAGTTTTAAAAAAAGTTACACAACCCCCCCTGTTTAAGAATAAAAAGTAACATAACCTCCCCCCTATTTCAACATATGAAAGTTACATGACCCCCTATAGTTTACCCAACCGCCCTCCAGCATAAATAATGAATGGTCCCTAAGTGCTGTTGAACTATACTGTCACGAAGTATCTAAAATTATTATCAAATGTCCATCTAATGTGAATAAGTGTTGCCAAAATGGCTCAAACAATTTCTTATTTGTTTCTTACATACATTGTAGTTTTAATTGAACAAGATGTTACATTGGTGTCAAACGTATACACAAATTGGGCTATAAATTGCGGTTTTAGTAAATGCACACAGGATGAGGGACTAATTAAAGATCTGTGATTAAAATGGTGTACATTTCACACCTTGCCCTTAATTGGCGCGTATTGCGGTTTGACGAACCCTATCATCACCACATGTGGTCTGGCTACTGTCTTGTCTTCCTTGGCACTGCTATTGGCCAGTGTGTGCATGATGTCATCGGGGTATCGTGTTGCATTGTGGTCTAGTGCCGGATTCTCGGCACACATTTGTCCAAAACTGTAGGGCCACTCTTTTGACTCGGCTAGGATGGCTGATAGTGTTTCTATATTCTATCTTAGTATAGTATTTCCCTGGATAGTGATAGTGGCCCTACGAGGAGGGCTACTTTTTTGCCAGTTAAAAAAGTGAATCCATGAGCTAAAATCAATTATGGGGTGGTTGTTGGGGGAGGAGTGTCAGGGAAAAGGTGGTTAGCTTACCACCGCTATGGCATTCATATAAGGTCAAAATAATAAAAAAAAATGAAAGAAGCACATAACAATAAAGAAAGGTGAAAACGTGTTTTTGAGAAGTATCTGCTTGTTTAAAAATAAAAATCAAAAAAATTAAATAAAATAAAAATTTTAAAAAATCAACAACAACAAAATCTTTAAAACGTGTTTTTGTGTAGTATCTCCCTCTTAAGATTTTAAAAATTAAAAAAAAAAAAAAAAAAAATTTTTATTTTTTAAATCTGACTGTCCGACCCACATCTGGCCCTGAAAGGGCAAGTCAACTTTTTTTGGGGGGCCTAACAGGTCTACCACCTGTTTAAGCCTTTAATACATACGGATAGATTGAGGTTGTCTGGGAAAGGCAGGTGACAGCAATGGGCGGGTGACATAAGGTGAGTGGCATGGGAGGTCAGATGCTGGGGATGAGGGGGTTAGCTTACCACAGCTTGTATTGCTTTCTTGCATGTGACTGCTGGGTCTACCACATGGTTCATGTAGCCTCTAATGCGTAGATCTTCATTCAACACTTCACTCAACTTCTTCAGATGTTCTTGGGCTCTGGATGGTTCAGGTAAATATTCTAGGCACAAATAAAAACAAGAAATCAATCAGTATATGATATACAAGGTATCCTAAGAAAAAAACCCACCCTTATAGCCTTGAATACATCCCTAATTTGAAGTTTTATCAAAAATCTATCGAGATTATTTAGACATATGACCCACACATCCTGATTACAGAATTGAAGTGAGAATAGGGAAAAGAGGACTTCAAAAGATGTCATGGTTTGATACCAACTTCAAAAACGGAAAGCACAATTTTAGGAGATACAGTAAATGTTTTAATCAGGTAAAACTGATTGTCAGTGACGGTGGCCTGAGGCAAGGCAAAATAAAAACAACTCTAATATTTTCATATTTTGATACAGCCATTTTATTTTTAAATTTTGGGTGGTGCTATTAACAGAGATGCAAATGGGTGATTGAGCCATTGAACTTTTGGGCCCGGCATCAAACATTTACGGGGCTCGTCTGGAGAATAGGCTACAGCAAGCATGTGCAACCTTTTCTACCACCCGGACCTCATTGAGATTTTGAGATCCATTCACGGGCCGCAGTGATTGTCAAACATTCCAAAACATGTCCGGAGGAGGAGTAATAGGGGTAGGGGAAGCTTAGGAAGAAAAATCCTCAGTCTATTGCTCATTGAATACCCGCTTCTCTTTGTGTAATTTCCTCTTTTTACTCGCTGTGACTGCTGCAAGCTCCATTTTAGCCAGGGATTTTAACACAAGTTACATTTACTAAATATAGCGCGTCACCTACTAATTATAAGGGAGCACACTACTTAATAAATCCGCCATTTGAGTAAACCAAGGGAGTTCCGGTTAAAACGGGCCGCATCAATGGGAATTTTGGTATTGCTTCGCGAGCCACAGATTAGAGGCCGGCGGGCCGCAGGTTGCACATGCATGCGTGGGCTACAGGGTATCCCCCCAACAAAAGCATGTATGCCTCTTTTTATGCTGAAATATCATCATTTGATTCTGGATATGCAATAAAGATGACAAATGTTAAAAAAAAAAGAAGAACAAAAAATCATATCCAGAATTTCATGTTTTTCAACGGCCTCATTTCCGAAATTTCCAGTAGACTTACATCCCTGTAATAATACTAGAACCTCAGGCTGAAAAAGTAGGCAATATGGAAAGCTCCTTGCAGGGAAATTTGAGCATTTGGAGGGAAATTTTGGCATTTGGAGGGAAATGTTACTCTTTCTTTAAGAAATGCATTCCATTTTGGAGGGAAATTTGGAATCGCTTGCCGGGATTTTTTCTCTTTCTTTTCAGGCCATGACTAGAACTACAATCTACTCACTAGATATGGTGACTAACTTAGACAGGAGCAGTCGTTCTTTATCTTTTGCCCGATCCTTGTGATATAGCGCCATTAAGTCACGCACGTGACTGCGTACCATATGCTGGCATTTCATCAGCTCCATGATAGCTCTGTAAAATAAGCAAATAAATACGGGTTTAATTTTGTATAATTTTATTTACACTTTTGGTTGGATAAAATCATGGTATTGTGAGGAAAATAAAAATAGCAAATGCAATTTATCAATATAACTCAACCAACTCTAAAATGTGTGCTGACCTAACACTAGATAGCAATAATAGTGCTTCCCTCTCTATCTACTATGTAGAAAAAATAATGAACACCAAACATGATCTATACTGTGCTATCAGTAGTAATAGAAAATATTGATATCAACAATAACATCTGACAAGCAGAAACTCCCAATTATTACAAATGGAGTACCAATTTAGGGCATTTTGTGCCAAAATTGAAGGCAAGCCATGAGCAGGAGCCTTACCTTTTACCTCAACTTAATCACACAAAATGTTTACTTCCTTTAAAAAGTACTTTTTGTTCAGTCAAACTCTTATAGCAGCCTTATATTTTAAAGAGATGACATATTGTTTTGTTACTTTTGAATGAAGGAACTAAAATGATACTGTTTTGATACCATTTCTGGTAGTCTAGATAAGCCTCTCTGATTTTTCTCTTTTATCCAATATCTCAAAATAATCCTATCTTACTTGACAGCATGCTGATCCACCGTTGCAAAGAGCTGAAAGAGACGCTTCATCCTCTCCTGTACTTCCATTGTGTAAGGCACTAGAGTCATGGTGTAGATTCTCTCTACCAGCAACCTACAATAGAATTGATGAAGGAATATGGTATTAGCGAAAAGCTCTCTACTAGTTGTCTATAGTCTATTTCACTTCCACACGACAGATATGCTACTATGTCATTTACTGATCGCATTACCTGCCCACCTGCTAGTGGTATATGCGAGCATGCATAGAAAGACGCAAGATACGTATTTGTTGTGTGAGTTTGATACGTTACTTCACTGTCCTGGGCCCTATTTCATGAAGGTCAATTTAAGATTAATCTTAAGTTTGTAAGTTAATAAGAAGAAGAGTTCATATAACATTCTTCTTTAGACTTAAGTTAAGAATAAAAACTCTTCTTAGGATAAGAAAAATAATTACCTTAGAATTTAAGAAGAATTCCTTAGGAAACTTAAGATCGCCACGGACCTGTTCTTAAGTTAAGTTAAGAAGGAACTTAGGAATATTCTTCTTAAGTTTTGTTATGAAATAGAAGATAAGAAAAGAAGATTAGAATCTTCTTAACTTCAGGATTTAACAAGAATTCTTCTTTAATCCAACTTAAAAGATCTTAAAAGTTTTATGAAATAGGGCCCAGAGGAAGTTCTCTAAGTAGTAGCTGTGGCAGTAATTGATGAAGTAAGATCTCTACCGGTAACCAGAAAATACGAGGAACTTGGGAACCCAAAATGATTTTGATTCATGATTTGCATTTTTTATTCAGAAATACTCTGATTGGAAATCTGGCAACATTAGATGATTGTTTGGCGTTTGTTTTTCCCTCTGAAAGGTTATATTTCCAGTCCAGCTTCCATGCAAATTGACAGACTTGAATTAAGCAACACCTGTCTGTGATTTGACATGAAACTTAGTGACAAAACCCAGATGATAGCCACAGCTTACCTATCTTCAATATTTGTCTGGTAGTACATGTGTAGTAGTTTATTAAACCCACATGATAGCCACAGCTTACCTATCTTCAATATTTGTCTGGTAGTACATGTGTAGTAGTTTATTAAACCCACATGATAGCCACAGCTTACCTATCTTCAATATTTGTCTGGTAGTACATGTGTAGTAGTTTATTAAACCCACATGATAGCCACAGCTTACCTATCTTCAATATTTGTCTGGTAGTACATGTGTAGTAGTTTATTAAACCCACATGATAGCCACAGCTTACCTATCTTCAATATTTGTCTGGTAGTACATATGAAGTAGTTTATTCTTGATCCATTTCAGTCTTTCATAATCTGACCGTGACGTCTCTGGATTATGATACCATTTCTTGTAGATGTGAGCCAGTCCCAGGACAGCCTCTTTGCGGATCTTCCACTGCGGGTGTCAACAACACAAATAAAAGATAAGAAAATAAGATAAGTTCTCAAAGGGCAAATGAAGAAAAACAAATTTAAAAAGTATTCATGTAACTAAGATTTAAGGTATTGCACATATTGAGCTACAAGTCTATAATTCAATTAATTTTGTAGTCCAACATTTCGGTATCTTGTCTAACACGACATCTATAATTGTGTAGATACACAAAAGCTAATTCCCTATTCACTGAGTACAACAAATTATAGATGGGTTGTCCAGTTATGGATACTTTGAATTTACAGTGTCATGAGTGCTACTGAGTAATTGTCTTGATATACAAATGCTAATTCCCCATTCACTTCACTGAGCACCACAAATTATAGATGGGTTGTCCAATTATGGATACTTTGAGTTTACAGTGTCATGAGTGCTACTAAGTTCCCATGGGTAAAGCCCTCATCTCCACTTCCTTCCTTAGGCTAAAAAAAAAGTTATGTTGTCCTCCACAGTTCTCAGAGAGGAGGGGTGGGTGTGTGATTTTTTTTTTTGATTTCAAGGGAAAGTCAAGCAATTAATCATAGTATATGAAGTCCCGACTTTAGGTCAAACAACAGAGACTTCATACAATTAATTTAACATTTGAAAAAATACCTAAATTCAGTAAATTATCACTTAATATGGCAAGATATGTATTGCTTGTTATATAACAATAGAATACTTTTTTCTTTTTTTTCTTTTTTTAATTTCAAAAAAAAAAAAAAAAAATGGGGCGACCCCAAAGTTAGGGACGGGCGGTCGAGGACAACATAACAACAACAAAAATGTTGGCCTTAATCTTGAGCACTGATTTCAGGGTGAGACAAAATTGAACTTTATATAAATGCATGGTTGTGTGTACCTTCTTATCCAGAGTTCTTTCCTTGATCACCGTCAGCATATCATCCGTTATCTTGCTGATATCACGCTTTGCTGCCGTGACGATAGCAGAGACTACTTCTTGACGGACACTCTCATCAGTGTCGTGTGCACGCTCACGAAGTCGCTCTGTATACAAAATAAATTAAATCAAAAAATAAGAATGACTAAACTCTTTCATATTGTTTCTTTTTCTTCGTGGTATGAAACACTGTTTCTAATGTGCAAAAACTATTCATTCTAATATTCATCCTTTTCCATAAGATCAAAGGTTCCCAGGTCGTTAAAACTCAGAAGAAAAGTGACGAAAGTTGAACAATGGAATTCTTTGTGTACATTTATTTAAAATATTTTGAAAATCCAAACCATGAAATTTTAATTTACAAAATAATGAAATATTAACAATTGCTTTCTTCTTTATAATATTTTGATGGAAATTGTCAAAAATTAATATTGCATACAATGATGAAACTCTTATATTAATTGGTTTGTCTACTTTTTCCCTTACTTTTTTTAATGCTATGATTTATGTATTATGTACTTACCAGTTAAATCTGAATTAACGTATGTGTGTTGGAGCAGAAACGTTGAGACAAACTGCACACATCGAACTCGAATATCTGTGCAGATATCACTGAATCTGAAAACAAAATGTCAATAGTCATTGGATTTAGGTATTAGAATTCTGCTTTTGATCAACACATATTTCTACCTGAACTGAAAACTTTCAACTACTTGTTTTTGTCTATGTTTATGTCTTTGAAGAGAGATCCGGCTCAACAACTGAATACCTACCTAAACCTGTTTGATAGTTCACTGTTAAAGGTAGATGTTCTGATTGCTGGCCACATTTCAACTTGGTAATTTCTATTTTACATGAAAGGTCATCCTTAAATTTGTCACATTCCAAAGTTGAGTTGCATAACTTCAACGGTTCTATTTTTAGAAGCACAAGGCCACACAAAAATTGCCCGTCGAGTAGTACACAAACTGGTTGGTGGTTAACCACCTTTGGCAGTAATTCACCACATTTGAGCCTATCATTTCTAAATAGAACCTTTCTGACCCCTAAGATTTGACAGACATAATGAGAAAAATATGGGGATTCTTCTGATATCAAAATATCTTGATGTGAAAAAAAATCAGAGCACCAAAAAGTGATCGGAACATACACCTTTAATGTGTATGTATTGTTCTTAAAACCTCATTGAAAACACTCGGTAATGGAGGTATAGTACAGCTTAACCGAAGGATTCATGATGTAAAAGTTGTTTTTTAGCAAGCCCAAGAATGTATTGATCACAGACCAGGGCCCTATTTCATAAAGGTCAACTTTTAAGTTGACCTTTATGAAATAAAGATTAATTTCAGAATAAAAACTCTTGTTAAGATAAGAAAAATATTACCTTAGTAGAACTTAAGGGAAGTGTCAACCCTAAATATATGAAATTTATCAAGCACTGTAACTTTTAAACTAATAATGTAATGTACATAAAAGTATACAATTTTTCAAATGAAATGAGTCGGAGAATCCATTTTTGGTATTAAATTTCGCCAAAAATAGTGATTTCTACATTTTTGCCCAAAAATCACTTTTTTGGCGCCAAAAATTTACGGACAACCTAACAAAATCAGTTTTTTATTCAAAATTTCACCAAAATCATCTTTAGTCAATTATCTAGGAAGCACCTTTTTTTTTTTGGCTTAAATTTTTTTAGTTTTGAAAATATTGACCAAAAAGTGCCAAAAAATGTTTTTTATCTCAAGAATCACATTTTTGGCACTTTTTGGTCAATATTTTCAAAACTAAATATTTTTAAGCCAAAAAAAAAAAGTGCTTCCTAGATAATTGACTTTAGATGATTTTGGTGAAATTTTGAAATTTTAATAAAAAACTGGTTTTGTTAGGTTGTCCGTAAATTTTTGGCACCAAAAAAGTGATTTTTGGGCAAAAATGTAGAAATCACTATTTTTGGTGAAATTTAATACCAAAAATGGATTCTCCGACTCATTTCATTTGCAAAATTGTATACTTTTATGTACATTACATTATTAGTTAAAAAGTTACAGTGCTTGATAAATTTCATATATTTAGGGTTGACACTTCCCTTAAGAAGAATTCCTTAGTAAAGATAGCCTCTGACCTCTTTTTAAGTTGAGGATAGTTTTAAGGATATTCTTCTTATGTTGTTTTATGAAATAGAAGATAAGAATCTTCTTAACCTTAGAAGAGTTCAGGATTTAAGAAGAATTTTCAAGATTTAAGAAGAATTAATTCTTCTTAAATCCAAATTAAGAAATAAACTGACTTTTTGGCAGAGGACTACTTGATAGGATGAGAAAGATGACCCTATCTTGAAGCCAGGTTTAGTATATTTCAGTTAGTCTGCTGCTATCAATGACAAGAATTGTACAATGGCTAAATCTCCGATCAAATCTAAATCTGTTATAGTCTGTTCAACGTAAGATGGAACATCACTGCAAAAGAATATGATCCAAAGTTAATGGACAGTAACGAAGATCATACTTGATTTCATGGCGAATAAACTATACAACTTATAAGTCTATTCAGTGTAACATGGACAGGATTATGACGACCTTTCACATTGCAAAATAAATACATATCATAAAAGGTCATGTTTCATCTTATGTTGGATGAACTATAGCACTAGCAGACCACTCACCTTCCCAGAAAGCAATTCCACAACGGTTTATTCTGTGATATCAAATCTGAGTCTTTATCCGAGAACATTTTACCCAGTAACCTGGTCACCTGCAGCCGCTCCTTCTCATCATTACTCTGTAGAAAGAAATTTAAAAAAAGGAGAAAGAACTGTAACTCGGAATTGGGAGTAGGGGAGGAGGGAGAAAGGAGAGGGTATGTGGGAGAAGGAGGGAGGCAGGTGCTTGCATTTTAAAGGTAAACTGGAACGTGCCAAAAGTCCATTTTAAACTTTGATAAGCTACTGACTTCACTGCCAAACGTTGATGGAATACAGTGCTATATCAAGTATCACAGAAAGCCTCTTCAAAGTATTGGGCGTATAAACACATACACACCCTACGTGTGTTTGCTCCCAAAACGTGGACATCTGAAACAGACTCTCTAATGCTCAATGGTAGATGTTCCGATTGCTGGTGTATCCTTGGTGTAATTCATTTATGAGTTAAGACTGGCGTTAAGCCTCTATTACTGAATAAAGCTGTCTAATCCTTTAATCCTTTAACACAGTTTAACACAGATTTTGTGCTAGGCTAATTCGGTGCAGAATTACATGAAGGATAAACCCGATTGCTGGCCCGATTTTCAACTTGATGTTTTCTATTTTATATGAAAGGTCATCCTTAAAAGTGTCGCATTCCAAAATTCGAGTTGCATAACTCCAACGGTTCTATTTTTAGCAGCACAAGGTCACAAAACATTTGCCCATTGAGTCATACACAAACTGGTTGGTGGTTAACCACAATTCACCACAATTTAGCCTATAATTTCTAAATGGAACATTTCTGGCCCCTAAGATTTTACAGACATAATGATAAAAATATGGGGATACTTATTCCATCAAAATATCTTGATGTGAAAAAATAATCATAGCCAATAGTGATCGGAACATACACCTTTAACAGAGGATGTTTTGTGTATAAATATAACAAATTGCAACAAACTGCGAATGATATAAATACATCATCCGCGCTAGGAGCAGTGTCTGCAGTTTTATTGTAAACTATCATGTGTGTTTCCGCGTTTGGCAGCAGAAACAAACGCACCTGTATACACAAACTGCACAAGTGTAGAAATACCATAAAGTTAACCCCACTGTCTATGAGAAGCTTTGAGTACAATGAGGTTAATTTTTTTACCCCAAAACAAATCCTGACAAAATTTGTTCGTTTGGTCCTCATATTGCTAAAAATATATCATATCTGATAATTTGTTTTGAGGACAAAATGCCTTGTACACATACCTTTAATTTAAACTCCAGCTGTGGTAAGACTGACAGCAATAGACTACTGGAGATGTTGTTTAGTTGATAGATGAGCTCGTAGGAATGGCTTGACATATCACTATCGGATGTGCGCCCAAGAATCAGAGTGTTGTTGAAAAACTGAAACAATATGAGAAGAAATAAGAAAATACTGTAAAGCAACACATTTTCACTACTTTCAGTAGGACCTCTATTCGCTAAATTAAAATGCCGCTAATTTAAAGATTTTATACATGGTTAACATGGCAAGATGATTCAAATTAGAGAAAATAAAATGCCACTAAAAGGTGGTGTTTTGCAAAATTCGCTAAATTTCAGTAGGACCTCTATTCGCTAAATTAAAATGCCGCTAATTAAGATTTTATACATAGGTTAACATGGCAAGATGATTCAAATTAGTGAAATTAAAATGCCACTAAAAGGTGGTAAATTTTAATGCCGTGACATTTTAGTGTTTTTGCAGTAGATTTTTGCTCAATTGTCAAGTTTAAGATAATTTATTTTGGGACATGCACCGATTATTTATTGACCTTATAAGTCACACTTTATAAGTTAAAACACTTCATCAGAAATCAAACTATGTGATTGACAGATTATGGAGACGAACCAATCATATAACAAGTAACTATTACATCAAACTATTGCTAACGTTTATGCAGGTCGTTCTTAAGTTCTGTTGGATGTAATTGACCTAAATTGAAAATAGATTATTATGAAACAGTCTTTGAACAGGGAAGCACATAACGTTATGTTTAATGGCAAACAGAGTTTTGTGATATTTTCCTCCCAACATTTTGAAATTTAATAGTATGGATTTCCAAAAAATGTGTGACAAATGAGTCCATCGATTAATTTATTACAATAATCAGAAAGGCTATTTTGTTGAGAAAAAAAGCACACATAGAATTTGGGACTTTAATTTTTCAAATAGAATGAGACTCCTCGTTGGCAACACCGTCAGGGTCAAAAGTTTGTCCCAGGTTGTGAGAATCCATTTAGATTGTCTCAAAGAATTTTGTAGTCCAACACTTACATGTAGGATTTAAGTTAGAACACGTTGGACACAATTTCGACAAACGCTGGCGCCCTAACAATCAGCCCAGAGTATGTTTGGAGAAATTCGGGAATCCTGGGTCCCACCCAAATAATTAAATTGAGTCCCAGGAGCAGGATTTCTCGAAAATCCCAGCTCCAGTCGAGAATCATCTTGGATTCTCGCAAATCTACGCAAGAATGGATGCTTGCATTCTCGTTGAAAGATTGGCCCTGATTTGGTAAAAGGTGTATCTCAAAATACACCCTTTTTGAGTTTGAATCATTTTTTGGTAAATTGAGGGCACTATTTCCATTTATCAAAGTCTTAGAATCCCACGATGCTTTGTTTTAAAGATAGCAGGTGCTATCTCGACGTCATTATATCATTTTACATTATATGTTTCAACTTTAACGGTCGTTTTCTCAATTTTTGTTGTTGTTGTTGTTGTTGCCAGATCAGGGCCGAATGACCCTGACTGACTTCTCTTACCTGCTGTATGGAGGGCTCAATTGTCATTGCTGTCCTCTTGATCAGGTCTCTAGCTAGCTGAAATGCCAGGGGATTCTCAAGTTTCTTGGAGTCGAGCAGGTTGGATAAGATGATCTCCAGAAGTTCGGACGGCACGGCATCGTTCTCGCTGATCAGTGGACAGATGACGTCCAGCATGAAGGTGCGCACTTTTGGAGTGTGTTGTTCACTGAGTGAATGGAGAGAAAATGTGTTAATGATTTCCATGCGACTATTAGTTTTACAATATACAAAACAGATTTTTCCGAAACCTTTCCCAATTTTTAAAGTCTATCTCAAGAATTACTGAGCCCATACTAGGCAATGTTTGTACTTATTTCAATGCATTTCTCAGAGTGGTTCCAAATATGGTAAATTCACTAATGTTGACATTTTTTAAACATTTTGTGCAATTTTGGAATGTCGTTTGAAGATGCTTGCCGCATGGAAAGTGTTAAAGGGAGTGTTACAATATACCAATATAACGATATGGGTATGTCCATGAAGTTGGGCAATTTAAGAAATTGTGCTGATTTGTGTAGGATAAATGCATTTTCTGACAGTTTGCCTGAAGTTCATTTTCACAAGTAATATAATTTAGAAAGACCTCATACTAACATGTCTTTTAAAAGTCAAATGAAAGTTGTAGCTCCCCTGTCATTTTTTTTATGCTTCATTAATAGTTGGTGTCCGGCCCTTTTTTAGTCAAAAAAGTGTGACATGAAAATAGAAAAAATGCAAAACATAATTTTGTAAATATAAATGTCATAAAATCATAAAATTACTACATAATCTATGAATATATGTTCCAATTCACCTTTAAGTAGATTATGACAGAACAGAAATCGGCCAATTTGATATGACGTCTTCGGGAAATTGCCATACCTATGCTACAGAAAGGAGTCCACCCCAAAAAAGCATGTAGCATCGGTATTTTAAGCTCACCAACAACACAGATGACATTTGAACCCACTGATTTTGGGTCCTAAATTACCGTATCACATTCATAAGAAAGTTTGAACAACAACTGTACCCATAGATGATGTTATTTTAAAATTATTTGAGGAAACGTCACTGATTTTTGACGAGGTGTCCGGTGTAGCATAGGTACATTTACAATGATTGCCCCTCTCAAGTAAAAAAATCCTTTCACATACTGAAATGAATGGCTCCCTGCAATTAAGTGTTTTACTAGAGGTTCTCATTGGGACCAGTTTTGGGGTAATTGGTTTTATTAAAGACAGCAAAAAAACTGAAAACAAGCGAGGTGTCCACCTGTAGTGCCGGTATTACCATGTAGCTTAGGGACAAGGTAATTAGTTTATAATGATGGCACCCATAATTCTTTTTCAAATATTTCAATTCTACTTGAAAATATATGGGAAATAACATAACATGACAGTTTTTAGTGAGATAACTCACAATATTTGATACCATTTTTACCAAAACAATGTACCTGATGCTACATGGACACTGTGTCCATGTAGTGTCCATGTAGTGCCGGTAATCAAGTACATGTAGATATTGGGTATCAAATTAAAAAAATTCTATACATCACTCTTATTTTTAGTAGTAATTGTAGTGGCTATTGATATAAAGAGGAAGTGAAATGTGTCTTACTTCATTTTATGTTAGTTATCTGTAAAACAATAGAATTTATACCTATGCTACAGGACATGGTGTCCATGTAGCATCAGGTAAATTTCTTGTATGTTTAGCCGTATGGACAGAAGCTTTTACTTTTTATTTAATTGTAATGTTACTAAATCAGTTAAACAGTTATCAGTGATGATAAAATTATACAAAATATGTGTGTCAGAAGCAATCCTTATTGATTACAGACATAAATACTACATCAAAAAGGCTTTAACCAAATTACCCCACAACCCTAAATTTGCAAAGCATCATATCACTTTTTGTGATGTTGAGTAGTATCAATTGTGTGCTTTTATGAATCTGACCATGAAAGTGCAATATAAATCTATATAAGAATGGTGAGTAACCTGAACTATTTAAAAATAATGCAAGGGGGAAGTGTCAGAATGGTGTCCATGTAGCATAGGTATTTTTACCATAATAACCTGAAACTAACCTGCAATCAATGATTATTTTCATACTTGAGAGGGAAAAGTTCACTATTTTTCAAAAGTATGGATATTGTCGGACCTAAAAATAATATCAGATTAACAATTGAACAATTTTGAAATTTTGACCTCATGTCACACTTTTTGGCCCAACTTCATGGACATACCCATATACCAATATCATCATTACGCATGCGTGTGATCGTGGGAAAGGACAATTTTTCCATTCGTAAAATTTGCTTCGGCTTTATTCAATTTTCCAAAACCCGAGACGAATGATGTAATGCTAATAATTGGCGAACACATGTTTAACATGTGATCGCACTCATCGTAAAAAGGCATAGTTCAACACATGTGAATTAAGCCTTCGATTGACAGAACTGCGCTCTCTGATAGCGTGGTTGTTTTTATGAATAAATACGAAATACGAACGGCGTTTTTTATTCAGATTTATTCTTTGAAAACATGAATTATTTTGATACTTGCGGGGACTTGTCAGGCTTTCACCGGGGGAATGGCACATGGTACGGCCATGCATGCGTCAATATCCATTGTATTGTAAATTGTAACAAAATTGTAAGTGAATGTGCGGGCTGAAAACTTGGTGTATTAAACTTAAAAAGCATGTAAAACCCAATTCAAATTTATATAGTTTCTTGTCGCCATCTAAACAAATATATCGATATGTCGCAAGTATGGAAAATATTGCGACAATCGACACTTCTGACAATCGATAACAGCACTAGAGATTTGTTTGCAATAGTTTGTGACTTGCTTTCAGCAGTTGCATATTAACTCCATCATCAACTCACTTTATAATGCTGAAGAATATCGTGAACAGTTCCACGAATATCTCGCTGGCGTCGTCCAGTTCCATACAGATGTTGTAGGACTTGACCATGGCCAGATTCTCCAGCAGGTAGAAGTATCTCTTCCAAGATGGACCTTCCACGTTCTCCAATCCCCACAATTGTTTGTTGATGAACTGGAAGATCATCTACGAATCAACGAGGTAAATAAAGGATATGACAAAAAAATATCTTGACAACAAAAAATGATGACAAAATGATGGACCTTCCCCATTCTAGTGAGAAAAATCATTGAAAGTTTCCAAAACCAGGAATACTTTATTTGAAAGTCATACAAAATGTCACACTAAAATTAAAAATAGGGACAGCGGTCCCATATAGGTCGTCCGTTTATTTGGGTAGATTAAAAACAAGGTGGATCTCAAACCACAGGCATCTAGAAAGAAAGAGGTTAGACCACTAGCGGATCCAGGATATAAAAAATAAAATAAACATCCTGGAGTTTGGTTGCAATTGTACTTCACCTGTTTAAATGTAATTAATTTTACATATGCAGCTAATTTTACATCTTGACCTCATATGACCGTTGACCTTGGTATGTGACCTTTGACCTAATTAACATATGAATGTTTCCATGTTGCATCCGTGACCCAAGTTTGGTTGCAATTGGTCATTGTATGGAAAAATGAACAAGAGACAACAAAAAAATTGAACAAGAGACAAAAAAAAGTGTACTAAATTTTACATCTTGACCTCAGATGACCTTTGACCTTTCTATGCGACCTTTGACCTCATTAACATATGCCGGTTTCCATGTTGTATCTATGACTGAAGTTTGGTTGCAATTGGTCATTGTATGGAAAAGAAATGGAAAAATGTAATCAATTTTACATATGCAGCCATTTCTACATTTACATCTTGACCTCAGATGACCTTTGACCTTGGTATGTGACCTTTGACCTCATTAACATATGAAGGTTTCCATGTTGTATCTATGACCAAAGTTAGGTTACAATTGGTCATTGTATGGAAAAGAAATGGACAAATGTAATCAATTTTACATATGCAGCTTGACCTCGGATGACCTTTGACCTTGGTATGTGACCTTTGACCTCATTAACATATGAAGGTTCCCATGTTGCATCTATGACCGAAGTTTGATTGCAATTGGACATTGTATGGAAAAGAAATGGAAAAATGTAATCAATTTTACATATGTAGCCATTTCTACATTTACATCTTGACCTCAGATGACCTTTGACCTTGGTATGTGACCTTTGACCTCATTAACATATGAAGGTTTCCATGTTGTATCTATGACCAAAGTTTGGTTACAATTGGTCATTGTATGGAAAAGAAATGGACAAATGTAATCAATTTTACATATGCAGCCACTTTTACATATACATCTTGACCTCGGATGACCTTTGACCTTGGTATGTGACCTATGACCTCATTAACATATGAAGGTTCCCATGTTGCATCTATGACCGAAGTTTGATTGCAATTGGACATTGTATGGAAAAGAAATGGACAAAACAAAAAGTGTATACCAAATTGTAACAAAAAGTGTATACCAAATTGTAACAAAAAGTGTATACCAAATTGTTGACACACACACAGACTACACACGAAGGATGCTGCCATAAGGTCTCTTCCTACGGACGACCTAAACGACCTAAAAATCAGGGCTGGGATTTTCTGGTAATTTTGTATCCAGGTACCCGAAATAAACTTTTGTGCGGGTACCTGAAAGTTGGGAGCTCTTTTTATCTTGTTTATTTTCTTCCCAAGTTCCGACTCTACAATCATAGAAAAAAGGTGTTCAAACACTGACCCTAATTGCCATGCTTATTGGACCATAACAGGCACGCTATTTGAGTCACGTGAAAATCAAAACTTATTTCTGGTAGCCTGAAGTATCTCCTTACTCATATCCCTCCCCCTTCTCCACCGATCAATGTTGCGAGGCCCTGTGCTGATGGTGGGCAAATTGTGGGATTCAACATTGATCAGGGGGAAGGGGGAACACTTTACATTACACCTACAAAGTGTTCGAACACTTTTTACTAACATTGTAGCTGGATAATATGTAACACTTGGGGAAAGGAATCACACACAAAATATGAACATTTTTGAGGGGAAAAAACAACAACATTGACCCAGAAAAAGGATTCATACCAAATAGGAAAATGGCCCAAAAGATGCACCCCATGATGCAGACATCTGTACCAAATGTACACAACACAACCCAACCCATCCCTTTCTCTTTAAAGCAAGCATGTGCAACCTTTTCTACTAGGCATGCGAGCGGGACACGGTTCGACCGTGTCACGCACGTATGACCCGTGGCCCGTAAGCAAAACACTGTATACGAAAACACGAACTAGATTTTACAATTTGAACTAACACATTTTCGTAATAAAACACAAGGAAATACAAGGAAACTAATGGATTATTAGCCATTTATTTAGACTATGTGCATGAAAGTTCAAATAAAAAACAATGATTCCGTCCCTTATTACTGCTAATTAATATAATAATATGGAGTTTACCAGGCACTTCGATCGCTCGCGAGTGATACTAAAGCGCCATTGTTACAACTAGTCTTATTCCCAATCATTTTTATTGCTCCTTTTCGTAGCACTAAGCGGCATGAGAACAAGACTAGCATTAATTTAAAAGTGACGTCATGATTATAATTGATAAATTCTCCGAATTGCGCAGAAAGCCGCCATTTTGTACACATTTTAAACCGACAGAAAAAATTCTGCGCAACTACGTGTAAAGCAATGGAATTTTTAACTCTGGACGAAAGTGAATATGAACCGCCGACATTTAAGGATTTACCATACTTTGTTTTAGTTATTTGAAGATGACACTCAATCTTTAGGTTTGGCTTTGATGGTACGTGATCAGAGATCAAGTAGGGAATCTTTTTGCGTAGCTCTTTTTGCTACATATTTGTGCATTAGTGTTCAAAAGTGTGTCGCATTTCGTGATGCTACATTGGTTAAATCGAACGCTGCGTGGTGGTATGCACTATGCCGGTTATTACGGGGCTTGGGCTCTACTGTGGGTTGGGTTTGGGAATTCACGGAGAGTGAGACTTACGGGATACGGGTACCCGTGACACGCACGTATAGAATGACCCGTGTCACGTAAGAGAAAAAACACGGGATAACTCATACCTATTTTCTACCACACGGGCCGCATTGTGATTTTGAGATCTATTCACGGGCCGCAGTGATTGTCAAACATTCCAAAACACGTCCGGAGGAGGAGTAATAGGGAGAGGGGAAGTCCATTGCTCATGGAATACTCGCTTCTCTTCGTGTAATTTCCTCTTTATACTCGCTGTTGCTGCTGCAAGCGCCATTTTAACCAGGATTTTATTACGCAATCACGCCTTGAGTTATATTTACTAAACGCAGCGCGTCACCCTACTAATTATAAGGAAGCACACCACTTAATCAATCCGCCATTTGTGTAAAACTAGAGAGTTCCGGTTAAAACGGGCCGCATCAATGGGCATTTTAGGATTGCTTCGCGGGCCGCAGATTAGAGGTCAGCGGTGTTACGTAGAGCTTGGCTCTAACGCTTGATTTAGTAATGTATTTCTAGTATGATTTGATATTACACTATCTGGCGCGATGGTCGCTAGATGGCGTTCATATAAACAGGTGCGTTAGGTTGTATAAGCGTGACTAATTTCTCCCGCGCTTTACGAAGGATTATTGTGATCGCGTTGTCAACAAAAATCATTCCCTTATGCGATGTCTTGGAGATAACTATATATTTTGGTTGCTTCCTAAAAACCGACATCTTTATCAGGGTAAGCTTGCGGTCATTGTGAGCCTGGTATATTTTGTTTCATGGGGTAAGTTTGCGTGTTTTGCAAACCCATCGATTGGTCTAATGTGTGGCAATCAAGTTATTACGTGAAAGTTAGCATCATTAATTTCGTTGGCTATGGTATCAGCACCCCGTTGGATGGACGAGTCATACAGAATTTCGTCCAGGGTGAACAACTGAAAGTAGTGCCATCATGTCGACGAATGTCTGGAGACACGAGACATCACATTTGGGAATCTAACGTAAGTTTGTAAATAAGTGTAAATAAATATTGTATTATTTTTCTATAGACGTGTACGTGCTGACGTCCCTTAAAATACGTCTAAATTATATTTCACGATATTACATGTTCCCAATCCGTGTATTCAAGTTGACTACATTGAAGGTATAAAATGAAGTTATTCTTTGCAATTCAAATATTAAAATTTACATCCGTGAAAATTACGGAAATTTCATTAATTGTTTTCGTAGAAATTAAGAAAACAAAATGTCTGTATCCGTTGTTTTATCTCATGAGCAAGGAAGTTTTGGATAAAGAAACATATAACAAAATGAAACTCCTTTTTAATATATTTTGGAATAGAGCTGAAATGGGATAATAGTAGGTTTCTTTCCGCATGCAATTAATATGTCTTGAATGTAAATATATTTGTAAATACAATTTTATCCGAATGAAATAAATGTTGTGTAATAGGGTGAAATCATGACTTCTTGATATTGTGTGGCTTTATGCGAATTAGCATAACAATCATGATTTTTCCCGCCCAAAATTATATATGTTTATAACAATGTATTGTGTATGGAGTGAACTCATGAACTTGCTAATATTATGTGACGTTATGCGAATTAGCATTTGATCATGATTTCTCTCGCAAAATAAATATGGCTGGTGATTTATAAAAGTAAACTTTCATTTGTGTATGTTGTACCGATGTTGCGTGGTGGAAATAATACCCCAAGATTTCATGAGTACATCAGTTGAAATGTCAATTATAAATCTACTTTTGGACACGCCGTTTTAATACGGTATCAAAAGAATTGATGTGTGTTGAATTTGGTCTATTAATATATAGAAACAATTTTGACTTGTATCCGAAATGGATATAGCTTTATTTGCAAATACAAAATATTATTTGCAAGGTTTTGGTTTCAATTTATTGTTTCAGTGCGTTGGCTGTTATTGCTGTTACTGCTGTTACAGCTTGTTACTGTTTATGGAGGTTAATGGCTGCCGATATAATTAGCAGTTGTATCACCGATTATTAATGCATACCAAATGTGGGGTAATCCGATGAATCTGATGTTGTTGACATGGAAATCAACCAAGCATTAAAAACCTTGGCTACGACCGTTGAATGATCATCAAGAAGATATAACAACCGCTATATTGATTAAATGACAGATGTAATCCAATAATCCCTAATGATGTCGCAGATTAAGTAAGATAACATTAAATTCTGCTAAATGGGTAAGCACTGGTTATTATTACGTCATATATATCAATAACACTTTCAATTGTCTGGGGACATAACAACACCATTGATTATTCGTCGAGGTTATTACATTCATGGGAAACCCATCTACAACAACAAATGAGGCATAATTGAAGTGACATTATAATTTGATTTGAACTTTGTGAATATTATTGTTTATGTGAATGAGACCTATTGTATAGGTCATCCATATGTTAATGGATCTGAAGAAAGTCAGTGACGGAGATGATGAATTAAAATTATAGTTAAATATGGTAAATCTGATTTGTACGATGTGTTAATTGGCGTTCAAATGTATAGTACCTCACTTATGCGTAGTTAATTTATTGAACTTGGGCGTTACACCAAAGGTCAGGCGTAACAAGCGGGCCGCATGTGGCCCGCAGGCCGCAGGTTGCACACGCTTGCTTTAAAGGTATATTATGTGATCTTTTCCAAAGAATGCCCTAAATCCTCGAAAAAAAATTGAAAGCAATCGTACATACATTCCAAGTTATAGGGCGATACGATTCTTATTTTAACACTCTACTGTGTAAAAGTGGTAATTTTTGTGCGAATAACTTCGTCTGCGCCGACAACTTATTTTTACTCTAAATTCACTCCAAAACCATGATTTTGAGGTTATTAGGAATCGTATCGCTCTGTAACTTGGAATATATTCATGATTTATGATCCGAAATGTAAATCTGCAAGAAAATCTACTTCCTCAAAAAAAGTATGAATGAATAGAGGGCGCCTCCCTGGAAAAGATCACATAATATGCCTTTAAGTTCTTTGACACCGTACCTTGAGTTGTTCAACCGTTGTGAATGGTGCCTCTGGTGCAAATATGCGGAATATATCGGCCACGCAGCATGCTACCAGGAGCCTCACATCTTTGCTGGGATGCTTGATGAAGAACTGTTCCACGAGATACAACGCTAACGGTTCGTAATCTGATATCTCCTCTTCCTGCTCCATGTCTTGGAAGAATCGAGCCAACATCTGCCGTATGATCAAGTGGTGAGAAAATGGAAAATCACATTTATAATGTTGCTGTTCTATCAAAACCTTGGTATATTTATCAGGCCCTTCAGCATGTATAAAGTAAACTACCCAACGGGTATACATAGGAATTGTTGCTTTATACATGTTTAGGGGCACTTGGAAGATATGTTTTGGCCCATGAACATGTTTAGAGCACCCTGCCCCAAGGTTATACTCAGGAAGTATTACTTTATATACTGAAAGGCCAAATGGAGATACAAGGTTTTGACAGATGAGGGACGATAAGTAACATTACGGTACATACCGTAGCTTTAAAATTACATGAAGTTCAATAACATCATATATGCAAGTAAGCAAAATTTTAAAAATCTCATTAATTAAAAATCCATTTTCTGACCCACATTTGCGAGGGGAACCCTACTACTACAAATTGAAAGGCATAATTAAATTGAAGTGGAGAAAATGGGGAGAATTTAAATTTTGTAATGAGGAAAAACAAAGTACAGTGTACTAATTTGAAGGGAAAAAATGATAACATTTCAAAATAAAATATACCCTTGATCACTTTGCCACATACCTTAAGTCTGCGTATGAGCTCATCCTTGCTTAGATCTTGCGTGATATCCTTAACACCGGGTGGATACACGATGGGACGAATACCCTTCCTTTGGGCTTTGGGTTTGGTCATGATGTTGTCACTTGTAGTGATGACAGCCTTCTGCGGAAAGAAACATGGATGGAACAAAGTCATTAAAAGCTTCTTTTCTTTATATACTTGCTCTGGAAGAAAGCTTTATTCAGTTTCAGACTGAGGCCTTTATCACGTTCATGAACATAGGCCCTATCAGCTACTCATTTGCACTACATAGGCTCGGTCGATTACGTCATTGAAAACCATCCTCACATGAGCTTGGATATAATAGGCTTGGGCGTAGTATTTTGGAGTACTCAGTTAGGTTAGGGTGAAGGGGACATAATGTTAGTTTAGTTGCAACATATTGCCTCAAAGAAATGTCAATGATCCAACTAAGGCCTAAAAAAGGAGAGGTTTGTTTGCCCAAACACGACCGACCCATAATATCTCAAAACCCATGCTTTTTTAAAAAAAATTATGTTTTATGTTGAAAAATATGTATCAAATGATATTTTCATCTTAATAAGCCAAACTTATCAACAAAACTGCCCTGTAAAACACCAAGGAGATGCAAATCCAAGATCCTACCACTATCTAGTGTAAGGTTTATACTACAAGCTGCCAGCTGCACTATTAAAACAAAATATATGTATTATATGTACCAGCCAGGCTATGTTTTTACGGTGTGGAAAGCGGGGCCGGGGGGGGGGACAAAGTATGAATTTGTTAACCAAATAATCGCCGCGAAACCCCTGGGATTCGACCTCCGGACCCTCCAATCACTGCGTCGCATCCCTAACCACTCGGCTAACCTGCCAAAGCTCTTCCGGGCAGCGATTTTGTACACACATATCAGCTTGGTTGATGGGCCTCTCAATTTCACTGACCGTGGGGCGTAGCTTAAAATAAACCCTGATTGATGGAAAAGTTACCTCCCCCTCTAGTTCAACACATACTTCATTGTCAGTTACTTAGGTGGGGGGGGGTCCATAGCCAGGGGTTTGCCTGCCTTTGACCCCTCCCGTTGAAGCCAAATTGTACCAAACATGGGGCCCTCATAAAACAAAAATGTAAATATATAGGCCTAATCTAAGATTTAAAGAAGCTTGGTAGGCCATAAGAAATACCAAAGGAGAATAAAACAGGTCTAAAATACTCCATGCTTCGAATGCAAGATATGAGACTGCTGTGATGCCCCAGCCTCAATTTGGCCTGACCACCTCCCCCTGACCGGAGCAACCCCCAGCCTAGCGGTCATGTCGCCTGCGCCCCGGACTGTTTCCTGGTTAGGAATACATTGTGAAGGGGGATGATAAAATATTAATATGATGTGATCATAGTTCAATTATACTGTATAATAAGCAAGGAATGAGGCCTGAAAAGAAAAACCGAAACTACTATTTTTACATACGGATTCAAAATTATGCAGCCTTGCAACGCATTTTACACGTGGGAATAATGGGACGCGAAATGGACAATGGAGTGAAAAAATCACCAGTAATTAACATTCTGAAGTGATAAAAGTTAGCAGAATATTGGTTATGAATTATAAACAGATAATTAACAACATTGAGGCACAGTTAGTATTTCCAAATTCGATCGGAATGAAAAAGACATCGATAAAAAACAATCGCTAATTTTCAGAAACACGTTGCACAAACGTCACAGATAGCCTGTCACGGTAGCGCCCTCAAGTGGTGCTAACGTAATATTCATGAACGCGATGGTCGAGCGCGACAGTGCAGTATTGATGGACAACTGACGAACGTAACCTACATCATGTAAATTGTAATCGCGCCCAATCACCGCCGTACCAGACAGGGAAGGGTAGTGCGTGCAGTGGCGGTATAGGTATTTTAGCGGTTGGGCGTTAAATCGATACGGCATTTGATCTGAAAGGTTACATGTTACCAACTTTTCAGCAAAAAAAACCACCTTCAATTCCGGTTCAAATGTGGGTTCGGCCGTTCAGAGTTTCGACCTTGGGATTTGGGAACGCCTTCAAATAACTCGGTAAATATTTCAAAAAATCAGGAAAAATACCTATCGTAGGATTTTCTGAGTCGTTTAGGTACCAAATAGAAGCTACAACCCTCTTCTATTTAATACAAAAATCGGTAGATTCTAACTCTTCTCAGATCAAATGCCATAATATTTTGAAACATCATGTTTTGCCTCGAAAAATCGGCGACATTTTTTAAAATGGTGATTTTTGCACCGGGAAATTCCCTGCGTAAGGCCTGAAATTGAGTCAACTTCAGCCTTAAAAACAACACATTTTTCGATACATATGGTTTTCTTTCATCGATTGTTATGCATCCGTCAATTGCAGTCCCGGCTCCTGGGTACCCGGGGCACTGCAGGGAAGTCGGCATCAACTCGCTTTCGAAAAATCGAGTAACTGACGTCTTCCCGACGAAGTACCCGCCGAATACCCGGCAATGCGGGGCAATATTTGATGACGAGTTTCCGACGAAGTCTCGGGCCCTATACCCCGGGGAAATTGTGCGTGTCCTCGCCGACCTCCCGACGAAGTCCCCGCCGTACGTAGTCAGTCAGTACCGTGCTAGATAGCGACTCAGCATCATCATTTTAGATTAAAAGAGTTTCTGAGCTGTATTTGTTGTCAACGCACAACGGCATGTGACAAACAGCCCACAACACGCTCTGTGTGTGCTTTGTTTTATGTGTCACAAAAAAATAACTTTTTGGTTTCCGAATTCTGCAACTATCTTCACAAATCAAAAACGTCAGATAAAACCTGATCAGATCGGGAATGGGAGAAATATTCCTATCAATGATGTACCCCACCAATAAATAACTTTGAAAATTGGCCGAAAAAGTCATTTAAAAACGTTAAACGAAGACTAAAATGAACAAATTCCGAATTAGTCGCCAGCTTTTAATTGAAGAAATCATCCTTACACATGCGTGTGACATTGTGCTTCGGATTTATTCGATTTCCCTTCGGCCTTTTCCGAAACCCGATACGAATGACGTATTGCTACGGAAACCATCCTTACGCATGCGTGTGACAATTTGTCCAATCATAAATTTTACTGCGGGGTTTTATAAATGTATTTAATTTTCCGGAACCGGTCCGAATGACGCAATGCCAATAACATGTGCTCGGAACTCATCTCGAAAGGCACAGTTCCACAGATGTGGATTAGGCCCCTGATTGACCATTGCGCTCTATGAAAAACGTGGTTGTTTATTTATAAATACAATACGAGTGGCATTCCCCGATGGCGTTGTTATTCAGTATGAATTATTTTGTTACTTGCGGGATTTGTCAGGCTTTCACCGAGGGAATGATGCACGGTACGGCCATGCACGCGTCAATATACATTGTATCATAATTTGTAATGAATTGTAAGTGAATGGGGAATGTGCGGAAAAATTAAAAAAGCATATAAAACCCAATTAAAATTCATATCGTTTCTTTCCGATATACGAAAATATGTATCGATATGTCGTATCGTATGGAAAATATTGCGACAAGCGACACATTGATGTCCGATTGTTTAAAAAAAATCATTTATTAATATATAAACCACAGCAACGAAGCTCCGGTATGGAAATTTTTGCGGATTACGAGTCTCTGCCGAAGTACCCGACAAGTTCCCCGGGCCCCCACTCCCGGCTCCTCCGACTCCACGACGAGTACTCCGACATCTTCCCGGCTAGCGGGGCAGAAATTGCCGCCGAGTTCCCCGCCATGTCCCGGCTAGTTCCCCGTAGTGCCCCGGGTACCCAGGAGCCGGGACTGCAATTGACGGATGCATTATTGGAATACATAACATTTGCGATGAAATCTGAAGTTTCATAATTATTTATTCATTATTCTGACCAAAACGGCAAGTTTAAAACTTGTACTCTTGAAAATGGAAAAGTAAGCGTGTGCTTGTGCTGTGCAGGGGTTTAACTTTCAGCCTAGCTGACGGCCAAGATGGCGGCGTGCAGTGGACACCCTAGCTCAACACAACGCCCAGCCAATGTGAATTCATCGAATCGATCATCATATTCATGGCAGCTGCTGCTGTGCGTACTCAAATTACAACGGGATGAGATATTATATTCGCATATTCAGTAACAATTTGTCAATTAATTGTGTTCGCGCCCTCATGACCTCACAAAACTTAACCTAGGCTAAACTGCTCTACCCGGGCGTGTAGATAGATTTTCGGCAGTGGGCAGCAGGGTCAGAGTGCCCGGGCATATCATGATATATATTTTCAGCAATTGGCAGCAAGGTCAGATTGCGGCAATGTTAATGTTGTAGTGTCGTGTTCTTTGCCCAGCACGGATTGAACACAGTCACAATGTATTTCACAGCTTATTCCGTATCGCGTACGTGTGTGTATCCACTGCGCATGTGCTGGGCAAAGAACACGATATTGCCCAGATTGTCCAGGCATGTTATAGTCAATGCCTTTTTTCAGGCAAACTTTTTTAATTTAAATAAAATTTTAAAAAATCATATAAATTCTTCTGTTCTGGATCAGTTGTCGATACCATCTAAACTTTTATGTAAGCGTGCTGTGCACTGCATACACAATAATGCACACAAACAGTGAACCAAAAGAGATGAGTCTTTAAGAAAAGATTAGATAGGCTTAATTAACATGATTAAGCTTATTACAAAAATATCATCAGATGACGAATGCCAACACTCCGACCCGTATCCGTACCGACTTTTTGCTTACCGTTTGCGTGTCATAGGCCTGTCACAGCCAAATATATGTCAGAAATTGTCAGGAGCTATAAGCAATACCTTCTAAGAACGGTAGATCTTCTTGCAAATATTCAATCTGCACTATTTACGCGTACTCTTGACACCCATAAAAACAGGTTTTTCGACCTTTTCGAATCACAATGGCGCCAACATTGGCCTGGAAAAATACAAACAAACCGTGTACAAAGAAGGCATTTGATTGGTTTATTTCTCAATTGATTCCTTACATGTTCCAACTAATTTTGGTTACAAATCATGACTACAATACAATTTAATTAGATAAGTAGATTGTGAACATTAGTTAAATCTCTCTATTAGTTGTTTTGATAGGTATGAATACTTTTAACTGTAAAATTGCACCGTTTTTAACTAAATGCGTATGTGAATTTGAACCAATCACATAATACAATACATTTCAATAATGTTACCGTTTCAGGCAAAGCCAATTTCCTGTTTATGAGGGCGCTAGCACTAGTTGGCGAACGGTCCAGCTCAGACAGACGCTGAAGGTCACGTAATTAGTTTCAAGTTTTTAGTTTAGGGACATTGTATCAATGTCCTCAAAAACTTTCATTGCACGTTCTTTAACATCTCTACCGTAATAGTCACAGGCTCATTCTGTATTACACTTGGTTTCAAACACCAGCAAAATCTACTCAGAATAGATTTTCTTAGAATTATCCAAATCACGGGAAGGCTACCGTCCCCTTTCTTCATGGAGCTATTTAGCCGACTAAAATTCTACGAGGTAACGGACCCATCAGGTCAGGTCGGTCACCACACGGGATTTTCTTCCCTTCAAAATGAACGTTACAAATCCCAGAAAATCTTTTAACTTTTTGCCGTTTTTGACAAGCAATTTTGTGTGTGTGTGTCGGAATTCAAGTAGGTGAACATTTTGTTCACCAATTTTTAAAATTGATCGACCAGGGCCCGTAGGAGTTGGTTTTTTATCGCCTTTATATCATTATATTCTGTAAATGGTTAATACAGGTATTGTTGGTCTTCCCCAATACAATTATTAGTACCGGTCAATTAAACTAATAATTTAAGAAAACAAAAACACCTTTTCAATGTCGGTGGCATGAATATTATGAATTATAGGCCTACTACTAATATTATTTACTACAATATCAAATTATAATCTTCGTGCGTCCAATAGGCTGATGACTAAAATTCCATCCCAGTAGGCCTACTTGGAAGTTATTCTTAAACCCTATCAGATTTAAAACACTGTTCCGGATTCAGGTTCAATTATGAAGTAGACGGCCTCTACCATAATACTTCCAGTATTTTATGTCTATACACACCAGGCACCAAAGCAATTTGTTAAAATAAATTCTTATCAATTTATGTCATCTGCTTGTTTGTTTGTTTGTTTTTGTTTGTTTGGTTGATTAATTATTTGTTAGGTGTTTGTTTTTTGTTTGTTTTTTGTTTTTTTATCCGTATTAAAATGATGGTATGTATTATTGGTGCCATGCCAAAGGCCTACATTACATCTGTTTGCTTTGTGGCTATTCTTATAAGTTAAAAACAACACCATTTAATGTGAGGAAGTTAAGTTTTTAGCATATTCATTTTTAGCAGCAAGAAAATATTATTTTAATTGATTTTATGGTTTTAACATACATTTACATAATAGCTCAAGATACAACTCAACTGTGGTAATGATATAGGCTTATTATCTTTCAACAATTTGACACCTCATACATATGAAAAATGGATATAGGCCTACCTATAATTTTAAAAAAAGATAAGTTGAAAGTAGTACTATGAAAGTTTTTGGAAAAGTGAGTAACTATTTAAAATATAAAAAGGTAGAGAAAATCCATTATTATGTTAACTCGATCTTAAATTTGAATTATGGTTTTTTTTGTTTCCATCACATAAGCCATTGAAGAAATACACACATAATTATCCTATGTGACATAGAAGTACACTGACATCTGATCATCCACCTATGAATGCACTTTTGTCGCAAATGCATCACCTTCAATCTCATATTTCAGTGTGTGACTGATAACACCTTTCACCACTCTAACATCACATTTTCCGCTTCATTTAAATTTACCCCTAGTGCTGTTTGTCTTTTTAAATACTTTTCTTGTTTAAAGCAAGGCCAGATGTATGAAAGTAAGAATGTGTAATCTTTTCCAGGGCTTGAAATAAGTAGGAGCAGATAGCAAATTTACCCCCGCTAAACCTCAAAAATGCCCTGGTTCATGTGTAAATTGTGTCCCCAGGAGCAACTTTTATATACATTGAAAATTCCCCAAGTGGTTATTCCTTTTCATAATAATTATCTTCAGGATGACATATTTATGTGATTTTACCCTTCATAGCACTGGTAAGTGACAAATTTCCCTTGGTCATGAAGGAAAATCAGTGAACCAGGGGCAAATTGGTGTAAAATGTAGCTTCTGATTCCTTATTTCTAGCACTGCATGGTTTGGAATCAGGCCTGATATTTCCGTGGCGCTTTCACCATGTTCACCGTCACTCTAGGGCGCGGCTATAACAAATGAATTCCGTGTTACAGGG
>CM069450.1:15778700-15966127 GCA_035610835.1 Ophiura sarsii | reverse complement strand
CCGTATATAAGTTGACCTCGAAATGACTCAGCAATAATAAAAAATTTAAAAAAATTAGAAAACGAAAGAAAAAAGAAAGAATGAAAAAAAAACCACTACGAAAAGCACTGGGTTTTTTGAACGGTGAGTTGACATGTGCGAATGGCATGACATGCGTGCCGTGGCAAAGGTAACTACAAATGAATAAAGAGTATGCAAGGCGTATAATGTCATATCATCATTCTGTATTTAATTTACTAGAGAGGGGGAGGTGTCATAATGGTTTTACACCTTATTTAATTTAAGTGTGATTATGATCATAGAATGGTACTGTTGTATACTGATAGCATATGATAAAAATAATGATGTTATTATAGTCAATGCATATGAGACTCGGAGCCAGTGGCGTAGCTAGGATTTTTTTCAGGGGGGGGCAAGATTTCTGAAATTTTCGTAAAAGGTTGCCCCAATTTTTTTTCCAGTCACCAACTCGTGATTTTCACGTAAGTGGGGGGGGGGGGGTTGCCGTATATATGACTATTTGGGCTGAATATACCCACACATAACCAGTGCCCACGAACGCAATCTCGGTCTTTTATCATTTTTGACGGGGGAGATTAGCGACCCCGTCATTTGAAACGACGTTTCTAAGTCGTAACCTTTTCGTAACCTTTTCACAAACCCCTAAAATTCGCGGCATTTGCTAATATTAATAACTTGCATTAATCATCTTCTGAAGCGATTTTGTTGTAAAATGTAATTGATATTGTTATAATATGAAGGTAAGAGGACACAGTAAGTTATTTCAGCTATTTGGATGCCATTTAGTAATATACTAAGCTATTTGGATGCTATTTTGTATTATATTATATGATTTAGTAATATACTGAGTCACTGAGTCCACGGCCTCTTTGTTCCGTGTTGCCTTGGTCTCGCAATTAGCCCAATGATTATGGCGAACCCTAGGCTACATCCCCCAGTCATCAATATTACCGTACGGACGCTAAAGCTGTACAAATATCGGAGCCTGCAAGATAGCGACATAAGAGGGCGGCTGAGAGTTACAGTCTAGGTGAACCCTTCAATATGATTAGCCCAATGATATGGCAACAACCCCTCGACCTTTGCCATGCACTGTTAGTGCAATACAGTAGTGCTGCGTGTGTTGAAACGGCAATTTCACAACGTACTTTCAGGGTGGAAATGTTGGCGTATGGTATACATGCGTTGTGCAGAGATTTCCGCGTAGCTGACGGCCTGCAGATGGGTCAGTGTGTTGTATACGTACACTGCGTGCACTGATGCCCGGGTCTGATAATGCTGAGCATGTTTAGCAAAGTCTAAAACCGCCGCAAATAAAATGGATAAGCCTATTTTCATTTTCAAACTTTAAACAGAAGGTACCAGTCTTTCATAAAAAAAGTTTTACATAACCTATTTCTCAATGTGTCCTTATAATATTTCTGAATGATTCGGTGTCCACCATACAACTTTAATTACCCCAATCCAACTTCTTCATCAATGTTAACCATACGTCTTAAAGGTTGTTGACCCTATTCTAGATTTAAGGGCATCATCAGTGTAATGAGAAATGGGACCTTTCATTTGATATCAAAAACACTTTTGAATCCCTTAGAGTTAAATTGTTAGGAAACATAGTAGCAACGCTGTTTGTTAATGTCTGTTCTTGAACTTTCAACAGTCTTTTATCTCCCCCGTCCAGTTTTTTTTAAATACCTTGTTTTCTCTATTTTCTTTTTTTTCTCCCTTTTTTATTCAGGGGTGGGGGGCGGGGGCACAAATAGGTTTTTTCCGTCAGGGGGGGGGGGGGGCATTTTCCCCCCTGAGCTACGCCACTGCTCGGAGCAATCTATTTATATGACGAGGAGACACTGAAAGAGAAAGATGAATCAACCAACAAAAAAAGTCATATTATACACGCCCAGCACTGAATAATGATGTGATTGATGAAATTCTTTAGATGATAGCTGCTGACATCGCCACGACAACCACTAACTCTGACATGATAATGAGTACGACTTGATATATTTGCTACTAACAACCAGGCTATATTCAGTGTTGTTAATTACAGGAATCGGGTAGCAGTTGGTATAATTTATTAGCGCCCTGGAGATACGGAAAGCGGTCTGTGTTAGTTGAGATTCACCTCTTGGAAATTAAAAATCAACACACACACATACACAAAGGTGTATCGATCCATCCATCCATCACTTTCATTTCTTCGTGTTGTGCATTTGTTACGCGTGTAATTGCTATCTACGGTAGATAGCAGCAATGGGAGAATACAAGGCAAGGAACGAGACGTGTTTATGATACGCGACATTGACTGCAAAATTATCATGGAATTAAACCAAATACACATCGAGTGGACATTTTTGTTATTCTATCGGATTTTTGTGAAGCTATAGCTTGTTCGTCAGGAAAATTTCATCATTAGCAGTTAATCTAACGTAAGTTACTGTGAATGGATATCTAAGATATCTATGGTATAAGTAATACTTATACCATAGATATCTTAGCATCATTTTAATTCAAAATAAAATGATTTATATGAATTGTCATTATTACCTTGAGCACTGCATGTTTGATGACATTTGAAGGATATATGATAAGTATTTTGGGATTTTCCGTAATACTTATACCATAGATATCTTAGCATCATTTTAATTCAAAATAAAATGATTTATTTGAAGGATATATGATAAGTATTTTGGGATTTTCCGTATAATACCTAAAACATGGCACTGTTTACATTTGGGTTTGTTTCCTAATTGAATATTCAACAATAAATGACATCATAGAAAAGCATCTGTTAGAGCGCCTTGATACACTGCCTCTAATTTCTTTGATGAGATGAATGACTTAATTGCTGTTCTAATTTCGAAGAAATGGTTTTTAATCTAATTCAATTATGCTGAATTACAACAATATTTACAATATGTAATTATATAGAACAATAGAAACAATATATGTATTCATAGAAATAACTAAGCATGCATAACACAACAACCCACCACCGACTGGAAACAGAACTATAATGTATGATTTAAGAGTTTGACCATGTATGGAATTGAGCTTCGAGCGTAACGCAGGGTACGTGTTTTAGGAACAGTTATTTTGTGAGCACTACGGAGAGTCATATTATGCACTTGTTCATCTCTAGATTTTGGTAACCAACCACGGTTACAAAGAATGGCAGGGTCTCAGGTTGTTTATTGATTTTGCTAAAAAATGTCATACGTATTTACACTTTCAAAAATCCCTTTATATGACGAAGATATGTTTCCTACACCTAAGTCATTTTAACACTTTCCACGCGGCCACTGGTTTAAGCATATATACAACTTAATAGATTTTTCAGAAACCATTCCCAACTTTCAAGGTAGGCCTATATCTCAAGGATTACAGTACCAATACCAGGCATGTTCGTACTTATGTCAATGCATTTCTCATAGTGATTCCAAATATGGTAATGAAATTAAATAATTTTGACATTTTTGAAACATTTTGTGAAATTTTGGAATGTCGTCTGCAGCCGCCTGCCGCATGGAATAAATCCAAGGGCTAAACTTTGATGAAGTCAGAACAATGCGCGAATACAACGCACGGGCGGTTCATGGGGGAAATCGGGACAAAACAGGTTCTGACCGGCGCGCTATATTCAACTTCAAAGCTTTGTATAATTCAACAAGTTGATATGAGATTGATCTCATAATTTCACTGATTTAGGTCAGACCCCTTAATAATATGAAGCAGCTATATCTCCTACTTTTTTAAAAACTTATAAGCCAGTTTTTGGAACCATATGATTGGGACACGCTATATAAACGGATGTCCAATCCAAACGTTATTACTCTCAGCAAAAAAATGGTTCGAAAGGCATTCCACAACTGCTCTCTAACGGGCCTACATTATTAACCCTTTCCACGCGGCTAGGCCTATTGGCTTTACCATAATATGCAAAACAGAGTTTTCAGACACCTTTCCCAACTTTCAAGGTCTATCTCAATGATTACTGAACCAATACTAGACATGTTTGTACTTATTTCAATGAATTTCTCATGGTGATTCCAAATATGGTAATGAAATTCAATAATTGTGACATTATTAAAACATTTTGGGTAGTGTTGGAATGTCGTCTGCATGCAGACGCCTGTCGCGTGGGGAGTGTTAACATGGAATCTGTACTAGTTCTCACTACACCAATCAGACTATTTCTTAAAAGGGTAAAGGACCATTTATAAAATTCTTTTAAGCTTCTTTTGTGGTTTTTCATTTTTGAGAACCATTTCTAAGGGTTTTATTCTTGACGGTTCCCAGTGGCGTACCCAGCTTTTGGAAACTGGGGGGGGGGGGGGGGGGGGGGGGGGCACGACCATAGTTGAACCGACGCCAAGGCATGATGTACCGACAATTTTTTACAGACTCCCCCCCAAAAAATCGTAAAACTTGCACAATTTTTTCCCCGTCAGCAGCTGAAATGTTGATAAGTGGGGGGTGGGGGGGGGGGGGGGGTGAAGTTTTCCGCATAACCGACCGAACAATGATTGTGCAACGAAGACTTGGAATGGATCTGTTGAATTTTGTGGAAGTTGGCAAGAGGAAAATATCATTATTTATAATCTAATTTAAATTTGTAATAATATATTTCGATGTAAATTACATGATTATGTACAGCAGTCCTTCCAGAAACAACACACTAGTGATCCTCTTGCCAACTTCCACAAAATTTAACAGATCTATTCCAGGTCTTCTCATCCTTTTGTCACCTTAAACACTCGTCCCTCTAGTTTTTTTAGAAGACCTTGTTTCGTTAGAAGAATCTTCAGAATCTTCAGAATATTTATCATGTTTATACTGCATGAAAACGCTTGGAATAGCTTTCTAAACACGCAGTACGTCATGCATGCAGCAGAACTAAATGGTGAAGTGGGCTTTGGTGGACAGATTATCAAGGTCGATGGCATTAAGTCTTGTTTTGAACTGGCTTAAGGTGGGGGCTTCTTTCACGTTGTCTGGTAATAAGTTCCATTCAGGTATGGTGTATGGGTAGAGTGATAATTTGTAGCAGTCCTTGTTGACAGTGATCCTTTGAAGGTTTTGGGGATGGAAGACCTTGTTTAATCAAGATTGATCATAAATACTACACAATGCGAATCTTTTAGTAGAAAAGTATTCCTTAATATTTTGATTCAATAATACTGCATCAATATAGGCCGTTTTTGTTTTGTATTGCATAAATGGTAGGTTTTGATGGATAATTGTAGTCAATCGTTTTGTAAAAATAAACATGAACAGCCAGACGAACGAACATGAGCCGAATCAAAAAGAAATCGTGATTATTAATATTCATTGAACAAAAATTGTAAACAATATTAATAGATAAAAAAGAGTCTCGTTAATAAACAAACTAATGATATTGTAAGTAAACAATATAATGGAACATAAAAAAGTACAAATGTAATATTAAAAAAAAGTATGCTCCCCAGCGGAATCGAACCCTGGATTCCCGCATAACAGTGCGAGTGACTAACCATTAGACCACAGTATCCTGTTCACAATCGCAGATGTTACAACGGTGTACATCCGTTGAGATTGTCTCGGATACTGCTAAATCGAAAATTTAAAATGTGATATTTAAACTACATTGTCCATTAAAGCACCATTTTATTTACGGTAATAGACACATTTAATATAAAATATCATTAAAATACTAATTTCGCACTGAAAAATCTGAATTTGGCGATATTTTCGCATTTTATACCAAACACTACTGCCGACTCTATTAAAACTCAAATTGCCTGAAACCACAGATAAGGTTCGTTTTCCTATCAATACTTCTTCCTTTATGTATAATACAATTTACATTATTTAGTAGGCCTAAATACAATAATTGTAAAGTTTCACGTCACCACTAGCTAATTGAAACAATAATAATGACCACGTGACCTTTCATTTGAAAACTAAGGGGTCTGAGTTAACTCGTCCCCCAAAAAATGCAACACACGACCTATCGACCCTACCTCAGACGTCCGTTTGCCCATTAGCAGGTGTTTTTTCATCGCCTTACACAATGCCTAGGCAATTGTGCTCTATTTTCATCCTCTTCACTCCCTACTTTTGGGCAATGACTTCCCCACCCTCTCTTAGGCCAAAAAATATGTCCTCGTCCGCCCGACCCTCTTAATCCTTACAACCAAAACATTTTATTTTTTTTGAATTTTAAAAAAAAATCAATCAACAATTTCAATTTTATTGTTGAAAAATTCATTTTTTTTACAAATTTTAGTCAAAAATCAAAACAAAACAATTATTTTTTAAAGGGTTTAAAAACAAAAATACTCATCAAAATATTACAGATTTTGTTCCCCGTTTTAGTTGCCACAACTCACAAATCTCATTTTACTTTGATACATGAAAAAAGGGCAAGAGAGAAAAAAAGAAGAAAAAGAAAGAAAAAACCCTTTTCCCGACCGTACTACCCACCTTTTAAAAGTGATCTGTGGACAATCAAAACAATTAATTATTATTATTATTATTATTATTATTATTATTTTTTTTTTTGGGGGGGGGGCCTAATGGGATTAATCCCTCTGTAGAATCCAGCCCCAGCTCCTCACATTTTAAAATATCTGGTCATGCCACTGGATGATGTTAATATCTTCGTCCGATACACCGAGGGTTGAGCGCCAGAAGGCCGTAACTCAAGAAATGCTATTTTGAGATAATACACTTTCAAATATTTGGGACTCATTACCATACACTGTAGCACGACAACTTATAATTTTAATTCTAGTCAAATTAACTAGGTTATATGGGTTATTTTTTGTACCAAAATATAAATTTGCCCAAAAATTGAGTTACGGCCTTCTGGCGTTCAACCCTAGACATTATATAAAAGCAATTATAAACCCCAATCAACTCAAATGCTTTTAGTAACCATGAATAATAGGCCATACCATGTTCAGTGGAGCGTTTATTCTTTCTCGGAACATAACTCACTGTAATTAATTGTATAATTTTTTTAATTGTCATATTTACTCCTACCTATCGTTGTCGTTGAAATGTTATAAAGTTTTATTTCATATTTTGAAATACATTCTCAGCATTATCTTTTTGTGTGACAATAACACATTAATTTCATTTGCAATGACCAGTTTTATTGATCTAATTTAAGTGGTCAAAAGATGCATTTCTTTCGGACGCTAGAAGAAAATTATAATAAGTGCAGTGACTTTGATGGTTTGGAGAGTAGTGTTCTATTGACTATCAAACATCATGATCTTCCTTTCACATGAACTGAAACAGCAAATTTACAAAAGGTCATCCAAGAAATGGCACATGCTACATATTGATCAAAAGTTTTCAATTTTGCCAATTTTTATATCCCTTTAATGTTGAACGGTTTGATCAATTAATCATGTTAATTCCAGACCAGATGGACATTGGAAATGTACGATCGTCATAAAATGAGTCAAACATATTGGTATAAGTAGAGGGTCTGTTGGCATAAACGAATGTATTTAATTTGACTACGGGTTTGAACTGAATTTGTAGAACGCCCTCAACAAATATAACCACTTAATCCAAAAAGGGGGGTAGGCCTACTTGTCGAATAATTATCATCATATTCCATTGTATTTAATGAATTATGATATCACATTTGAAAAATTAATACTAAATATAATGATTAAAAGAACAAACAGTTGGCGTTTTAATTCAGATGCATATAAATCAAGATTTGAATAAAAATATTCAATTTCGAGCCTAGCATTTAATTTTTTTCAAAGGTAAGGATGATTTTTGTCCTTCTAAATTTGTATCCACAACATTTTAAAAAGCATGACAAAGTCATGAATTATCCATACAATTGTTTATACATTCATGCATGAAACTGAAGATGTTTTATAGATAATGCAAGTTTTTAATGGCATTGGCGCGCCAGACTGTCTTGAAACGTTAGAAGATTATCAGCCTGAATTGTCTAAAAGGGTCGCAACAACTCATAAAAATAGGTTATTTAACAAACTCCGGGGTGGTCACATTAGTATCATTCTGTAATCAGTGCGTGATAAAAGACCCTCACCCCTTCAACGCCGCCAACATACAGCCACATTCTCAAAAACACCCACAAACGCCTATTGGCCCATTGGGGGGTGGGGGGGGGGGGGGGGCGGGGTGTTATAAAGGGAGAGCGCAAGACTAATATAACTATATTTAATAGTCTCAGTTTAGAGGTATCCCCCCCCCCCCCCCTCCGCCCCACACAAGCATCGAAGCAGCATCAACTCAATTACTTTGAATCATCACTATTAAAAGTAATCCTTGTCACACCTAAAACTATTTTGAGAAAGGAAAGTATGTGAAATATATACATGTAACTCGTTAAAAAGGGGGGAACAATTTTTAGTGAAATTACGGGTCAAATTTGGTGAAAACACTCGAAATCCTCAATAGGGTGTATATCTAGGTGTAAATAATACCTAGAGGTCCGTTTGCCCGTTTTAGAGCAGGTGTTTTTCGTCACCTTATCCCGGCACCTTATGGGGCAATTGTACTCATCCTCAAGCTCCATACAATTGGGGAATGACTTCCCCAACAATGCCCTGCCCCTGTGCATTCCCGCTCCAGCTATGCCCATTTTAAAACGGTCTGGTCATACGCCATTTGAATAATGTTATCTTTGTCCGAAGTCCAAATATAACAATATTGTGCATCATAATTGACTGCCCTTTGCCCCATTTTTATTTTTACCTCGCAATTATATAATGATTCTATTTTGGCCGCGTCAACTATTAAAGTGCTATTTGCATACATTTTCAAGCCAGCTTCACTTGCATACATTTTCAAGCCAGCTTCACTTGCATTTAAGATTTTGGTGGAAAAATAAGTAACGACTGGCAATGGCAATGTTGGTTTAACGGCTAAAAGCAAAATATTGCTGATAAATACATACAGCGTGTATCAAAAAGAACGCAACACTTTTTGTCGAGAGCTGTACGGTCGCAGTAAAAGACAAATCACTCTAAAACTTATATATTCTGTTAGGTCTACTTATTGGCTATCACATAGTCAAATTACAACGATATTGATTATTTATTCGCTGAGATATTAAAGGTATAAGTAGAGAAGTGCAAAACACGTTTTACATCGTTCGTTCTAAAAACTTGGATTTTCCTGTCCGATTAGTGTTATGGGTTAACAGTTTACTAACTATGTAAACTTAATGTCTGGAATGGTTTATCTTTATTTCATCTGTTTGAGTAAGGTGGTACATAAAATAATTGAATCGTGTAATCTGATAATCATTTGACCATTTGAATACGTCAATCACCCTTTTAAAGTTCTGAACCACCGATTGCTATGATCATGATGATCGCCACATAATGTCTATGGTACGTTCTTTCATAAATTTATTATTAAGTTCATAATCGATGCATCTTAAAACAAGGACAGCATTTTGAGGGTCAAGCAGCACCATAATGTCCCATTCACAACAGAATAACAATGACTGATTTATACTAGACAATTCCTAGCTACCTTCACTGGACTATTCCATTTGTTTATCTTTTGAATAATGTGCCATACTGTTTTATTTATGACATTAACGAGATAAAAAGAGAGAGGACTTGCAAACAGACTTTGTAATCTGGATTGTCAAGTTGTGTCATTAACTGTCAACTAATTTATTGCCAGATTTAATTACTATTGATATGATACTGTAATAGCCAGACATTTGATACCTTTAACATGACATTTTCTTCTCAGAATGATGAGTAGTTTGATTCTAATTATTTAAGTACAATGAGTTATTAAAGTGTCTTGCTAATATTCACCTGACAAGAAAATTAGGCATACAGGATAAACGATGTAAAACGTGTTTTGCATTTGTCTACGTGTATCGTTGATATCTCAGCGAATCAATAATCGATATCGCTGTAATTGACTATGTAATAGCCAATAAGTACACCTAACAGAATATATAAATTTCAGAGTGATTTGTGATTTGCCGTAATCGGAGAGCTCGCGACAAAAAGTGTTGCGTTTTTTTTTGATACACCCTGTATATATGGAGAAACATGGTCTCTATAGATATAGTTAATACTGATATAAGTATGGGTCAATGGGTATACGGTTGAAATATTGATTACACGCATTGTTCGTCCATAGCCTAAATTTATAAATAACAATTATTTATGTAGTCATGGATACTTGCGGATATATAGTATTCTGTATATATTCGCAGCGTTGATCATTCATTACACCAATTACGCTGTGTATGTCAATAGGGGAGATGCGGGAGAGTTGAGCTACAGGGAGAGTTGAGCCACCCCCTATGAACTCGAAAAGTAGTAACTTACTAAAATCTGTATTGGCATATATTGTTATATAGCATCAATAAGACATTCTTAGTGTTAAACTCTACTGTCATGTGTGCTCAGTATCAAAGATACCTAAAGAAAATCTTTTTTTCTTCTCCCTTTTGAGTGAAAAATAGAAGAACTTTTTGTTGTTGTCTTTTTTCCCATAGGAAGACTTATACTATTATGGCGGTAATTTGTGTATTGAGGGGGTGTATATGACCATTATTTTAGAGAACTATTGTAAACTACCAAAAGTTCTACACCGGACAGGATTGGGTTATTTACAAAATGGTCACCATGAGGCGAGTTGAGCCATTGGTCATGGGGAGTTGAGCATAGGGAAAACATGTAGTAACATTTTGATTTTTGGACTAAAGGTAAAAAATGTATAATAAATGAGAGAAAATGTTATTTTGTGCCATGACTAATAACAATTGAGCACCAAATTTACTTTAAGGATTAATAAATCAAAAGTTGAAAAATATGATTTTGTTTTTTTCACCAGCCATTGACTTATCATGCTGGCTCAACTCTCCTGAAATGGTGGCTCATCTCTCCCATACCGTAGGGAGAGTTGAGCCACTTTACCAATTTTTTTCAAACCTTTTATATAAATAAGCCTTAACTGCTATCCCAACTGTTATTGTTTCTTGGACTAAATAAACCAAGATATGGTGATACAAAATATAAAAATTGGCTCAACTCTCCCGCATCTCCCCTATAGTCTCTCCAAGAATATCCACAGCAATAACCACCTTAATATCACGATTGGAATTTATAATGGGTTAGGATTCAATGTCTAAAATATTATCATCATTCATTAGACCTAATTAAAGGGACACAATGTCATGTTGAATTTTGTTGGGCTAATTTTTCTTAATCCTTATAGGTGTAAGTTCATACATGTAATACAATTGTATCCCAGTTTTTATCATATATTTTTGTAATTGAGGGCGCTGCCTCCACCACATCTCTTAATGCCCCTTTAATGGTGGAATATATTTTGAACATTATTCACAAGTATGTGTCTCTAATTGCTTAAACATTGCATTTATTTTATTAGATTTACGGCTAAAACATCTCTATCGTTTATGATTCTTTATGGCCGCTACAAAAATCAGGCAAAATTAATATAAATTGCATATGCACTCAATTTGTTTGCCTAAATGATTTTTATATGTTAACCCTTTCCACGCAGCAGGCGCCTCCTGCAGACGACATTCCAAAATTTCACAAAATTTCAAAATTATTGAATGTCATTACCATATTTGGAATCACCATGAGAAATGCATTGAAATAAGTACAAACATGCTTGGCATTGGTTCATTAATCCTTGAGATAGACCTTGAAAGTTAGGAAAGGTTTCTGAAAAATCTGTTTTGTAAATGGTAATAGCCATGTGGAAAGTGTTAACGCTTTCCACGCGGCTATTATTTTCACCATACACAAAACAGATTTTTCAGAAACCTTTCATAATTTTCAAAGTCTATCTCAAAGATTACTGACCAGACACTAATAATAATAATAATAAACCATGCTTATTAAGCGCACTCCGTCGCAAGACCCCAGTGCGCTGAACAAAAAAAGAAAGAAAAGTACAAAATATGAACAAAGATACAAAACATTATAAAGTCATTTGCTGAAAGAGGTGAGTCTAGGCATGTTTGTACTTATTTCAATGCATTTCTCGTGGTGATTCCAAATATGGTAATGAAATTACATAATTTTGATATTTTTAAAACATTTTGTGAAATTTTGGAATGTCGTCTGCAGCCGCCTGCCGCGTGGAAAGTCTCTTTCAATTCATTTCTTGTTTCCAGTGATTTTTCAACCCATGACTTTTTAAACCGTTTACATTATTTTTTCGCTGAAGGAACAAGCCATAACCATGACTACTGTATATCATTTTATACAGGTATACATCAGCGCACTTAAAATACAATTTGCTCCGGCTGTGTGTATCCATGGTAACCATTATAGCTGTAGAAAACCCCGTCTCGAATCGATCTTTTTAATATTAAAGGTACATTTTATGCGTTACGTTACATGGAAACATCCGCCTACTCTTCGCTGCCCTCATTCAAGACAAATAATGTAATAACTACAATTTTATTGAAGGGAATATTAATCTTCTATAGTGAAAAATGACAAAAGGCTAATAAAAGGGTCAATTTTGAACAAACAGGCTAATATAATTCAAAGGTGATTTAAACTTGCATTTTCATCAGGCATGAAGTGGGCAATACGCTATAGGAGTGTTTTAGGGTAAGATTGGGGTTATGGTTGTAGTTATGGTTATGGTTATAGCTATGATTATGGTTATAAATGTTTATGGGTATGGTTATTGATATGGTTATTGTTATGGTTATGTATGGTTATGGTTACGGTTTTTGTTATGGTTATGGATATGGTTATGATTATGGTTATGATTATGGTTATGGTTACAGTTATGGTTATAGCTATGGTTATGGTTATACATGTTTATGGTTATGGTTATGAATATTGTTATGGTAACAGTTATAGTTATGGTTATAGCTATGGTTATAAATGTTTATGGTTATGGTTATTGTTATTGTTATTGTTATGGTTATGTATGGTTACGGTTATTGTTATGGATATGGTTATGGTTATGGTTATGTATGGTTACGGTTATTGTTATGGATATGGTTATGGTTATGGTTACAGTTATGGTTATAGCTATAATGGTTATAAATGTTTATGGTTATGGTTATGGTTATGTATGGTTACGGTTACGGTTATTGTTATGGATATGGTTATGATTATGGTTATGGTTTGGTTATGGTTATGGTTACAGTTATGGTTATAGCTATGGTTATGGTTATAAATGTTGATGGTTATGGTTATGGATATGGTTATGATTATGGTTTGGTTATGGTTATGGTTACGGTTATTATTATAGTCAGGGTAAAAGAGACATAATAAACGACAAACTGGAATGAACGAACTACAACGTGAACATACGAGTTGGCCTTGTTCAGTGGTGGATAATGTTGCATTTCAAATCATTTGGTATTTAAACATAATCAAATATTTCTAAAAAAATCCTATAAGGATAAAAATGAAAATTAGCAACATATTTTGGGTATTTTCGTTTTGCCTTCTCTCATAAGCCCTGCATGATGATACAAAGCTAAAATATCAATATAAACACACTTTTTTAATTGCTCAAAAAACGTTAAAACTGGTCCAACTCATTGTATGACCGCTTTGTTTAATTAGGCATCATTTTTTAGTAAAAGCAGTTATAACCCCCGCCTAAATTGCTTTTAGTAACCAATATAAATATTATTTAGTTTGCATATGGAAATATCGTGCCACTGCAGCGTTTCCCCTTTTCTTGGAAACGTAAATGTAATTGTATAATTTGTTAATAGTACAATCTGTACAACAGCACTGCCCTGGTAAAATGTTCTAGACTAATTTGTCATTTTTTGTGTTCATGACAGTCACCAATTGTCTGATTTTTCTGATTAATCATATTAATGTAGGCGCAAGACATACATTGGCCATTATAATAATGGCTAATTAGCACGCATATATAATTGGTTTAAAGGTAAGGGGCGAAATAATCTACATGCATTGCATAAAGCAATTAGAAACAAAATATCCCCGCCCTACCTTTTTCACAGGCATGTTACCAGGGATACTATTAACTTTGGGATAGGAAAGTCCTATACTAACGTACGTAGCGAAAACGGACCCTTTTGCATATTTGAATAAATTATAGTAATCGTCCGGAATGCGTCCGTGACCGGCGTTTAACGCGTTTAACAATGTTTAACCAGGTTTAACTGCATTAAACGGCATGTTAGTCAGCATAGGTTTGGGGGCGCTGTAGATTTAAACAGACGACGGTGGCCACGCGAAACTTAAATTTTGAATTCGTAGTGAATATTACACGTAATCGCGAATTTTAAACCGATCATTTTGACAAATACATCATAATTAGAAGGATTTTTATCGTTAACCGGGCGATGACTGTTAAAAATAATTCAAAATGGTGCACTCCCGTTGCCAAATTGGGTCGTCTGAGAGACGCGTGGCCAGCGTTGCGTCGTCTGCTACAATCACGTCTGCAATCACGCCTGATCGGTATAGCGCCACCAATTCTATGCTGACTAAGTTCAATTTAAAAGTGGACCCGAACGGCAAGCTCAGTAGCATACCCCTGATGTTACGCCCAAAAAGACAATTATCGGCTTAGAGGAGGTTGAGTTTGGGAGTAATTCTGTTATACCATGCCTGAGTTTACATTACATGCGGATATTAAAAGGAAGAGTATAAAGAGAATTGTGTAATACCAAAACGAACACTCTCAATATTCCTCGAAATCGAGTTTATAAGTTTTAAATTGATTAAATACTAGCACATGAACAGTGTCATAGGCAAATTGTACATGATTGGTATCTATCCACACATACAAATGCCCAGGCTGAAATAAGGGAGTTAAAGGTCCCGTACTTTAACCAAATTTAAGTAGGCCTATTTATGATCTGATTAACACTTTCAACGCGGCAGGCGTCTGCAGACGACATTACAAAATGTCACAAAATGTTTCAAAATGCCACAACATTGTTGAATTGCATTATACTATACATGGAATCACCATGAGAAATGCATTGAAATACGTACAAACATTCCTAGTATTGGTTCAGTAATTCTTGAGATAGGATTTGAAAGTTGGGAAATGTTTCTGAAAAATCTGCGTTGAAATTGTAAAACTAATAGCCGCGTGGATATAGTGTTAGGGGCTGTGCACCTTCAGGTACAGCCTCCGTAAAACTGCCGTAACTTCTTCATTATTCATTTAATCTATATAAAAGTATACATTTTTTGTAGGAAAGGGTTCAATGAATCCAACCATGATCATGAAATTGACCATTTTGGAAAAAATTATAAAAAACACGTTTTTTGACCCATTTTAGGTTCTGCAAAGATAACTCAAAACTTATTTTTTCAAATTTTGTCATAGGGCCTACTAGTTTTATTATATTCCTCATACAGTTCCCTATGAATCCTTTTTTGTTGTTGTTGAAAATCTTTATTGTTTTTTGAATTATCGACCAAAAAGTGCCAACAAATGTGATTTTTTTAAAACCAAAAATGGTGATTTTTACGATTTTGGAGGTAAAAAATCACGTTTTTTAGCACTTTTTGGTCTATAATTCAAAAAATAATACAGATTTTCAACAACAAAAACCCTGATTCCTAGGGAATTGTATGAGGAATATAATAAAACTAGTATGACAAAATTTGACACAATATATTTTGAGTTATCTTTGCAGAACCTAAAATGGGTCAAAAAACGTGTTTTTTATAATTTTTTCCAAAATGGTCAATTTCATGATCATGGTTGGATTCATTGAACCCTTTCCTGCAAAAAAATGTATACTTTTATATAGATTAAATGAATAATGAAGAAGTTACGGCAGTTTTACGGAGGCTATACCGAAGGTGCACAGCCCCCTTAGATAACACCTTTCACATCATATAAACCAGAGTCAACCAGATGAAAAAACAGAGAGTCTTTCAGCCTCCTTTCATTGAACTGCCTCAGTTGTTTTGCCTTAAGGGAGTCTGAGATGCTGGGTGAGGCATATTAGGCCAAGTAAAAAAAAAAAAGTTTCTCGTCCGAACTTTTTGAAAAACGGAGGATGCGGGCACTTGTTTTTAAACTTTTTTTAAATTGCCGATCCAAAATGGCGGAGGATTTGATGCATTTGAATAGACTTATCACAGAATTTATAATAGCGTTTTAGGTAGTATTTACTCCACCCGTGCATGGACTGCAAAAGAGAATATTTTTTCGATTGAGAAAAGTGCAGATTGTGAAATTGACTCGGATTTTCGAAATTTTCTTGAAAAAGACAATGAACAAATAGAATAAAACAAAGCAAAAAAAAACTTTAATAAAAACTTCTTTCTTCTTTTCTTGATGCGGCAGCCAAACCGGATGCGCGCGAGGACGAGAAAATACTATATTTTTTATTTGGCCTAAAAGCTCAATGAATATTCTTCAACAGAAATTCTAAGAAGATATATTAACATATTAACTGCCTTAGAAGACTGATTAGAGATCTTTTTACCTTTGAGCGAATTTTGCAACAATACACTGGATGGAATATCAGCCCTGATTTTATTAAGCATTAAGATTAAACTGGGAACTACATTATAAACAAGACAAATGTGAAGGACATTTTGCACGTTGCATGTTGCGTGGGCAAAGTTAATAGCTGTTAATTTGGTGAAGACAAATCATTGCTTATGGGGGTATAGGCCGGGTATTTGCTATTCTGATAACTATGGGCCAAATGGCAGGTGCTTGATTGATAATTGAAATTAAACCCTAATACTTTTGGGATGGAAATGTTGAAAACATTATCCGGGGGTGGAAATGGGCGACATTTAGAGGGGAAAACCGGATGCCGGCGACGGGATTCGAACCCAGGTCCTCCAGCCTGAAATTCAGTGTCTATTATAGTCCATTTGGCCATCACGAGACAGTGACGTAACTGGGTATTTTACTAATTGCAGCACATAATACGCGCGCTTACTCGAGGCGCTGCCATATACACACGAGCGTTGAAAGACGGAAGATACGTACGCGCGTGTAAAAGCTGCGCCTGTAAAGTTACGCCACTGTCCAGAGGAAGTCAACTAGAGTATTAGTCCACTCGGCCATGTAAGGGGTCACGCGCCCGTAATTAATACTTCCGGCGAGATAGACTGATGCGACTGCACGTGCTGCCAGCGTAGTTTTCAAATGGGATTTCATGGGGTTCGGGGCAGGGATCGCATTATTACGCGTCTGCGCGTCCTGGAACTCTCACTTTCTTGTTTGACGCATCAGGTTTCAAATTGGAAAGACTTTTGCGGGTCCCGATCAAAATTGAAGGGACCCCTTAAATTTGATGATGTATGGAAATGGCGTGGGTGGGTAAACCACTTGCTTCATCACTTAGTCTGATTAACTTTCTTGTTTCGCTGAAAATCCATTAAATAGAAATGATAGAAAAAGGACAGCCAGGTATACATACAATCATTACTTTTTTGTTCACCTGATTGAATTAACACAAGTAGGCTAGTGCGAAGCGAGAAAAGCATTCCAAGGTCGCCTATATTATTTGCAATGTGTGTAGAACAGCTTTTGCGCATATAGATCTCGGGCATGGAACTTTTATTAAAGGTCTTCTAAAGAAACTGGGTGGACAAGTGTTTTAAGTGTCAAAAGGATGAGAAGACTTGGAATGGATCTGTTGAATTTTGTGGAAGTCGGCAAGAGGATCACTAGTGTGTTGTTTCTGGAAGGAAATCACCGAGACGTTATGTGAGCGAAATGTGGTGAAGTTTATGGAGAGAAAAAAAATTGAAAGAAAAAATATCATAATTTATAATTTAAATTCCAATGTTTATTAATTACGAGAAAAACGTACGACAAATTCAAAAATGCAACAAAATAACTTGGATTTCCCGGGGCGCCAGGATAATTATTATAATACTAAAATAGTCAATCGTTTTGTAAAAATAAATCACGAACATCACAACACAACAGCCGAATCAAAAAAAGAAAATCGTGATAATTTATATTCATTAAACAAAAAAAATCAAAAAATATTAATAGATAAAAAAAAGAGTCTCGCTAATAAATAAACTAATGATATTGTAAGTAATTAATATAATGGAACATCAAAAAGTACCAATATATTATACAAAAAAAAGATGTGGCTCTCAGCAGAATTGACCTCAGGTACTCCGCGTGGCAAGCGAAGGACGCAACCGCTAGACCACACGTTCTCATTACTTTCTGGAAAGTTACAACGGATATACATCATTGAGACTCTCTGGTTTATCCACTCAATAAACTAAATCGAAAATTAAAATGTGATATTTATTATTTAAAGGGTACATTGTCAATTAAAGCACCATTTTATTTACGGTAATAGACACATTTAATATAAAATATCATTTAAGTACTAATTTCGCACTGAATAACTGAATTTGGCGGTATTTTCGGGTTTTATTACAACCACTTTTGAAAACTAAGGTGTCCAAAAAGTACATTTGAGTGATTTCAAAGTAAAATCTGTTTTTCCTGTGAAATGTTTTCTTTTTTCAAATGGTAGAATAGATTGCTAATCTCTGAAATTTTCACACCATGCATGAGTTGTAGGTAAATCTCCTAAATTTGTCAAAATAATTAAATTATTCCCGAAAATTTTAAAAATTAAGAAAACTTGTTCAAATATGAAAATGCAACGTGTGCAATTTCAATTGAAAATCACTGTGTTCGTGGACAAACACGTACATTAGGGTGTGCAGCAAAGAGGGTCACCAAAGACAAACGGACAATCCGATCACACAAAGTTAGGAACAAATATGTCATTCTTGCCACGTTTAAAAAGTTTCAAAATTCAACATGGTTTTGAAAACAAAATGGATTCTTTCCACTATAGCAGGCTTTTTGACTCACCCTGTATATCTGGTATGGTTCAGTAAATTTTGAGATAGACTTCGAAAGTTGGGAAAGGTTAGACTGCTTAACAATCACAGTTATACATTTAAAGGGCAATAACATATGAAGAATCATAGAATCTGTGTTAAATGGGCACTAAGAGATCCTTCATGGAGGGAGCCCTCAATTTTTTCAGAAGTTGGGTTTTTCACATATACGTAATGCTTATATATACGTACTAACTACCACCCAAAATAGAGCTTAATTTGCAGCATTTCATGTGAAATTCATGTATTTGCTACCATTTTGAGTTTCTATATGATCACATCGAAACTGCGTACCCATATTCATCTAAAAGGCCACACAGATGGCTTCTCAATTATTTGTTTCATGTTTATTCAAAATAACCTTGAATACCACCCTTGGCTTGTTACGTGATGCTTAAGTCATGACCTCCCTGATTCAATTGGTGGTGACTTTTAACCAAAATACACAAAAAAAGAGGTGAAAATAATAATGATAATAATAATTAGTATTTATATAGCGCCTTTCCAAAGTGATCAAAGCGCTGTAATTTCGCTGCTGGTGAATCATCAGAATCAGGTCGCATCAACTAGGGTGCTGCCAATTTCTAGCGCAAACCTATCCGCACTTAGATTGTAACATCCACCATTTTTCAATGCAGCTCCCTAAATACCATTGGGTCAAGGAAGTTTTTGATAACCGAAACAACTAATCACAGATTTTGAAAGCAGGAGGAAAGCACTAATATACCTTCGGAAATGCTGAGAAATTGTCTTTATTTTTCATGTTTACTGATTTTTTTTGAATAAATCTTACATGAGAGAGTTTCTATGTATATCATCTATCTAAACTGTGAAAATATTGAATTTCATTTTGTGTGAAATCTCTCAGTGCCCCTGCTCTTGTAACAAGATAAATATACATAACTTCTGAAGGATCTCTTAGTACCCCTTTAACACAGAGCATATGCACAGATAGCCCTTTTCTATGAGTCTTCATATGTTATTGCCCTTTAAATGTATAACTGTGGTTGTTAATCAGTCTAACACTTTTTACGCGGCTTTAGTTTTACAATATTCAAAACAGATTTGTCAGAAACCTTTTAAACGTGGCAAGAATGACATAATTATTTGTTCCTAACTTTGACCCTCTTTGCCGCACACCCTAATTTACGTGTTTGTCCACGAACACAGTGATTTTCAATTGAAATTGCACACGTTGCATTTTCATATTTGAATATCCCGCCAACAAAAAATTGGAAAGGTTCAGTTTTTCATCCAAATTTAGAACATTATAAGCAATTAATTTTATAGAGGTTTCAATATTACAATGGCCGTCAAACCACACCAAATACTCTAAATATTATGTGGGACACATTAAAAACGTCATTCTGTTCCTTTTTAGTGTTCAAATCACAATTTTTGCGCGCTTAGGGTCAACATTTCAATATTTAAGATCAACAAGATAAATTCAGATGTTTTTTGGCCCTCCATCAAAACAGAACGCATTGAACAACTCCCGTGAACGGACAGCCATGCGTTTACCCTCTCCGATCTACGGTTTTCAATCCGTACGAATCTGGATGCCATCCCGGCTAATACGTACGTGCAAAACGCGCAATTTTTAACACTAAACAGGTCTAGTATAACGTTAACGTCCCTTACATTAAAATTATGGGGACGTTACCCGTACCCCCACCCCTATTTTCGCCCCATATGTCCCTACCCTTCCTCCTCCCCTGCCCCCTTTTCTTCCTCCTTCTTCTTCTCCTCTTCCTCCTTTTTTGAAACTCTTTTTTCAATTGGGGGTGGGGGGGGGAGGGGGCATGGCCTGCTGGGTCCCCTGGATACGCCACTGGTCCAATTGGATCGAAGGAAAAATATGATGGGGGGCTGTATGCTAAGTGTTAATATACCGTATTCGGTGATGAAATTTCTCCGAATTGGACTTTGTTTTTGTGTTTCCCCCTTTTTTCTGCACTGCTACTCCTTAGATCTGACAATAGATCACCTGACTACCCCAATCCAGTGTCCAGCAAGGGACGCAGACAACTGGGAGTCAATTTAGCTAGGCCAAATCCATGCCCATGACCATAACACAATGTTCGATATTACAGTATCAGATTTTTATTTCTTAAGCTGTTTGGTGGGATATTGGCCCGATAACATGGTCCAGGACCATAAACGGAATAAAGCTATGTTAAACATACATTGCGCTTTATTCCGTAAATAGCATAAAACTAGTAGGATATCCAGTTTGCAAATATCATATCTGCGGTGTTAAAATTCTCAACTGTAATGGTCCAAGACCATAATCGGACCATAATCTCATAGCGTTCGGTAAGGAGCTGTACAATCATATGAATAAAAAACTAACAGGCGGTTATACTTGCCCAATCAATGAAGCGAGAAATTCTTGCTAAAATACCTTTTCCTCAGTGTCAAATTTGATACAATTAATATTACGAAACCATTGCACTCGTTAAAATCGTGATTTTTTTTCAATGGATAGATGTCATATGTGAGCATTTCTTACGCATGTTTAAGAAATCATGGAACGGATCACTGACAGCTCGTCTGATATTTTTCCAGGGAATGTCACTAAAATGACGTCATGTGTGTATGGTTTGCGCCCACGTTATGTAAAAATTACGTGAGCTCTACATGATGTGAAAAGAAGAAAGACTACCTGTGAATCTGTCTTTACGTTCGAAAATTAAAATTGTCTGATTGACTAAAATGCATGCCCTTATTGACATTGATTAAGGTGAACTAAAACAGCCATTTCCGTCGCCTCACACGTCATATAAAATTATAATATGAAAAAATGTATTTATTGAGAAATCATCACAGAACTATATAATACTTTAATGAAATGTATAGTCTGCCATTGTCTGCGACTGTAGTCCATTTTCTCATCTGTAACAGCGTGTTTTCGGGACACGACATCTTCAATTTTGTTACATTTTTAACATGACTTATTACAATTGAAAATATATGCATTTATATAATTTGACTAGATTTGACAAGGTGTATTTGTACATAAATTATGGCCGTGACTCAAGGCTGATTTATTTGGCAGCAAACCCTATACCCATCTCCAGTGTCACATTCTTTGACTGATTCTTCTGATATTATGTTCTGATTATTAAAAATTTATGCTTTCCTTCTTCTATTTGCAGACGACGGTGAAAACCCGCTAAGCAACAACAAATCATGTATCCTGCAACATCCACCACCGCTCTTACGCCGCCCTATCCCGGCGAACCGCCGCCATCACCATCAGTGTCGATGAGCGGTCTGACCAACATAGGCCACACTGCTCTCCCGACCGACAGATCAGCGTCACTTATATCGGGCGTGAGTAGCATCCCACTGCAACTATTCAGCGAAGGAAACCGACTGACGGCCAAGGAAAGGCAATTTCTTGAAGCGGCCGAAAGAGGCGACAAAGCAACAGTTGAACGATGTTTGCAAAAACCGAACATGGTGAATGTCAATGTGACGAACATTCTGGGCCGCAGCGCTCTTCAGATGGTTGTGGACAACGAAAACGTGGAGATAGTGGAGCTTCTTTTAAAACAGGACAAGGTAGAGATCGGAGATGCTCTTTTGTACGCTATCCGCGAAGGCGTGTATAAGATGGTTGAAATGATGGTCAACCACCCTAGCATAAGCCGTCAGATGTTGGGCGAAGGTTGGAGCACCGCCAATCACAAACTTCGACAAGAGAGTTCAGACTATTCGCACGACATTTCGCCGGTTATTTTGGCGGCACACTGTAATCAGTTTGAAATATTGCAACTATTACTGACACGTGGTGCCACTATTTCAAGACCTCACCCGGTCATATGTAACTGTGACACCTGCCAGGAAAAACAATCGGCTGATAGTTTACGATATTCTCTGCATAGGATAAACACATACAAAGCTTTGGCAAGTCCGGCTTGGATATCCCTGACGAGCAGCGATCCGATTTTGTCGGCTTTTAAGCTAAGTTGGGAACTGATGCGGCTAGCCGTTAGAGAGAACGAATTCAAGGATATTTACACGGTAAGATGTTCATCACACACCGACATTTTTCATGTTTATAGTCCATTTCACTTTCACCAGACACTGATGTCACTGCATCATTGATTGACCGCATTACTAAATCACTCTAACCATAAAGAATTTCTTCGAACAATTACTAAAGCCGAACAAAACCTGAGGCTATAAGGCAAAGTTTAAACAAAAAAATGTTTAGCGTACTTTTTAGTGCAAAATCGCAAGTTATGAATGAATCAAGAAGAAAAAAGCGGGAGGGGATGCTTAACATGTTATTTTGTATTTTGCCCACGTGTAATAACTGTGTTATTATTTTGACGATTTTTGTGTTCATGACTGTGCGACCAATTTCTCCAGCATTTATTTCAATCAATTCAAACCCAGTCAAATCTCTGGCCACCTTTAGCTCATCACATGCACATTGATGATTTGTGTGCTGTTCCCATTCGTATTTCGAACAATTACTTATCATGCCAAATTGTTAGTTGCTAAATTTTGTTTTATATCAGTCTCATACCTATTGTATCATTATATTGATGATTTTCTTGTTTATGATAAACTTGTATTAAAATATTCTTCGCTAATGAACTTCACAAATTTACTAACCTAGCTAAACACGAGGAAATGTACAATACCAGTGTCAAAAAATCCCTGTGCCAGTGCATTTCGATTTCATGACTATAAGCACAGTATGATGTGTTTCTTTATTTGATTACTAAGCAATTGAAATATAGCGCAATTTTAGTACTGTCTCATCACATTGACAATTTGTTTAGCGCAATTTCATAGCTGTCTCATTACATTGACGATTTCCTTATTCATGATAGCGTAACTTTAATAATCACTTTAATAATCACTTTATAGAAAAACACTACGCCAATTATGAGACTCTTTCCACTAGTCTCATCATATGATGCTCCAACACACCGAGTGACAGTATTATAATATCATGATTACCATCACATTGCTCAAATCATTTTCGATTTCGTTATTAGTTCTGTTGAATTAAGGTTCGTCGGCCGACGTCGACAGATGAAAGTTGACATTACTTCAACTCGTGCGTCAATATCCGTCGACGTCGGGCGATGCACAACGACGCGAGTATGAATGGACCTTTATTTGAACGGCATTGGCCTGATTGTATATCTCACAATAACTTGTATGTATTTCAGACGCTGAGCGACCAGGCCAAGACTTATGCCGTAGACCTACTAGATCAATGTCGTAGCTCTGAAGAAGTAATAGCAGTACTGAACAAGGACAGCGACTCCGACGATGAGTTCCCAGACGAGGACGTCAACACTGGCAAATTAACACTAAGCCGCCTCCAACTGGCGTTGAAATATGAACAGAAACAGGTAAACAAAGAGAGAAAGTAGACTGGGTCCCCACGTCACGTCCGTCTCTACGGCCGCCATTTGTAAACATTGAGCCTCCTCGGAAGGACCGTGTTTTAATAGTATAAATGAGAAGGATGATCGACATCTTTCGGTCTGTTAGGTCAACGGTTATTTTAGTGACGTCAACTTATCTCGCAAACTGCCACGGGATAATAGGGTTTCACTCGTTGCGCTATTGCTATAGTCTATTTCACTTCCTCGAGATAGTGACGTCACTGCGTCATTCATTGATTGCAGCACATAAATGCGAGAGCAGAGGAAAGCGCTTGCGTATATATATACACACACACGTGTAGAAAGACAGGAGAGATATACATACGCGTGCGTTGATGTTGTGCCTGTAAAGTAATGTAATTGTTCAGAGAACTAGAAATAGACTATAACGCTTTCCACGCGGCAGGCGACATTCCTAAATGTCACAAAATGTTTCAAAAAATATCAACACTATTGAATTTTATCACTATATTTGGAATCACCATGAGAAATGCATCGAAATAAGTACAAATATGTCTAGTATCCGGTCAGTAATCCTTGTGATAGACTTTGAAAATTGAGAAAGGTTTCTGAAAAGTCTGTTTTGTATATGGTAAAAATAATAGCCGCGTGGAAAGTATTAATACCCGTACATCAGCGACAATTATTCATAGTCATTCTTCAGATTTTGGTGAATACACTGAGTATATGTAATATTTATCATGTGTATTCCTCTGTTATGGTAGGAGACTATAAAACCCTATATCCACCTAGTCCACCTTTCTTCAAATAAAATCGTGTAAACCCTATATTGAATCTATCATTGCGTACTACTTTATTCACCCTAAACTTGTTTCTCTTCCGTGTATTACAACTTATTGTATAATACAGTTCACGGCCCATCCGCACACACAACAGCTCTTATCCACCATCTGGTACGGAGGATTGCCGGGATGGAGAGGCAGCAACTGGGCCGTCAAAATCATCATCTGCGGCAGTGTCTTCGTACTCATGCCTTTCTTGGCCATCTATTACCTCATCTTTCCGCGAAGCACCGTCGGCAACATGCTCAGATCACCCTTCATGAAGTTCATGAATCACAGCGCATCTTTTGTTACTTTTCTGTTATTGCTTGTGTTGGCTTCAACTCGGATCGTGTCCAGCAGCGCTAACAATGGCAATAAAAGAGGAGTGACGCCGGATCCGATAGAGATACTTGTACTTATCTTTGCGTTTGGTACGTAGACAGGGTGACCTAGAAGGTCGATACAATATTCAACATGACATAAATTGCCCGCTTAGGAGCGCTATTCATTCGGTCTGGTAAACCTATTGTTATAAATTACTGCGAGAGGATTGCCCAGGGCATATATTTAAATTCGGGGCGTGTACGAGCGGTACTACTTGCTAACTGCATGGGTGAGTTACATCCACGCTCATGCGTTTAAACTACTCAATGGGCGTTGCAATACAGCCGGTTGGTTGCACACGAGAATTGTGTCATATAGCAACCAGCTTTGATGGAAGGCGAATATTTAAATTTGGTGACGGTTTTTAGGGCACCACTTTATAGCGCTACTAAGCGGGCCTTGTAGCCTAATGAGCTTTATATTATAACACCGGTAAAGCTTTTGCAGTAATATTTGGATAGGGAAAACATGTAGAATAATTTTGAAACTTTTGGACGGAACACTCTGTATTTATAGGATACGCCCTACAATCTTTGGAAAAGGCTTTGGAATGCCTAACATACTTTTGTAAATTTCATGCCGATTCCCAACCCCAATTTTATTTAAATGAAGTGTATTTTGTGACAAGATAAACAGGACATCTTCCCCCTACGATATTTCCTTCCAAAATCAATGTTGAGACAATAAGCACAACTAAATGGGTTGTAGAATTCCGTTGTTAATACGTAACTGTTTCAAGACATTTCCAAAATTTGTATGGGATTGCCGTAGTATACCTGGGCAGAAAGAAGATTATTCTTACAGTTAAAGCCAATATAGATGTGACGGGAACTGCGCGCATGTGGCTGGGAAAGGAAATGGATTCACCATTCGCTAAAAGCCAATATTTTTACACTACAAGTAACCTACAATGTTAGAACATATTGTTCGAACACTTTTTAGGTGTAATGTAAAGTGTTCCCCCTTCTCCCAAAATTCCCAAAATGAGTCCATCACCAGCACAGGGCCTCGCAACATTGATCGGTGGGGAAGGGAGGGGGTATGAGGAAGAGGCTACTTCAGGCTACCATAAACAAGTTTCATTTTTCACGTGACTCAAATAGGGTGACAAGTATGACATGTTCACTTCTCTCTCTGTAGGCATGGTATGGGGTGAATGCAAGCAACTGTGGGATGAAGGCCTGAAAGCTTACATACGTCAATGGTGGAATTGGTTGGACTTCATTATGTTGTCTCTCTATCTTAGCACATTTGCACTTCGTATCGGTGCTATAATCGAAAGAGAGCGAAATGGACCGGACGAGGACGGCACAACCCGTGAGTCCTGGGATTCCGACGATCCGAACTTGCTGGCGGAAGGACTATTCGCGGTGGCTAATGTGTTCAGTTTCGCTCGGATCATTTACCTTTTTCAGGCCAACCCGTATCTTGGACCGCTTCAGATTTCCCTGGGTTGTATGTTGATAGATATCGCCAAGTTTTTAGTGATATTCTTCTTGATATCGCTGTCTTTTGCGTGCGGGATGAATCAGTTATATTGGTATTATAATTATAACGTCCGAATGGGAAAGGACGAGTATTGCCTTCAATCCCAGGATAGCCAGAACGACACGTGTTGCCCGGACACAGTTAAAGCCGGATGTAAATTCAATCAATTTGACGGGTGAGTATGAAGTTACTTTATAACCTTCCCACGTTATCAATTCTACCAATGACTAGATGTTTACATACATGTACCTTAATATCCATTCGTGGTACTGAATCTTTCCGGATATCAATCTCCGGCGTGGAGGTACTTCCTGCAATTGGGTGACGGGATATGATCGTCCACACTGACCCCCTTTTTAAACATACTGTCACTGGATGAACCACTAACAATATGATGTCATTGGGTGAGCCACTTTTCAATCAATCCTCACCCAATGACTCCCTTTTAATATAAAACTTTCGGTGACTGAACCAATATTTAAAAATAAAATAGATACAATTCCCCTAAAACGGAGGATTCACTCTGAATGACCCATTTTCGACGAGAAATTGTGAGATGTTTACTGTTCGAGCCCATTCATTGACCTTCGCATTTAATCAGAAACTTTTTGTGTTTAAATCCTCTCACTAAGTTAATTTCTCCCGTACCGGGGTAAATTCAACAATGTGTTGGGCGCGTTAGTGACGTCCTCCTAAAAGACGTGCTCTGTGAGATTACGTAATATTCTAACATCAGAAAGTATAGTACATTTACCACTTCTTGGTCGTCCTAAGAAGACAAGCTCTGTGCGTGGCTGTCAATAGACACATAGTCTTAAATTAATTATACTTCTAACACTCGATACGGACATGGACATGATGCCAGAGATCAATACCAGTTGAACTGTGTGTGAACTTATGCATTATAATATTCGTATGTATTTTATGTGCTTAACCCCCCCCCCCCCCCCCCCCCCCCCCCCCCCCCCCCCCCCCCCCCGTCGGGCATTTAAGATTCTAATACTTCCGGCATGGATGTAGATTTAATTAATTTTACAGGCGACCATGAAAGACGTTCTCAGTGCGGTTGCATATATTCTAACATTAGAATGTATAGTACTTTTACCATTTCCAAGTCGTCCTAAAAAGACAAGCTCTGTGCATGGTTCTTACAGGAGAAAGTTAGGCGGTGGGCAAAACGAGCTGACCCTTTTTCCATGGAGATTTGTGGCATTTCGTGGGTGTATTTAGGTACAGGTTAGCCAAAATGAGCACAGCTTATCTATCATATGTATCATTATTAGCCTTTGTATACCGAGTACGTGGAGTATGTTCAATACATTTTTGATGAATTTTTAAAAACACTTTGTCAGTTTAATCAGTGCACAAATCTATGGCAATGAAACTAGTATCTGCACAAATGGTTCGACTGTGAACATTATGCAGTAACTTAAAATTCATTGTCTTACTCAGAGATTCTAGATTTCAACCTCTTTCCCCTCCAAGTAGACCACATGGTCTTAGTGTATTTTTAATATATTGTTATAATAATAATAATAATAATAATAATAATAATAATAATAATTAGTATTTATATAGCGCCTTTCCAAAGTGATCAAAGCGCTGTAATTTCGCTGCTGGTGAATCATCAGAATCAGGTCGCATCAACTAGGGTGCTGCCAATTTCTAGCGCAAACCTATCCGCACTTAGATTGTAACATCCACCATTTTTCAATGCAGCTCCCCAAATACCATTGGGTCAAGGAAGTTTTTTTTGATAACCGAAACAACTAATCACAGATTTTGAAAGCAGGAGGAAACCGGAGATCCCGGAGAAAATCTGCGAGAGCATGTATGGATCGTGATAAACCAAATGCACATAAAGCCCGACCGAGCACAGATTTCGAACCCGGGATTCCTTGGTGCAAAGCGAGGGTATCTACCGCTGCGCCAACACGCTCTCCCTGAGTTTGAGTGTCCCCGGCATTGATGAAGATTTAATCAATTTGACGGGCGACCCTAAAGAATGTGTTCAGTGCGGTTGCATAAATTCTAACATCGGAGAGTACAGTGCATTTACCATTTCTTGGTTGTCCTACGAAGACAAGCTATGTGCGCGGTTCTTACACAAGCAAGTTAGACGCTGGGCAAAACGGGCTGACCCTATACCTATTTACATGGGCATTTTTGACTTTGTGTGGCTATTTTCTATGGGTCCAGGATCATATTATTATTATATATGCCATTATTATACCAAGCACCCTGTGAGTGCATGTAGCACAAATGTAAAAATATTTTAATTTTGGGATATTTAAATACACATTGCCATTCTTTAATCAGTGCTCAAATCTGGTGACGTACTCATCTGAGAGTAAAGTGCATTTGCCATTTCTTGGTTGTCCCAAGAAGACAAGCTCTGTACGCGGTTCTAACACAAGATGGTGGGCAAAATTCAGATTCGTAAAAATCACAGATTATTATACATGTGTCATTATTATAGCCTTACCGTGTATACAGAGTACGTGGAGCACAAGGGAAATAAAATACACTTGGTCATTCTTTAATCAGTACACCAATCTGTGTGCACAATTCTGGTAGCTGAACATATTATGTTTCAATTGTGCACATTACACGGTACCTTAAATAATTGCCTTATGCAGAGATTCTGGATTTGAAATATTTCCCCCTTAAAATAGACAGCATGTTTTTCATGTAATTGTGTGCCCCAAACTCGATATGGATTAATCAACATGGAAAGCTTTCAATGATGCCAGAGATAAATATCAAGTCGAAAGGTTTAAGGGAAAAGTCAACCCTTTTAGGCGCCAAATTTATCAAGCACTGTTACTTTTAAACTATTAATGTGATGTACATAAAAGTATACATTTTTAAAATGAAATGAGTCAGAGAATTCATTATTGGTATCAAATTTCACTAAAAATAGTGATTTTTACATTTTTGCCCAAAAATCACTTTTTTGGCGTCAAATATTTTTAGACAACCTAACAAAATCATTTTTTGGTTAAAAATGCCAAAATGTCACCAAAATCATCTAAAATCAATTATCTAGGATTTTTCTTCTTTATTTTGGCTTACATTTTTTTTAGTTTTGAAATTATTGACCAAAAAGTGCCAACACTTTGTTTTTGATCTCAAAAATTACATTTTTTAAAATGAGCTAATGAGTACGCCGTCGGATGAAATTATCTGTCGTGGTTCCCTCAGAAGTGGCTCTGACCTTTAGGTTAGAACATTTGTATTATTTGTGTGATTTCTTTCTCGATATCCAATATTTACATAATAATAGATCATCATCATTATTTTAATCTGTATATATTCATCCGACTCTTACACACAGCCTCGACGAGTCGTTTTTAACGTTGATGTGGGCTTTGTTCGGCCTCGTAAGCAAAGACGTTGTAGAGTTACACATGGACCACGCCTTCATCGAGACAATGGGAGAACTGATGTTTCTGGCCTACCATCTCCTCTCTATTGTGGTGCTTCTCAACATGCTTATTGCTATGATGAGTAACTCTTTCCAAAATATACAGGTAAAAATGGAATTAGTGGTTAACACTTTCCACGCGGTTATTAATTTACCATATACAAAACAGATTTTTCAGAAACCTTTCTTAATTTTCAAAGTCTATCTCGAGAATTACTGAACCAATACTAGACATGTCTGTACTAATTTCAATGTATTTCTCATAGTGATTTCAAATATGGTAATGAAATTCAATAATTTTGACATTTTTGAAAAATTCTGTGAAATTTAGAAATGTCTACTGCAGACGCCTGTCGCGTGGAAAGTGGTAAAGTACGTACTATCAACCTACCTCTCAAAATGGTCAGCCAGACATCCGTGGTGCGCGTAAGCTATATACCTATCTCTCTGATTGGTTAACGGTTAGAGTTGGTTAGTGCGCCCGCTTGTGTCTGACTGTGCTCAGGGGCTATGTGCCGTGCATCCATTAAGCCATTGGGTGTGGCGAGGTTTTCTTTACTTTTTGGTTACATAATACTTATTGTAAGACACCTGCTACCTGTATCTACATTGATTTTAAACATTTGAATAGAAAGCTGGGGCCATCTTCTCATTACAGGTGGTTTGATTCATATATTTGCCAGTTCAATCTGACCAATTTTCCAATAGAGGGCGTTTCCATATCAAATGTCCTAAGGGTTCCTTACTCTTCATTTCCATGCTCATTATTTTAAGTTTCCTAGTTGTGGATATAAACTACTTGATATAGGCCTACATGCATAACAAATGTAAACGGTGAAATGTAATCTGCCACTTGATACACAACTTTCAAAAGACTTAATATCTTCTATTCACATGTATTCAAGAGCAGAGGAGCAAGGAGTTAAAGGCATATTATGTGATCTTTTCCATGGGACGCTCTATATCTGTGATATTTTCCTAGAAATGCTATTTGTTTGTCAAATTACATTTATAACCATGAAATCAAAATATCTTGTAAGTTACAGAGCAATATTTTTCCTAATTACTTCAAAATCAGATTTTGACATAAGTTTTCCTGGTACCAGTAGGCCTACAGTTTATTTTCTGAGTGGTTTTTTGGTTAAGTAATGTGCTGTGATGGTTTTTAACGAAAAATACAGTCAAAATAGATTATGAGTTCAGGAAAGTCTTTCCTGATAGTCAAACTTCATTATAAGAGAGAGAAGAAAAAAAATATTTAAAATTTTGAAAAAGATCACTCACTAATAGCTACTACTGTAAGTAGGTCTAGTCAGGTTTCAAAGTAGCCTGGTATTAACCCTTTTGATCAAATGTCTGAGACAACCCTCTTTTTTCTTCCCTAAACACTTAGGTTATATATTTCTCTGTTCGCAGGACCATGCGGATCGTGAATGGAAATTCGCCCGTTCCAAGCTCTGGATGAACTACTTCGACGAAGGGTCCACATTACCGCCACCTTTTAATTTAATATGCAGTCCGAAATCGCTCTACTACTTCGCCTTGGCTGTCAAACGATTCTGTTTCTCGTTCACTAAAAATCGACGAGTCAATTCAAAACCGAGGAAAAGAAGGTCTTTAGACGATGGAAATATTATCAAGGTATGACTGTGTGCTGTGATGCCGTCATTACGTCTAGGCCGATGTGGTTAGGCTTGATGGGGTGGGGTGAGGGCGAGGTTATTTGTCGAGCCCATAGGGTTGCTTTGGAAGCTGAAGTTCTTATCCGTATTTAGCCTCAAAATGTTATATAAATCAGCTTTTGGCACATTTAATCATTCTTAAAATCCTTGAGACAGTTAAGTGTAGATATGGTTTGAATTTCATATTTCACTATGGACCATTTATGAAACATACTTTTGCAGTAAACGGCTGAAGCGGTAGCCAAATTATGTTTATTGGCGAGATACAGAAGTAATACGTGCTTTATTTCTATCACGGGCCTTCCAAAACTTACATCAAATATCTAGGAATACTTGGTGTTCAGGCCTAATGGGACAATAACGGTGATAAGGGATGTCATCCAGATTGGTATGGATTGAAAACCGTCGAACGGAGAGGGTTAACGCAATGAGATAAACGGAATGCAGTTAAATAATGACCCGCCAATACGAAAAATAATGTTTGCTCCGTCATAATTGCCCACTTAAAGGTATTGATCGATCGATATAGTATATTGTCCGCGTGTAATTGGTCGATAGTAAAGCAAACCAATTATCGGATAACAATAGGCCACTTCTCACCGTTTGTTTGCTTACTTCCCCGTGTATCAATTCGGTGTTTCGGGAAATGTGTTTAGCCATGGTCATCGAACGCAATGAACAACTCCTTAGTACGGACAGCCAGTGCGTTTTGTCAAAGCGTCGAACGCTTTTCAATCCGTATGAATCTGGATACCGTCCCTATGAGTTCAGTTCAATATCTAGAGAGTAACGATGCATAGCAGATGAGTGCGTCAAAATTCGGTGTCTGTTTCTGGACTCATAGTCTGTTAGCAAAATAATGTCTTCCTCATCCACAAGGGAAACGATATTACGTCTAAAGCAAATATGAATTTCAGATTTATTCCCGGTAAAAAATTGGTTTGTCATGATAACATTATTTTCAGACTGGTGACGTTCTTGGCCCCAATGTGATTGGACCGAACGTGACGCCAGAAACTCGTTATCAAGATGTGATGAAAAGACTCGTGAGTCGCTACATCCACCAGACTAAAGCAGAGAGAAAGGAGGACGGGGTCAACGAGGATGACCTGAACGAAATCAAACAAGATATATCAAGTCTCAGGTGAGGGTGCTATATTTGTTGGTAACTTTAGGGTTAACACTTTCCACGCGGAAGGCGTCTGCGGACGACCTTCCAAATTTTCACAAAATGTTTCAAAAAGTTCACAATTATTGAAATTAATCACCATATTTGGAATCTCCATGAGAAATGCATTAACATAAGTATAAACATGCCTAGTATTGGTTCAGTAATCCTTGAGATAATACTAAGAAATTTGGGAAAGGTTTCTGACAAATCTGATTTGTATATGGGAAAACTATAGCCGTGTGGAAAGTGTTAAGAGCTGTAAGGAATCTTTTTGAAAAAACACACACACAAAACCCTAAATATTGTCCTCAGGAAAGTACCACTTCGAGGTCGAGCACAACTTGACCGACTGATTACTTCACAATCTGATAGAGAGAATGGGACATCAGCCAGCAGAGAGGTCACGCTGCATGTCAGATTTTATTGTACGCAAGAAAACAATGGAGTCTCAGTGACTGCAATATTTGCTAGAAATTGTATTATATTGCGTGGTGAGTTATTAACTAAAGACCGGACACACAAGGTTTACGGAGAGTAGACTTTACTTTATTCATCCATCTTGGTTAGCGTGTAGAGAAGAGACCTATTGAAAAAGCGCCCTCTACAATACCACAGCCAGAGGGTGGTATATGACATCCCCCTTTTATAGAGGAAAGATTCATTTGTCATAAGTGTCATTTTTTATTGTTCATGACTTGATGGTATCTTTTATAACTGGATCAATAAATCTAAATGATGATAGTCCGAATGTTCATTCTGTTAAAGCTGTATCGTGCTTAACGTAGGTTGAACTCCAATGTTCACTGACATCATTACATCTGATGGTTGTTCATTAAATCAGTTCGGCATTTAATGACTGGTGATGATCCACACAGGATAGCGATGTATGATAATTGTTCACAGAGAATGGTATCCGTACTGGATACTTATTGTCCACATAAGAATGGCGGTCCATATAGGATAATGAGTGTCCATGTAGAATGGTCACATGATGATGCATGTCTGTACTCTCAGTTAAATTGTCAACTAAAACTACTACAATTCTAATAACTCCAGAACAGTTAATATTACTGGAACACTGTCTACAGCTGTGCTGTTGAAGTCTGGCAAGTTGCGGGTTCATTCACGCATAAGATATTGCTGACACAGGTGTTACCGTAGCGACAGGAGTTGCAATGTTCCTAACAGGCTAACAATTGTAACTTAACAAAGTTCAGCAATTTAGCTCTGTTAACATGATTCATAAAAGTTAACATGAAGGGATCTATCTCCTTTCCTCCTCTTTCAAAACTGTGAAAGTTAATTCTTCGCGTCCCAACGCGTTGTACAAATACCTTATCAGTCAGTGGTAGTCTGGCGAGTACCGTAATTGATCAGATGGCCAGTTTATTCTGTTTGGTACTGTAATTGTTCAAGTGACCAGTTTATTTTGTTTGGTACTGTAATTGTTCAAACAGTATGTGTCCCAAATGTGTTCAAACAGTGCCATTAACAATCTAGTTTTTTGGGTTTCTTAATTGCTCTACCACATTTTGAGGTTTGCATGGTGTGCTTGTCATGTTTATCTGATTTAGGGCCCCCCAAGTCTGAGTCGCCCTGTACCTTTGTTGTAAGGCTAAAACGCACTTTTTTGCGCAGCGTACAGTTTTGCTCGCTGGCAGACGCGCCGCTATGCTCGCTCGCATTCGCAGGATCTGGCGGAACGCGACTGATGTGCTTCCTATTTCTGCGCAGGATGCTACCACTCTTGGTCTTTACCATGTACGATCTTGGCTCTGGGCGAGTAGCAGTGACTGTAGCTGGTGTCCATTTGCCAGATACATTGTCCTGAATTCTCACTGGTTGTCCAGGATCCAATGGTGGTAGGTCTTTAGCGTGTTTGTCGAAATACCTCTTTCGGCTTTCTTGTCTGTCTTGTAGTTGTTTGTATATTTTGTCCTTGTCGTGTGCTGTGTTTTGTAGCTTGACAGGTAAGTTACCACTGATCTTTCTACCATTGCTATCGATCGGTGTTGTGCGGATGCATAGAGGTGCAGCGTTTACGTCTCGCTTGCTATCCTTCACTTTGGTGAACGTGTCTTTGACCGTCTTAACTTGGCTTTCCGCAAAACCATTCAGTGGAAAATGGGGTGAAGACCTCACGATTGGAACGTGGAATGTGATTAGGTTCAGCGCTTTTATAGTCGGTAACCCTAGGATCACTGGCCCCTCCGACTCGACGACATAAAACCGTGTATTGATCCATGCGCGAGATGGCTTGTGGGACTGGTTGGGAACCATCAATTTGACGTCTATGGCGCCATAGTTGGGAATTTCCGAGCCATTATAAGCTTTTAGTTTAGTTGGATGAAGGTTGGCGATGGTCGCTTCTGGGTTAGGAAATCCATCCATATCTAATTTTGATGGCCACATACGCCGAAATGTACGTATGGGTATCACATTTCCTTCCGAGCCTGTGTCAAGCTTCACAACTAAGTTAGAAGTGTTTGTCGTACGCTGGACCCGTAGTGTTGTATACACTTCCTTTACACTCGTGGAGTGCACGCCAATTGTTATGCCGTGGAACGTTAGGTCGTCAAATTGTTGACGTACTTCATCCTCCGACTCTGTCTCATCATCCGTCTCATAGTCATACTCAGTAACGGCATCAACATGTCGCCCTCTTGGGGTCGGTGGGCGCTCTCTATGGAGGCCGCCTCTTCCACGTTGACGTTCCCGTCCATTGTTGTGACGTCTGTTGCTGTCACTCCTGGTTCTACATTTTGTTGACCAGTGTCCTTGCCGGCCGCATTTGTCGCATTTGCTATTGACGGCTGGGCATTTTGCTCTCTCTGGGGGGTGCTGTAATCCACACCTGCCACACAAAGTATATTTAATGGCATGAACATCTACCGATCTTGCTTGAACTGCTGCAAGCTGTTGCATGTGCTCAATACTTGCTTCGTGTGTGCGCCCAAGATCAATGGCATTGACCAAAGTGTAGTTAGCATCTTTGCTTAGCAACTCTTTTTGTAAGAGGTCATGTCGCGTGCCCGCGATCAGCTGTTCTAGTGCGCGCTCGCTTGACTCAATATCGGTACGGAAAGCGCATTTTTGGCCTTGCAGTTTTAGACGAGCAACAAAAGAATCAAGGGACTCGTTTGGTCCTTGGATAAATTTTTGTAAATACAGCCTTGCTACCCTAAAATTGGATTGTGGTTGTATATGCTGAATAAACCGTTCCCATACCTTATCTGCGTCTTTTTTGTCAGCGTCTGACAGGTCCCAACTATTGAACAATTTTATGCCCTGCTCACCAGCGAACAACAAAATGTGGTCTACTTGTTTTTCTTTCTTAACATTTTTGACAGAAAAATACAATTGGCACTGCTGCTTGAACATTTGGATTGCATTGGTTTGGTCTGACTCTGCCCATTTCATCCGGGGACTAATATCTGCCATTGTACAATCGGCGATTCACTAGTTTTAGTTTTGGCTAACTTGCGTGGCTTGTTCTGCTTCTGCTGACGTCATCGATCGAGCCTGACGGACCGACGTCGACGATTGTAGCTTTAGTAAGCTTATTAGCTTTTCATTCGTTTTGTACAGAACATGCGTGACCCTGGCTTAGTTACTCACGTTGGATTGATTACCAAATCCCACCGCTGCCACCATGTATTATATTGCGTGGTGAGTTATTAACTAAAGACCGGACACACAAGGTTTACGGAGAGTAGACTTTACTTTATTCATCCATCTTGGTTAGCGTGTAGAGAAGAGACCTATTGAAAAAGCGCCCTCTACAATACCACAGCCATAGGGTGGTATATGACAGAAATAGCTTCGGAAAATGGTATATTTTGGCATCTCAAAAACTGAGAAACGTGTTAAAAATCATGTAGAATTTTAGAGGAGGGTCAATAACATCTGCAGAACGGTAAAATGCGTAGTATAAACACGTTTTGTGACCAAATCTATATGTCGTAAAATGTTGGAAAATTCACGTTTTGAAAATCTGTGGTCTTCGAAATGACAGGAATCCTAACTCATTATAAACCTTACCAAATCATGAAATGAACTCGTCTACAAAAAAGTCCATGTACGAATTGCTCTATCTGCTTGGAGATAGCGAAGACCACGGAAACTTCATAGCTTGATACCACAAAATGAAATCCGCCATAGATATTACATGGCGAAAATCGTACAGATTTGCACTGCAGTCCTCTGTATAGGGAGTGTTGACAATAGCAAGGTCGTTTGACTATTGTGTTTGTGCATGTTTGTGACGACTGACCCCGTTTAACAATCTTCATAGCTTTCATATAGGGCTCGGTTGACCTTACTATTGACTGAAATCACCTATAGTTGTATCGATATTCTAATACGGAAGGCATCGAATAGGATATTACAGGGTGTGTCAAAAAAATTAGACTTCTATCAAATACATTTGTGACTCCAATGATGAATATAGGATATGTCAATGTAATTGTTTAAAATACACTAAAATTCAAATAGTATGTGGTTTGCCATGGATAATATGGATGAAAATAAGTTTTCTGCTCAAATTCAACTAACTATTAATATTTAGTATGTAGATTATTATTGATTTGTTTAATTATGCTAAATGAATGATGATTGTAATACATGAGTTGTCTGCGCATCAAAAGTGGCCGCACCTAAATTTGACATGCCTGAGAAGATTTGCTATAATTTGATAACGAAAGCTCCAAAATGGAAAGACAAACATTCTTATGACAAATTAAAGATAGCTGAACATGATTATTAGTACTCCACGTCCAACATGTGTATTTTTCATGTTAAAAAAAAAATCATATTTCACGTGGGACACTTTTTTTTAACACGCCCTGTTTTCCTCATCATGAAGATGGCATATCATATCACTTTCAACGTGGCTATTAGTTTTACCATTACAAAACAGATTTTTCAGAAATCTTTCCCAACTTTCAAAGTCTATCCAAGAATTACTGAACCAATGCTATGCATATTTGTACTTATTTTAATGCATTTCTCATGGTGATTCCAAATAGAGGGATGACATTCAATAAGGTCGACATTTTTTAAACCATTTTTGAAATTTTGGAACTGTCGTCTGCAGACGCCTGCCGCGTGGAAAGCGATATAATTATATCTACTAAACCCCCACATCTTACGATGCTCAATAGCAAGCGTGTACTTACTTTTTATTTTAAATAAAATTTGTTCATACATGAATGTACCCCTTGGTAAATATAATTTGTATCACCACATGCATATTTGAATTGTTTTATGAAGTATGTGATCTTTTCAGCGCAAGAAATGAAAGAAAAAAAAACTATAAATGAAAAAAAACTGTTTTGTTTTATTTCGTACACAGATACGAATTACGAGAGGATCGTAAACGTGAGCTAACACGCGAAAGGGCAAACGTCGAGAACATCAAGCTGGATCTGTTACGATGCGTTAACGACGCATCAGGACAGCAGTCTGGTCCGCGGGCAGACAGTAATCTAGCCCCGCCACTAATGCGATCATCCAGTCACAGTAGCCCCGTCATTACCATTACAGATCATCAGCAGCAGACTCCTCCCTCAGTGCCGATGATATCTAAAGAAGAACTGGGAGCGATCAAAAACGACGTTTTCGCTGATATCTGTAAAGACCTTAAACAAGAACTCCGAAATGAAATTCGTCAAGCGATGCTTGATGCTGTGTCGTCAATAGGACGTGGTCCTTCTCCGCCGAGTTACAGAGATGCTGATTCACCGTCACCTCCGCCGCCACCGCCACTACCGGATATGGAAGCGATGGAGGCGCTGGAACGCCGCGATGATTATGCGGTTCCACCCACCACCGCCCCGCCGCCGGGAGATGGATACACACACGATGAGGCAGCAAGTCAATTTTTTACTTATCCACCACCGCCTTCGTCTCCGTTCCTTGAAGAAACAAGGCACAATAGACACTGGTACACACAGTTGTAATCTACTATTAGTATGGGTTTAATGACAATTAATTCGTCACATTCTTTTAAGCAATGTATTGGATTACTGTGGAGCGATGTTGTTACTAAGCCTTTGCCTTATCAGTGTATGTATGGTTTGACCAAGAAATGGTGTAACGAGAGTGCTTTTATTAGCGTTATTCTTTTATTTGATCATAATTCATGATTTAACAGAAGTACACTTTTTTGTGGATGTGATCTAACCAGTATATTGTCTCGTATGTTACATCTATGAATATATACAAACTGATATGGGCACTCTATCACATTATACAATGGTCAGGCGGTCAGGCTACGTCACAATATATTTCCACATCATAACGTGTCCATATTGATAAGCTACTCGTTACACCATAATAATAATCGGGTCATAAGGCCCTTCACAATCGATTTTGAGTTTCCTGTTGGAGGTTTAAAAAAAAGGGACGAGGTGACTTTTAATTAGTATTATTAATTATCTTTTATTTCTTTATTTTGAACCCAGTGGTCGCAACCAATTTCAAACCATTACATCCCATTATATCGAGGACCCTGCATTTAATTATTTTCATATTATGATTATTTTGATACCCAAGTAATATTGCAATAATTGTTAATGTTTATACATCATCATAGTTGATATTATAAAGTCAGACAGTAGTAAATGAAAGTTTAAGGTCATTTTCAAGGTGAAAACCCTAAATTAAAATTAAATAATAAAATATTTTGTAATTCTCAATTTTGGACGAGAACGGCAAAAGGAAACTCAAAATCAATTGTGAAGGGCCTTATGACCCGACTAATTTTATGGTGTAACGAGTAGCTTATCAATATGGACACATTATGATGTGGACATATATTGTGACATTGTATATGTGATAGAGTGACCTTATCAGTTTGTATTGAGCTGACCAGTCAATGATGAAACGGAAGTGGCCTTATCGGTGTGAACACAGCCCGGGGTGCTCAGTGATCATTACATGCAAGAGGGGTATCATGCGTGTCCAAGAAATCACGTAATTAGGGTAGTTTTTCAAGCTGGGGCACGTTACGTACGTAACGTGAATAGGGTATCAAAACAAGCCAAATTAAGAAAAGGGTATACTTTTTACATCATTGGCTTTCGTATTTAGGGTCCATATTTTCTCCATGACATGCATGAGGATTATAAATAGCCATCGATACATGGGCGAGATATATTTCTCAGATTGTATCCTTCGTAAGTATTTGAGTACTTGTTTAGGGTATCAAAATAGCTTGAGTAATTGTTTAGGGTATTGGAAGTACTGATATTTACTTGCTTAGGGTTTGTAAAATACTTTTCCATACTTGTTTTTCACATTAACACGATTACGTATTTAGGGTACTTTTTGAATGTCCTTGGACGCGCATGATACCCCCTTGTAATGACTACTGAGCACCCCGGGGAACACAAATTCTGCCCACTGTGGCTTGTGGACATTATGCATAGATCCTTTCTTCTCATGACGTATGCAATGGCTCCCTTTCTCTATCAAAGTTATATTAAAATCATATAGGGATTATCATCACACCTGTGCAACGGTAGTTGTGACGATGTTAGTTACACTGTGAAGACCACGGTTTTATCAGCGTGATGGTTAGATTTTATGACCATAACCATGACATAAATCACCCGCTTAGGAGCGCTATTAATTCAATCGGTCTGGTAAACCTATTGTTATCAATTACTACGAGAGGATTGCCTGGTTGTATATTTAAATTCGGGGCGTGTACGAGCGGTACTACTTGCTAACTGCATGGATGAGTTTCCATTATGTTGAAAATTACATCCACGCCCATGCGTTTAAACTACTAAATGGGCGTTGCAATACAGACGGTTGGTTGCACACGAGAATTATGTCATATAGCAACCAGCTTTGATAGAAGGCGAATATTTAAATTTGGTGCCGTTTTTTAGGGCATCAATTTATAGCGCTGCTAAGCGGGCCTTGTAGCGTAATGGCGTACGTGGCCTTATCAGAGTAGACACATGTTTTTGTGTGTTATGATCCCGGGGGTGGGTACTCGGATTTGGTTTGGTCGGGGGTGTGCCGCTGGAGATTCAAAACCCATACCCATTTTTAGGGGTGATTTTGGAAAAATCGGTACCCATTTTTAGGGGTTTTGCTTCATTTTAGACCAATTTTTCGCAAATTATCGGGAAAATATACCTATTTTTGCAAATTTTCGCGAAAATATACCTAATTTTTGCAAATTTTCGCGAAAATAGACAAAAATTTCGCGAAAATAGACCCATTTGTAAAAAGTGACCCCATTATTAGGGATTTCCAGCACAAAATCATACCCCATGTTTAGGGATTTTGTGCCCAAAAAGCTACCCATTAGAGCGGCACATCCCCGTATACCGTCCGGGGTTATGATGTGGTGTAAACTGTAACGAAAGGGCCTTTTATCAGTGTAGACAAAATGATATGGTGTAACGAAAGTACCCTTACCAGTAAGCCAAAAATGTTATGATGTGTCACGAAAAGGGCATTATCCATATTATCGGTGTATACACATGATGAAAGTTTGCTACAAAAGTGGCCGTAACACTTTCCACGCAGCTATTAGTTTTACCATTAATACAAAACAGATTTGTCAGAAATCTTTCTCAACTTTCAAAGTCTTATCTCAAGAATGACTGAACCAATACTAGGCATGTTTGTATTAATTTTGATGCATTTCTCATGTTGATTCCAAATATAATGATGAAATTCAATAATGTTGACATGTTTGAAACATATTGTGCAATTTTGGAACTGTCGTCTGCGGACGACTGCCGCATGGAAAGTATAGACACATTTTCTGATTTGGTGCAACAAGGGATCTTATCAGTTGAGTCATGTAATGACATGACTATTATTATGGTGTCACGATGAAGCCTTATGAGTTGGATGTACGTTATACCTTATATACCTTACCTTCATATGTTATGACGAAAGTAAGTAATCTTGCAAAGTGACTTGAATTGCGGCCTCTATTTATGGGTGGTAACGACAACTTAATGACTTACACACTTACACGCTGAACACTTTTACTTTAGGTACTTCAATGTATGACTTAAAGTGATTTAAACATAATGATCTTTGACCTCTATCTGACACATGAGGGCTTTCAAGTTGCGCAATAGCAGTGAGAAATCGACTTCGTAAGTATGACTCGAAGCAAAGGCTGGGTGATTCATTCGAAATACCGTAGTTGTGCTATTTATTATCATACATATCATATGTACCTATAAATACTATCACTTTTTATACAAAATATATATTGCATGCAATAATTTTATATAAATTAAATTAATGAATCACTAAGTCACTTTTAGATGTATTCAAGAATAACAATGCCTTTATGCATGTAAGTATAAGGCGTGTTCACAACTATGAAAAATCATATGTTTCTATTACGTGCACAAAATGCAATTTTGATGTTTGATAATGTCCGAATTTATTTAACATCTGCTTTTTTAAAGTCTGTCTATTTATTTATTTATTTATTTATTTATTTATTTATTTATTTATTTATTTATTTATTTATTTATTTATTTATTTATTTATTTATTTATTTATTTATTTATTTATTTATTTATTTATTTATTTATTTATTTATTTATTTATTTATTTATTTATTTATTTATTTATTTATTTATTTATTTATTTATTTATTTATTTATTTATTTATTTATTTATTCATTCATTCATTCATTCATTCACCTATTCATTCATTCATTCATTCATTCATTCATTCATTCATTCATTCATTTATTTATTTATTTATTTATTTATTTATTTATTTATTTATTTATTTATTTATTTATTTATTTATTTATTTATTTATTTATTTATTTATTTATTTATTTATTTATTTATTTATTTATTTATTTATTTATTTATTTATTTATTTATTTATTTATTTATTTATTTATTTATTTATTTATTTATTTATTTATTTATTTATTTATTTATTTATTTATTTATTTATTTATTTATTTATTTATTTATTTATTTATTTATTTATTTATTTATTTATTTATTTGTTTATTTGTTTATTTATTTGTTTATTTATTTATTTGTTTATTTATTTATTTATTCATCTATTTATTTACTTAATTTAATTTTTATTGTTTATTTACCGATTATCCCATTTGCTAGAATTTTGAAAGCTAAGCATTTCAATACGGATGCTGTCAAATGCTGTATTTGTTGTGCTCTAGAAATATGAAAAACATGATATATGCAGCGATGAAAATACCAACATGACTTTCCACCCGGGGTTGACTAGGTATAAACTACACACTTAGTACACTTAGATTATTTCTAACCCTTACTTTTACAAAAGTAAATAAATCAGTTGAAAAAGTGGTCCTATTGGGAATCGAACTATGGTACTAGCGAGGGGGTGAACTGGACAGGACATGATTTTAATCCCTCTTATCATTACGGAATAAAGCAATACTACTGTTATGATCAGTACACATACTACATTATTATTAATAGAGCTGCGACACACATGAGCGTCAACCCGGGGTTGACAGTATGTGGGTATTTCCATTACTGCATATAATATGCGAGATTGTATTCTTTTCTCATGTTTTGCTATTTCCATAGATATAAGTCTACCGTATTTACACGGTTATTTATATATTGTGTAATCAACACTTACATCTATTTTGCTTTATGAATTATGAATTTGTTATGTATGCAGAATTTCAATATAAAAGTGCATGTGTTGTGGGCATGGTGGTGTGATGTGTATTTTAGACGGCATTATCTACAAAGCTACCTTATTATAGCTTTTATAAATGCTTTGGCGTATGGGGGGGGGGGGGGGGGTGCTTTTCCCTGCTCCGTTGGTGGGTAGATCTATACCAATTAAAGGCAAAATAACAACAATTAAAATTCAATTTCATATCCACAATTTTGGGGTTAAAATTGTCATATTTTTTCGCGCACTTTGCCCGAATTCCCATTAAAACAAAACATTTATTTTTTATTTTAATGTTGCATTTTGAGAGCATTTGTGGTATGGGTAAAACAATTGAATTTCCGGCACTTTTACGCACACATGTGTGGATAATTGTTAAGTTCTGGTTGTGCACGACGGTATGAAATACCAATCCTAACCCCTTGATGAAATTTCAACTTTTCGAGAAATTTTGTAAAATGAAAGCACATTGTATCAATAATTCGTCTAATTCGAAAAAGCACCCTTATTCCGCGTTTTCGTTCACGCGGATGATTACAACATTACACCTGACTGCCCCCGGGTTCACCAGACGCAGGCAATTGGGTAATTTGCGACTTTCTTGTACAAGTCAGACTCGTGGCTGTTTTAATTCTGCCATATATGAGATAAGATGGTTACACGATAATGTCGTTATCAGTCTCAGGTTATATCAAATTGAATAGTTCTTGTTTTGACTACCTGGAAAACTGCATTACCTTCTATAATACTATGCAAAGGTGCATTTGCTATTGATGTGGGGTGATGTGTTTTTCAGACAGCATTATACGAAGCTACTATTAAGCTTAGGCCAATGGAATTGGATTGTTATTTTCCTATTGGAGGTTTGAAAAACGGGACGAGGTGACTTTTCATTATTCATTATTTGGATTTTCTTTTCATTATTCATCATTATTAAATCAGAACCGATGGTTTTCGAACGGAATTTAAGGTACCCCCACTATAATCATGATAATACAGAGTATAGTGTCAACTTTACTTGCTATCCATTAGTTCGTATATATTAAACCTGAATTAATTTAACTCTTTCAAAGAAATTATGTAAGTATTTTTAGATGTGTTGTAGAAAATGTCAAAAATGTGTCAACGACAATCTCATTTGAAAGTTGAATGGGTGATGCATAAAATTAATTATTAACCGTATACCATGACACCACTGCCAATAAAATCCCTTTAAATCAACAGGAATTCAGAGCCACTTCATTTTGATTTATTTTAAAAATTCAAGTTAGTCAGAAAATGTAATTTTTGCACAAATAATAAAAGTGTTGGTAAAACTGTAAATGATGTATTGAAGGAGGATGGTTGAACCAGGGTCTTTTCTTGAATACCGCACAGGTACTGCTTGAATGAGCACACGCGATACTTAACTTTTAGCAACTTTTGAAATGAGGTATTCCTCCATTCAATGTGTGCTCATTGAAACATTACAACACCTGCGTAGTTATAGCCCCGTTATAGTGTGGCTGTGAACACGTACGTACATTAATGTGCCAAAAAGCGTTTGGATGGAGTAATCAGGCATAATCTAAAGGGGAACTTATTTTTGTTAAAGGAAGGGTCCCGCAAGCACAACATTGAGCATTATTTGTTAGACAAATATTTATCGAGCCGAAATTGCGTAATTATATAGAACAAAACACCATACTAGTCACAAAAAATAATAAAAACTGCCATCACTCAACATTCAATTTTTAAAATTCGCGGGGATCGAAAGTCCCGGTGTCGATGACGTCATGGGAATCGGTGCTCAAATTTGCGCATGTGCTTTGTATAATTATGACATCATCGACACTGGGACTTTCGATCGCCGCGAATTTTAAAAAGTGCATGTTGAGAGATTGCGGTTTTTATTTGTTTTTGTCATAAGTGTGGTGTTTTGTTCAATATAATTACAAAAGTTGGGCTCGATAGTTATTTTTCTAACATATAATGCACACTTTTATGCTTGCGGGACACCTCCTTTAACTGTTGTATCTTAGCAAGACTCATGATGAAGCTGATGCGATCATTTATGTTCATAACGATATGCTTGTTTTTGCCTGCCAGTTTACCTTTTTGCATATTTTTGTAAACATTTCTATATGTTTTTTTTAATTTGTTTGTATGTTTGTTTGGTGTTGTGTTGTATGGTTTGTTTAGTGTTTGGCTTTTGTTACCTTTTCAACTTAAAAGTTGTATTGATAGGCTTTCTTTCTTTCTATTATATTTTGTTATTGTTTTGTGTGTGTAGGGGTGCTTGTTTGCTTGTTTCTTAATCCTTTTGTCATTTTGATAGAAACACTTGGGTCCCGATGGTTGGTACTCGGCTCACATTTGTATTAAAGGGACAGTGAGAGATTGCCAAGAAAATTGAAAATTGGTAAAAAAGGAATTGTTTCAATAGATCAGGTACGTAGGAACCCTGAAGTGTATAATAATGTATGGGGAAAATGGTGGAATGATAGCGTTAGATAGATATTTGGTTGAAGCAATTTATGTGGGGAGTGGTGCTGATAATGTTGATGTGATCTACATCAAAATGACCAAATCATGGAATTTGACACGATAGACGCCGAATTAAATTAAACGGTTTCAGATGGTAGTTAGTACATGTATAAATAATGCCCACGATATTACGTACGGTGCAAAGAAAACCCTGATTTCCAGGAAAATTGAGGACGCACTCCTAAACGTATCTCTCAGTGCCCCTTTAAGATACTACTGAGTGCAGCTATATACAGGCTTTGAACTGTTAAGTATGTATAGCGACCGAATCTTTCATTTTGAATATGTGTACACTTTTTATATTAATATGAATATACAGGGTGTCCCAAAAAAATCAGTGCACGTGTTTAACCAACTTATTGACCATGAAGTTTTTAAACGTGGTGTAATATTTTTACATCATAAAATACTTAAAACGCTTGGCTTTCAGACACCGTTTGTTTCATCTGATTTGGTTTTGATATCCTGAGATATAACCAATTAACTAAAGCTACCTACAATTGATGTTGTGCCACTTTTACAGAAATAATGCTTACAAAAGTGTCAATCCGATACGTACTTGTTCTCCCAATAGGCATCAATCCGTTTGAGACATTGGGGGAGGAGGCCTTCGGTCTGATTTAACAACAACAAAATCAGTTGTGTTAGCTACACAGACCCTAATTCTATTATATATTTAAACCTATTCAATGACAATATACAACAGTTTTGGTTGCATAACATTTTTGCTAAGACCTCTCGAACAGGTGGAAGATTTGTATCTCCGGAGTAAACCTTTCTATTCATTTTAAACTGTAAAGTGGCACAACGGCGATTTTAGGTATAGCTTATATTAGTCATATCTCAGTATTGACAAAACCAAATTAGATTAAATAAACGGCATCTGAAAGCCAAGCGTTTATTCTTTCAAGATGTATAAAAATGTTACACACAGTTTTAGAACTTTGTGGTCAATATTAGTTGAGTAAACAAGTGCACGGGGTTTTTTTGGGACACCCTGTAATACATACTTTATCCTATATGATTGTCTACATATACTGTGTGTGATAACACATATGCAAGGTTTAAATGTATTATGTTCATTAACGTGTTATTTTAACCATTATCAAAGAAAAAATATTATTAAATCGATTATGAACGTAAACAGACTGATTGATAACTCTGTGTGTTTCAATTAGTGGGCTCCTTATTATTCTTCAACCTTCCAATTACAAACAAGCAAATGCAGACAGCTATAAACAGGCAGTCGGATGTGCATACTCCGGATACATTCAAGTAGCCTATTTCATTATCTGCCAAAATATTCCAGTGGTACCATGACAAGTTGCTCACAGAGCAGGCGGTGAACCAACCAATATTAATTATACACCAAGAGAAATATGAAAAAGTGCAATTATATAACGTTAATCACAACAAAATACAAAATACATGGTTATAGTGAAGGAGCGAAGCCATTGCCAAAATTGGACGAAACATGAAATACCCTAATAACGTGCAGCTAGCAGAAGCCTCGCGTGCTCGTTGACTTTGCTGCCAAACAGGATTAGGCAAACATATAACACTATACGGAGAAGGCTCGGCAAGGCTTACGGAGCGTACAGGATTAGGCAAACGTACACTATACGGACAAGGCCTGGCAAGGCTTACGGGGCGTACAGGATTAGGCAAACGTGCACTATACGGAGAAGGCTTGGCTAGGCTTACGGAGCGTACAGGATTAGGCAAACGTACACTATACGGACAAGGCCCGGCAAGGCTTACGGGCGTACAGGAGCAAAATTGTTAACTTTATTTGTTGGGAGTAGCTGTTTTTAATAATAATTCAACCAGCATGCTTATATCATGTATATAGGCTTTTTAAGCCTGGCCCGAGCAATTTGCTTGAGTCTGGTCCCTTCAGGACCCAAGCGTGTGTCTGTACGGACCGACCGTGTATACAAACAAACAAACAAACAAACAAACAAACAAACAAACAAACTATACGGAAAAGGCTTGGCAAGGCTTACGGAGCGTACATGATTAGGCAAACGAACACTATACGGAGAAGGCTTGGCAATGCTTACGGGGCGTACAGGATTAGGCAAGCGTACCCTATACGGAGAAGGCTTTGCAAGGCTTACGGAGCGTACAGGATTAGGTATTAGGCAAACGTACACTATACGTACAAGGCCCGGCAAGGATTACGGAGCCTATGGCACTCACTTACAGATATTTGTCCATTGCCTGGCTTTTACGTGCAAAGTATGTTAAGCCCGGCACCAGTTTAATGTGGGCGCACCCTGTGGGCTACAATCAAGGAAAATAATAGTTGGCACACTTAATACAATTTAATACAACTATCCCTGTGCTCACAACAGAGAACCGACTTGGGACATAGCACTCTAATAGCACGCAGAGGTCTCCCTTTCTCTCTCATCCTTCCCCCCCCCCCCCCCCCCCATCAATCAATGTTGAGAGAGCTGCCAAAGCTTCTGATGACATGTGGCTCGGATCAACATTGCCTCGGGGGAGAGGGGCACTTTTTTCCTTAATTGGGACAAAGTGTACCAACCTTTTTTTCCTTGATTGTAGATACCCAGACAGACACCCCGCCGACAGATAGACAGAACAGACATACCGACATCAATCGGACCATAGATCCTGACGACAAAGGCGTATCCAGACTGTTTTGATGTATGGGCGGTCAAAGGGGTCAAAATGGTATAAAATTATGAGAAAGGTGTCGATATGAGAGAAAGGTGTAGAAACTATAGAAAGGTATAGGATTAAGAGAATGAACGGTCTAAAATCTACAGAAAGGTGTATAATCTAGAGAAAGGGGTATAAAATGGAGACAAGTCTGTATTTTAGAGCAAGGGGTCTAGAATGGAGAAAGGTGTACAATTTAGAGAAAGGGGTCTAGAATGGAGAAAGGTCTGTAATTTATGGAAAGGGGTCTCGAATAGAGAAAGGTACGTAATTTATAGAAAGGGTCTATAGAATGGAGAAAGATGTAATTTATGGAAAGGGCTCTCGAATAGAGAAAGGTACGTAATTTATAGAAAGGGTCTATAGAATGGAGAAAGATGTAATTTATGGAAAGGGCTCTCGAATAGAGAAAGGTATGTAATGTATGTATGTCCACTCCTTCCAGTCAGATCATTAATGAATATCTCAAATTCAGTCAGATCATAGGAATATCTCAAGGTTGAGATATCCCCATCTTTCAAATCTATTTCATCACCAAATGTGAACAGGTATAGGTGTATTAAAGCTAGTTCACCCTGGGTAAACTAGTCAAAGGGGACCTATATATTTAAGCCATCTGTCTGAACGCCTACGTGTTACTGCAATAACTTGATCTTACGGCTGTATTGGATTCTGTGTTCAAAGTGATACGTTCTCTTTTCTCGTTTAGATTCCCAGGGGGCAGATATACTACAACTTAATGTGGTATTTTTAAACAGTTTATTTTCAAATCAGGCCTAATAGGACGGATAATTGCGTGTTATAAATCGACATTATTGTTATTATTATTTGGGACTCTCAACCGTGGCTTTATAATACACATTAGCGCTCGTGCATCTGTCATCCACGTCAACACAGCCTCTGATTAGAGAATAATTACTGCGTAACAACTGTTTTCGTGAATTTGTTTTAAAATCAGAGGTTTTTGTTCTGGTCTGAGGAATTGTCCCGAGGGGCGCAGCCCCCGAGGGACAATTCCGAACGACCAGAACAAAACCCGAGGATTTCAAAACAAATTCACGAAAACAGTTGTTAAGCAGTCATTATTCTCATTCATTACTGAAAAAATATGCATATTTTATCCAAATCGTTGATTTGTACCGATATAATCTTGCTAATAATTAATTAGTTTTCTGTTTATTTTGTCCACCCCTTCTTAGTTATTGAAACAGTCCAAGTCGGGTCATCCCCTCATTAACATTTTTATCATTCAACCAATCAAAAATAAGCTTTAATCGTGTATCCTCATAACTCGTTGAATATTCAGTTTAGGGGCGTGAGGCGTTAATTTGATTGGTCGGTCAGTGAGCAAAACAATGGAACACTTTGGCGCAGTACTTTCGGGCAATTATTAGTAACCCGCGCTCGGCGTGCGCGTTCTCATCTAACGATTAATTTGATTGGAACGCACTTGGTACGCAGCTATCGCGATTATTCATGAAGTAATGAATGAGGTCTAGTGGTCTGTTCTTCGCTGCGATTGTGAAGAGGAACCGAGTTCGAGACTGTGTCTTTTTAAGGTCATTGCATGTTTATTCAATTCAGGCCAGTTTGTCTGAGTCTATATTATTTATCCATTTCTCGTACTCTGATTGTCATTTGTTCGATCCTGAGTTTCGATATTCATGTTCTTCTAGAATCATGCTTATATATAGGCCAACACAATTATAGACACTATAATTTACTACATGTATTTCGATCGCTTGAGACTCTCAACAATGGCTTTATAATAGGCCTACACATTAGCGCTCGTTCATCTGTCATCCACGTAAACACAGCCTCTGTGGTCTAGTGGTTTGTTCTTCGCCGCGATAGTGAAGAGGGACCGGGTTCGACACCGTGTATTTAAAAGGTCATTTTTAATTTAATTTACGGCAGTATGACTGTGTCTATAATTATGTTATTTTATTATTAATACTCAAAATACAATATAGTTAGGAATACTTTATGATGAAAATTTAAAAAAATGTTGACAAATGCCCAAAATTGAAACCGATAATTTCAGGGCGGACTATGGCTCTATAGGGGACCATGTCTCATATACCTGGTTACGGTACGTGTGCCATCTGCTGTCGGAAGCCCGGACCATAGTTAACCCTTTGCTTTTTTGTTTAGGACAGTTCTTTAAAACACTATGCGATTGCTCAAGTATTAATTTATCTATATCACTGAAATATTTCCATAACGTTCTTGTGTTTTTCTTTACCACTCCTTAATCAGTGTTGTGACCAAGTCAAGTAATTTGCCCTAAAAATCATACCTATAGTCAAGTCATTTCGAAACAATGTATTGTTCAATGGGACCAATTCATTTATTTTAGGGTAAGTCATATTACTGAAGTGAAGGGAAGGAGAAAAGGGAAGAAAGGTAGAAAAGGAAGAGAACAGAGGGAAGAAAAGGGGAAAGGAGAAGAATATAAAAAAGGGAAGGAAAGCGAAAACGAATGGATAGGACGTATAAACAGAGGAAGGACAAGCATTCTGAATACCGTAGTTGATAAGGAAGGGAAAATAAGTGGAAAAAAGGTGAAAATCGAAAATAAACTTGAAGAAGAGAAGAGATAAGGGGCTGTCATTTTCTTCGGAAGGGGGGGGGGGTGTCACAAATATGTCAATGGCCATTGCTATTTTTTTATATTTCTAGCACTGTGTTAAATTCTACAATCCCGGCCGCCACTCTGTTCAAAGGCACAAAAAAGTTGACTTGTTTTATGCTTTTTTGCAATTCTGAGGTGTGCAGTTCGATTTTCTTTCTCGAATTGTTTAGAAAACCATCCATTTTAGAACATCTGAAATTTAAAATGAACTGCACACCTGGGAAAGTATGATGCCAAGGGCATATTTTTTGCACGTAAATCCAATACAAGAGTTCTGAAAATCGACAAAAATATGACGTCATAACCATTGCTTCGGGACAAAATGGCGCGGTACCCCACCCCCCCTATGGCATTCCCTGAATTGGTATCGCTTTCGTTATGATTAGTGACGTCACATCGAGTATGTCTCCCTCTTTAGCAGGAAATCGTCAATTACGAATAACGTCTATAGAAGCCCTTTTAAAGGTATATTATGTGATCTTTTCCAGGGGACACCCTCAATCCTTGAAAAATAATTGGAAGTAGAAACGATTCTTAATTACTTCAAAATCATGGTTTTAGAGTGAAAATAAACTGTCAGAGTCTGCGCCGACAACTTATTTTTACTCTAAATTCACTCTAAATCCATGAGGTTATTAGGAATCGTATTGCTCTGTAACTTGGAATATATTCATGATTTATGATCAGAAATGTAAATCTGCATCAAGATCTGCTTCCAATTTTTTTCAAGGATTGAGGGCGCACCCCTGGAAAGATCACATAGCCTAATCCAGGAAGTCACTCTTTGAATTTTGTGAGTGCTGTAATTATTGAACTATGACTCAAATATATATAAAGGTATACATTTTTGGAAAGGAAATGGATCAGAGAATCCAAATTTGGCATCAACTTTGACCAGAAATGTTGATTTTTTTTGGACTAAAAAGTGTCACAACATTTTTTTCTTTTCTTTTCAATATTAGATTAAGTTACAAATTGAGAAATTAGGTTTAAAAATGAGAAATTCGTCCCTAAGTTAGGCACAAAAAAAAATTGTTATATTGGCGTAACGGGCTGAACAAAAATAGGGTAGGTAGGTAGGGATTCTTTTTTTTTTTTTTTTTAGCAGCTGTTTTTGAACAATGTTAACCGAGTTTAAACATTCCCTATTGTTTGTTAGAAGTACCCCTCAGTACAAGTCTATATACATGATGATCACAATGTTTATACTTCCGTTTTCGGAAGGAATTTCCGTTTATTCGAGGAGCACCGTCGTATTTCGTTCGAGAAAAAACATTAATTTTTTTCATTTTTTTATTTTTTAGGGTCGGTCGGTTGGTTTTTTTGGTTAAGTGAAAAAAGTGATTTTTTTTCTTTAAAAAAATCAACATTTTTGGTCAAAATTGACGCCGAATGTTGATTCTCTGGTCAATTTCCTTTCCAAAAATGTATTATTGTATATGCATTTGATTCATAGTTCAATAACTACAGCACTCACAAAATTCTAAAAATCAAATCAAAAACTTCCTTGAGTCCCCCCATAAAACAAGAAAATATACCTTAAAGGGGCATTAAGAGATGTGGTGGAGGCTAACTGCGCTCTCAATTAAAAAAAATGTATGATAAAAACTGGGATTTGTATATTTTTACAATTGTATTTCGTATGAACTTACACCTATAAAATAAAGATTAAGAAAAATCATCCCTCTGTGTACAACAAAACGTCGATTCAAAAATGCTGGTTGAGCCGCAACCAGCATTTTACATGGTTAGGGGTAGCTCGTTCACGTATAGCGTAGTGTGTTGTTCCTTGGAGAGTAGATCAGCAGGCGCGTATACGCAGGATTTTGTAAAGGGGGTGTTTTAGAAATATTGATATAATTATTTCACTATCCATGCCTGCGCCTGCGCAGATGCGTGTCCCAGCCCTCGACGCCAGAGAAATTCACGGTTGAAAAGAACGCATTTCCTTGCATATTTTTGAACACTTATTGCAGGTTTATTCTTAGTTCAACGTTTCAACCCTAAAAACATCATTATAAAATTATACAGTAACTTAATCCGCAGACATTGGTTTTACCGGCGATCTCATTGGTTCAATGTGTGTCACAGGACACAATGTTATTCTCCCTTTCAAGTTTAACAGACGGACAGAAAAAGCATCGACGCCTAATAATCCTTTCAATTTAGTTTCTTTTAGTTTATCTATTTTTCTCTCTTTTCATTTTTATCCTGTCTTTTTCCTTCCTATTCTCTTATTTTTCTTTTCACCCCGGCGTGGAGGGGGTGTTTAATACGTGGTTAACCCTTTGAACCCTATAGCTGTCCCCGCCTGTTTGTAACCCTCACTGAGGGCAACCGCGCGCAACATTTGGAGTGTTTGAACTAAAAGGGTAATGAAAAACTGTCCTGAAGCCATCTTGTTAAGCTTAAAAAATGAAATATTGAAACCAATATGCGCGCGGAGAGTGCAAAAAAATTGCATTTCTAACACTAATGGTCCAGTATGATAATAACGTCCCCTACATAATATTTAGAATTTTTGGTGTGGTTTGAGGGTCATAATAATGTTAAAACCTTTATTCGCGCGGAGCGCACACATTTTTTGAGTTTTTGAATTAAAATTGGTCATGGAAAACTGTCCTGAAGCCACCTTGTTAAGCTTAAATAATAAAATATTTAAATTAATACGCGCAAAGCGCACAAAAATTGTATTTTTAACACTATGGTCCCGTATGATAATAACGTCCCCCACCTATTTGAGCATTTTTGGTGTGGTTTTTGCATTAAAACTTTGGTCCAGTATGATGTTTTTAACGTCCCCCACATATTTAGAATATTTGGTGGGTCAGAGGGCCAATATAATGTTAAAACCTGCATAAAATATTCGCGCGGAGCGCGCAAAATTTTTAACTTCTTGAACTAAAATGGTCATGGAAAACTATCCTGAAACCATCTTATCAAGCTTGTATATTGAAACATTGAAACTAATTGTTGTACGCAAAAATTGATATTTCTAACACTTAAATTGGTCCAACATAATATTTAGAATATTTGGCATGATTTGAGGGCCATTATAATGTTAAAACCTGTAGAAAATATGCGCGCGGAGCGCGCAAACTTTTTCAGTTTTTGAACTAAAATGGTCATGGGAAACTGTCCTACAATGCCATCTTGTTAAGCTTGAATAATGAAACATTCAAACTAATGCGCGCGATGTACGCAAAAATTGACATTTCTAACACTTAAATGGTCCAGTATGACGTTTTTATCGTCCAAACATAATATTTAGAATATTTGGTGTGTTTTGAGACCCATTATAATGTTGAAACCTGTTGAAAAAGTGAGCGCGAATCGAGCAAAAAAACACCCCAGTTTTTGAACTAAAATGGTCCAGAAAAAATGTTCCTGAAGCCCTCTTGTTAAGATTGAATATTGAAACTTTGAAACTAATACGTGCAAAGCGCGCAAAAATTGGCGTTTTTAACACTAAAAAGGTTTTTAACGTCCCTCACATTAAAAATATGGGGATGTGACCTTAAAATTATGGGGACGTGACCCCGTACCCCCCCCCCCACCCCCATTTGCGCCGCATATATCCATACCCTTCTTCCTCCCCTAGCTTCTTCTCTTCCTCCTTCTTATCCTCCTTCTCCTCTTCCTCTAGTTTTTTTAACTGTTTTTTCAATGGGGGGGGGGGGGGGGGGGCATGGCCTGCTGCCCCCTGGATACACCACTGACTGAGGGGTACAAACAGGGAGGAGGACAGCTATGGTTCCCCCGGGGGTTCCCCTCGCTTTAGCCTTCCCACGGTTCACACACACGTGCTGATAAAAGCCCTCAATTGTTGAGAAAAAACAGGCGTTGGAACTTTACCCCCACTTTGTCTAGTTCGCCAGTCGTCTTAGCAATGTAAACAACCCCCTTTTTTAAGCATGCTATATATACGGCGCCGCCGGAAGACCGGCGCATCGGGTACAAATTTATGTTGAGCGGCCGGTAACGTGCGTCGGGTAATTGGTACACCACCCATCGGTATAAGTAGTAGTCTTTTCTCTTACTCTTTCCCTCCCCGTTCCCAACGAGGCTTTCCTTCCCTCTCCCCAGTGGGGGTGGGGGGGGGGGGGAGAAAAGTGAACCGAACATTTTCGACTTTACATTTATTTGTGCTACGATTGAGGTACATTTCTGCTTTAAACAAGCTTCTACTCCCTCTCCCAAAATATTCAATTTTTGGGACATATGCGCGCGTAGCACGCGAAAATGTTGCCAAAAATGTTGCCAATGCCAATCTCAACCGATATACAGTCATTACTGGAGGGGCGATCGCCCCCCTCGACCCCCTCTGATTACGCTACTGCCTCTCCCCTGTCCCCTCTCTCTCCTTCTCTTTTTCCTTCTCCTTTCTTTCTCTTTTCTTCTCCTTTCCCCTTTTTATTATTTTAGGACACACCCAAGGGGGGTGTTTCACACCCAAAACACCCCCCTGCGTACGCGCCTGTAGATCAGTGATCGTATTGGAACAACTGAGTCTGAGCTACCTCGGACTAATAGGTTAGGGGTGGTATTCCGACATATTTAAACATTGTTTTAATTAAGTTTTGCTGATTTTGTTTAGTAGAAACAGCAAAAATTGCAATTTTTATTGTTCATCTTGAATTCTGAAGTAAATTAATTAAAATTAACAAAAATTCAACATGACATCGTGTCCCTTTAACGATTCGTGTAAATGTTTAAAAATTCGCGCGCATCATGTTTATGCTGCGACGTCATCGGTATATTGAGCCCAGCAGCGCTATTTGTTCGTAATCTTTAGGGTCGCACCTTTTCCCCGTCTCACGAGTCACGACGACCCCAGATACGCCACTGATAGTGATACGACCCTCCCCTGGGAAGGAAATGACAGCCCGGAATGACAGTCCCTCGCGGCTTTTTTCAATCATGCAAAATTGTCCTTCGTTTCTTTTACGTTTAATAGTTTGGCCAATCCCGGACTATTTATCGGCATATCAATATTTAACCAGGGAGGTGTCAACACCTCCTGATTTAACATATCAGTTTATTTAATCATTGTCTTGAGTTGAGAAAAAACCGATATATACATGCAGTGACTAGTGATAAAAATAAATGTATTACTACTCTATGCATACTACTGTAGTACACTGCACATAATGCGATAACCCGGGGATAGGCCATGGTTGGTTGGTTGCACTGAGCTATGATCTATCCATACACGGACCTGACCTGTATCATAGTACCTCCACGCAACAAACGTCGAAACCGTTACGCGTTATAGACTGGTACGTGCTATGAATTTCAAGGTTAGTATTGCTATACTAAAAAAAAACCATAGTATTAATTGCTATATTATAACCAATGTTGCTGTGACCTGGGACTCGTGTAATACCATACGTGTTGTAATATGAAATATTCTGATGTGTATGCAGAATACTGTTACATGTACGTCCATCGGGACAGCAATAATAATAAAGCAAGGCTCTTACTTTAAAAGTTTAGATATATATTAGTTCATTTGATATTTCATATGATTATTAATAATATTGAAATGGAAATATGTTCAGTATGTCAAACTCAAATGTCGCAATGGCCATGTGTTTTGAACTCGCCACCCTTCCCGTTGCATGTCCAGATTTTTACATTTTAGTATGTGAGATTCGAATTAACATATTGCATGACTACGTACTTGGCCATATATGTTCACTTGTACACGATCTATGTACCAGTGTTGCTGTCAAACAGACACTACATGGAATACCCTACCCCAAAAAATACAATCCTCATACAATTTTATACTCAGGTGAATTCAATGATAGGGTAATTCCCGGTGGGGGGGGGGGGGGTACTCACGTATGTAAGGCATACGGGGATGTGCCGCTCCAGTGGGTCGTTTTTTCACGAGACATCCTTAGCCATGGGTAGGCTTTTCAGTTAAAAATCCTTAGACATGGGTCCTGTTTTCGCGAAAAATCCTTAGACATGGGTCCTGTTTTCGCGATTTTCGCGAAAATTTGCCAAAATTAGGTCTATTTTCGCGAAAATTTGCCAAAATTGAGTCTATTTTCGCGAAAAATCACCCTTAGAAATGGGTATGGGTTTTGAATCTCCAGCGGCACACCCCCGACCAAACCAAATCCGAGTACCCCCCACGGGGGGTAATTCTAATCTTTAGCCAGATAAACCACCAGACAAGGGCAGGACGGGCAGAAGCCCGGTGATGACTGATATGTATGGCCAACACTTCTCTACACACTTAAAAATAGGTAGTTAAAAATGACTCCTTCAGGGTTCAACTATGAACCAACTGCGAAAAGGGTTAAATATGACACTTTTCCAGTTAAGTGTGTATTTATTATGGTTTGTAAGCATGAAATAAATATCATGTCTGATTTTAAAAGAAATGGATAAACCTATGGCCAGTATCTTGCATCTGTGTTTTGTAGTATGTACATAGTTTTATAATTAGAAGGGTGTAAACTTGCTAAAATGTCAGTTTTGATCATGCACTTTTTGGCAGATTTCCGGTCATATTTTCCAATAATCAATGGACAACATCTTGAGAACCACCGTACAACCTTTTTGCATGATTTTTTTACCAAATTTCTACTTTTGCAATTATCTACAACATGAGACTAATTGTGTACACTTTCAGTGCATTTGAATTTTGTGGGTGCTATACCTACTAATAGTCAACCAAGCCACACTCAGTCGTTAGCGCTATGCGTGAGTGCTGCACAGTCTTATCTACGCTGATGCAAGAATGCGGGAAAGGCTGTATTAACTCTTCCCAAGCTCAATCAATTATAAAGACGTAGTCCTAGCTCATTCTGAACTTGAATGGAGCAACGAAGTGTAAGATATTACAAAATCACACTGATGTCCCGCACACCGCTTGCGCTACCCTCGAAACCGAAATAATCTTCTGCACTTCCCCAACGGATTTAAAGTCGGTATAAATATATAAAAGTGTGTTCATTAACCATTATTTACTAATTAAAACCCTCATGGCTGACGAAATCCTTTTAGTTTTTGCGTAGTTTTATAGTTTTTACGAAAAGTGAATTTGTATTTTAGACCGACCCCAAACCAGGGTATACGATGTTGCGAAGCAATAAATATTTAGGTATTTTTGTCTTTTTACACACGTTTATGATTGAATAGCTTGGTGGCCCAACGGACTAGAGAGCTGAGCGTCGTAATAGTGTGTACGTTGAGATCGCATCGCAGGGATCAAATCCGCCTGGTACCGCTTTTTCTTTTGTCTTTATTTTTTTCGTACAACTTTTGACGTTGTTTTATAAATTAAACATTGGAAATTTAATTTATACTTTACAAATGCCTTTTTCCTCTGAAATATGATATTTGAATTCTTTTTTATAATTGCAATAGGGCCTACTTCTTTGCAATATAACATGAACAGGGGCGCAACTCATAAATTTCATTTATTTTTGTTGGGGGAGGGGGTGGGGGGTTCGGGGCATCAGTCAGAGACTATGCATGGTCTCTGACTGGGGCCGGGGGCATATCCAGTGGCGGCGCCAGCATTACAAAAAATGAAAAAATGGTGGGTACCGGGGGGGGGGGGGGGGGGCAATATACATTCGTGGTGGGAAATGCGCGCATAGCGCGCAAAAGCAAAACCGTGTGCCTTTTAATATCAGAATTACCTACATTTAGCTTAATTTGGCCTAAAAGTAGGTATTTCAGACCCAGGCCCGTAGGAAGGGGGGGCGATGGTGGCGATCGCCCCCCCCCCCCCCCCTTTGAAAATCTTCCCCGGAAAATTTGTACACAGATGAAAAAATTTCGCGCGCTACGCGTGCATTTGTCTTCCCAAAATGCAATATTCTTTGCTACAAGCTTGTTTAGAGCCAAAATGTACCTCGATCGGGCAAAAAAATAGGTGCAAATTCGAAAATTTTCGCGCGCTACGCGCGCATATTTGACTCAAACAAATATTCCCCTGATTTTTTTAAAAAACGCCCCCCCTTTGAAAAAAGTGTCTTACGGCCCTGCGACCATTTTAGAGTTTTACTTTAAAAGTCAAACGTAACCACTGGTCAAATATGGGCATGTATTGCACTGTCATGTGTCATTGTATTTTGTCATATTTCATTTGGGGGAGGGCATCAGGGGGACCATGGTTTCTGACTGGGGAGAAATCACCTAAAAATAGTTTTTGGTCTAAAAGTAGGACCGTATTTCAGACCATTATAGAGCTATTTTTTACTTTAAAAGTCAAGCCACTTGGCTAATTAGGGCATGTAGGCTACTGCACTGTCATGGGTAACATTGTATTTTGTCATATTTCATTTGGGGGCATCAGGGGGGGGGGGGGGGGGGGCATGGTTTCTGACGGGGAGGGGGGGGGGCTACGTCACTGAATATATGAACGACGTTGTATGGGCGGCCATTTGGTTAAAGTATTGAATATAGTCTAAATCGGGGTAAAGAGATATTAATAAATTATAATTTTGTAATGAATACTAATTTGCAATATGAATATTTACTAGCAATATGAATAATTAATTAATTATCAATATGAATATTAATTAGCAATATGAATAGGCCCTATTAATAAGCAATATGAATGATCCAGATTGAACTGAAATGATCCTGCTGGTTGAACCGAGATGATCCAAGAGAATCCCAAATTAATCATGAATATTCATATTACCAATTTTAAATCATTACAAATTATCATAATTTATTCATCTCTTACAAATGACAAGACTATATTCAATAAATCTAATGATACTGTGCAGATGCTTTTTCCCCTCTGAAATATGATATTTGAATTAATTGCAATTTAATATTAGAGAAATGTACGGCTTTTCACAAGAAGCACGGCGCGGCGACAAAAAAATATCTTAATTTATTCATCTCTTTCAATCAATGATTTGTTACTCTTTTTTTTTAAAACTATTTTTAATATATAAATACTGGTGTTCTACAAATATGTTTCGGTGTGTTTTCCTCGGTTTCAGTGTGTTTTCCTGGTCCATGTTCAGGTATAGTAATAATAGATCTTTTCAACATGGCGCCCTCTGCCGTCATTTTTAACCCCCTAAAGCATATCATTTTACAGTTCTATTTATGCCAATAAAACGGGAATACCAGCCAAGTTGAGCTTTACTACAGTGCAACAGAGCATAAATTTCCAAAAGTGCATGTTATTGAAATTACGCTCTAATTCAAAAAGTAACATATATGTAAGACAAGGAGACAATATCATATTATAGAATACAGCTTGGTGATTTAATGTCATAGAAAAAAAAACGGTTTGACCTTATTTGCATATGATTAGCATATTATAAAGAAATACATTAACATTTTGCTTTTTGGAATTTCCAGCAAAAACTATAAATGCTATTAACACCAAGGTTACAGGAAATGAAGTTCCCATCAATGCCAACGATACTGTCTGAGAAAAAGTTCACATTTATCTTTACTTTTAACAAAAACCCAAAATCTGTCTTAATTAAGCTTAATTAATGACCAAACTCGTTGAAATTATTAAGTAATACTGTGTATCCAAACCAGACTTGCATGGTATCAAATTAAAGGTAAAAATGTGCTTAAAAGAATGGTCTGAGCAGATAATTCAATTTCTCTTTAGTATTCAAAAATATCGTCCTCCAAACATTTAGTATACTTAAAAAGAGAAAAAAACACATGTAACCACTATTTCATACAACTGTTCACAGACTTGGCAAAAGTCTATTAATACTTGTGCACCATGCACGCAAACAATGGAAGGAATATTCAAGGACATGCTCATGCTAAAGGACCAGTGGTTTGAAATTCACGCTACAGGAAATTTGAAATGCAATTCGCCAGTGTGCAGTCATAATGAAGTATGTTACTTTTAGGTGACCGTGTGCTGACATGCATGGGTGTACAAACAGGTATCGTGTTAAAGGCCTGCACTAAGTCTAAATAACAAAAGAAATGTTTAAATAGTCAAGGCCATGAAAGGAAATAGGCAGTAGCTGGTTGGATTAGCGTGTATGGATAATCAAGTATTGGCCAATCCGAAATCAGGTTTAATAAAAAATGTAACAATGCTGATAATCATACAAGGACACGAAATAGTACTTTAAAACAAAGCTGTTTTAATTATATATGATACACATACTTAGGAGGATTGAAATGTTCATTGTTGTACAACAATCAGGAGGCACTATATTTATAATTCAATATTTGGAAATGTATGCTCTGTTGCACTGTAGCAGTAATTACCCCATACTCGATATCAAACGATTGTTGTATATTTTGCCGTTTCTGCATGATGTAGTGCTTTGTTATCAATTTCCAGCTCATTTTCATTGCTTTTGTTTACGCACACATTACATGTGGGTTGTTCGGCACACAAACTATCATTCAAAAATATATTTTGATTACATTTGAAAAACATCTTTTGTTATGTATATGCTACTTCAGCACTACAATACAAACGTGTACAAATGTAATTAGTGTACTTAGGTCCCAATCCTGCCCCAAGTCTATGGTGCAATGAATTGTCCTTTATTCTATTGTATAGTTGTTACGTCCTTTATCGCTTGCTTACGGTTATCGTTGTGTAGAATCACCCCTCCCATATTTGGCAGGCCAGGCTAGGCTTACAAGACTGCATGTCCCATATAGCAAACCTGAGAAAAAACAAATCGCATGTTGCCATTGATGTATACATAATTATAGCCTACCAATTAATATGACGACACATTATACCCCATATTATATTAAGTTAAAGAATAAAAGATGTAAATCAGTGGCATAACATCCAGGAGTGGGAAAGTCTTCCCTGTGCACTTTTACCGTCGTACTGAGTCAACGAAGTTAAAACAACACAATTAAGGGACATTAATTAGTGTCCCATCTCCACCCTCCAAAAAAAGCAGTACTTCTTAAAAACAAAACAAAATTAACCGCCCATGCACGTTCACTCATCGAACCCAAAATATTAACCGCCCTGGTTAACTCATCTAGCGGGTCCCGCGCAAAGCGCGGTGCCCGCTAGTAAAATCAAAAAGTGAAGAAACGCGTGGATTGATGACTAGATCATACATGTGCATTTCGCTTGTTACACCCTGTATAATATGGTAATTGTGCAATATTATTACAAAACGTCAATTTAAAATTTATTATGACACTAAATTATGATAACGGTTAACTTTATTTCAGAAATACGTTTTCACATACTTATATTGTTACAAATGTTGACCCCCCTGTAAGGTATCCTTTATAACTTAATACAAAGGTGGCAACTTTTTTTTTGTAATACTAGTGTATACGTTTGAATTATGCAGCTTAATAAATTATATAGTTTTTTCTTCAAGGTATGTAAATAACCAGAGAAAATGTTGTATTTCTAGTGCATTTCAGTGATGATTGCATTATCTACCTACCCTGTATAATGACATTGATATTGTCATTGTGAGCTTTGGAAATGTGTATGCTTTCAGGAAATGTATAATTTCCTTATATACTCCTATGTATAGGCCTAATTTTAATGCTAAAAATGTTTTAAGCAGAAATCCATGTGATTTTTCTATTTTTAGCAATTGTATGAAATGAACTATTGACTGGATAGGCTATAACAATGTGTTATTCCAAAGTGGCATATTACATACAAAAATCACCCAGCCGACCAGCTGCAAATTTATTTCATCGCAATTTTTAATAGTATGCCAACATAAATATAGTATCAACTTAGGAACAATATTTCGGAAAGGAACTCTCTTCATTGTTGGCACTAAATAAACTCAAAGTCAAAGACAGTTTTTCCGCGGTGTATTTTCATTAAGCTGAGGAAACGCCCCCGGAAACGCCTCAACCACATTAACACTTTTCCACGCGGCAGGCGTCTGCAGACGACATTCCAAAATTTCACAAAAAGAACAAACATGCTCAGTATTGGTTCAGTAATAATTCTTGAAATAGACTTAGAAAGTTGTGAAAGGATTTTGAAATCTGTTTTGTAAAACTAATAATAGCCGCGTAGAAAGTGTTAAAGGAGGTGTCCCGCAAGCATAAAAGTGTGCATTATATGTTAGAAAAATAACTATCGAGCCCAACTTTTATAATTATATAGCAAAAAACACCACACTTATAACAAAAACAAATAAAAACCGCAATCTCTCAACATGCACTTTTTAAAATTCGCGGCGATCGAAAGTCCCAGTGTCGATGATGTCATAGTTATACAATGCACATGCGCAAATTTTAGCACCGATACCCATGACGTCATCGACACCGGGACTTAAAATCTTTAACATGATGTATAGTCACTTAATGAGTTTTCAAGTTATAAACAACCTACCGCGATAGGTAGGCCTACGTTTGTCTCTTTCAGACCAATTTACTATAGGCCTATGTATAGGCTATGTAGCTGAGATTCAAAGTAATAAAATGTTATATTTCAAAAGACCGCCTTATCAACTCATGAGAAAGTTGTAGACATTCTAGAGCTTACTGATGACTCTTAGAATAGTCCCGGGGGGGGGGGGGGGGGGGGGTAAGTGAACATTTCAAGCGGGTACGCATCTGCGTCCATAAAAAACGTCGAAAAGGGTCCAGATTTCACCATACGACGTCGTTGACGTCTTTCTGAAAAAGGGGTACTTTTTAGGGGCATCGCACTTTCGGGTATCCATTTATACAGCATCGAGGTATCGAGGTATCGACGTTTAGGGGTACTAATTGTTGTACAGTTAAGCCCACAATTATTCATACCCCTTGGAAAATATGAGTTTTTTGCGTTTTTCTCATATCTATACCAGCTGGAGTGGTGGAACTTTCGCTTTACACTAATGACAATTAGTTTGCAAGTACAAATCAATATCTTTGGGCTCAACATTTTTTGCATAACAATAGAATTGAACAATAATTATGTTTTTATGCCTGTCCAAAATTATTCATACCCCATACCAAGTCTAAGGATTGAGGCCACTTTTTGTGATAATACACATGTTTTTGACATTCCAAACATTCTTTATACTGTGTGATAGGCTTTTATATTGTTATGTAATTATCCCATGATGTGTGCATACAATGTGGATGCATTATAAATGTGTCCTATTGAATGTACAGTGAGGGATATTATAGAACAACACTCTAGCTCTTTGACAGCATGGTGAAGAAGATCAAATAACTTTTTTGTGCATATTGTGAATGCTCACAAAGAGGGGAAAGGCTACAGAGCTATTTCGAAACAATTCCAAGTGCAAGAATCCACCACACAAAACATAATTAGGAAGAACAAGACGTTCAACTCACTAAAAAACATTGAAGGATGCAGTCGGAAGCCAGCGGTGTCCCCTTGTTTGGCAAGAAAAGTATTGCGAAAGGCCAACAACAATCCACAGATCACCATCAATGCTCTCCTGAACAACCCTGGCAATTATTGGACCAAGATATCATGGCAGACACTCCAGCATATATGGCACATGAGAGGTCTCCATGGAGACCGACCAAGAAAGACTCTACTCCTTAAAAGAGACACAGAGAAACTTGTCTTGCATCTTAAGCAACCCCAACACTGAAGACCAAAAACTTGGATCTTTGTCCAGAAGTGCTCTTGCAAATGCTAGAAGAGTTTCTCATTGTCTCTTTCCAGGAGTAGAATCTTTCTTGGTCGGAGTCCGTGGAGAACTCTTGTGTACTATGTCTGCTGGAGTGTCTGCCTTACTATCTTGGTCCAAGACTCACCAAGGTTGTTCAGGAGAGCATTGACGGTGATATGTGGATTGTTGTTGGCCTTTCACCATACTTTTCTTGTCAAACAAGGGGACACTGTTGGCTTCCGACCGTGTTCTTCAGGGTTTTTAACTGATTTTAACTGATTTTAACTGTCTTGTTATTCCTAATTATGCTTTTTATGGTGGAATTTGGCACTTGAAATTGCTTCGAAATAGCTTTGTAGCCTTTTCCCCTCTTTGTGAGCATTCACAATGCACAAAAAAGGTCCTCACTGAGTTATTTGATCCCCTTCGCCATGCTGTCAAAGAGCTAGAGTGTTGTCCTATAATATCCCTCACTGTACATTCAATAGGACACATTTGTAATGCATCCACATTGTATGGAATAATTGCATAACAATATAAAAGCCTATCACACAATATAAAGAATGTTTGGAATGTCAAAAACATGTGTATTATCACAAAATGTGGCCTCAATCCTGAGACTTGGTATGGGGTATGAATAATTTTGGACAGGCATAAAAACACAATTCTTGTTCAATTCTATTGTTATGCAAAAAATGTTGAGCCCAAATATATTGATTTGTACTTGCAAACTAATTGTCTTTAGTGTAAAGCAAAAGTTCCACCACTCCAGCTGGTATAGATATAAGAAAACGCAAAAAACACATATTTTTCAAGGGGTATGAATAATTGTGGGCTTAACTGTATGTGTGACTTTTCAATAAACATGAAAAATGTTGAAGAAAAATCTTCAATATTTCCCTACTTTAATTGCTACATCATGCATGTCACATGCATCTGTATGAATGTCACATGATTATGAATTAAGATTATTTTGAGCATTACTATATAGATGAGGTGACCGTTGTTTACATTTAGGACGCCCTCTGTTGATTTGAGACAAAACACACCGGGCAAGAGTTCCTATAGTTTACATAGGCCAGATCAGGTTTTCTAACTAGATTGTGGTGTCACAGCAAATTGTTATCAAAACTGTCTTTAAACTTGCTTAGGAATGCTATAAGCTATCGCATTTCACAACAAAAAAAACAAAAAAAATGAGTTTTACAATTCATTAGAAAGAAATTTCATGTTGTCTTCATTAACTTTACTGTATATTCTGCCTGGAGGGAATCAACAGAGGGTGTCCCATTTGTAAATACATGACGTCACCGGTCACACCATCTATAGGCCTACGCCATTTAGGGGTGCATTATTGCCAGCAGTTGTAACGCGGCAACGCCGTTTAGGGTAGGGTTTATATGTGTTACGCCATTTAGGGGTATCAAAATAGTGTTCTGGTTTACGCCATTAGGGTCCATTTCAGAGGTGCTTGGACGCGCATGTGTACCCGCTTGGTATGTTCACTGACCCCCACCCCCGGTTTGTATGTGTTACGCCATTTAGGGGTATCAAAATAGTGTTCTGGTTTACGCCATTTAGGGTCCATTTCAGAGGTGCTTGGACGCGCATGTGTACCCGCTTGGTATGTTCACTGACCCCCCACCCCCGGTTTGTATGTGTTACGCCATTTAGGGGTATCAAAATAGTGTTCTGGTTTACGCCATTTAGGGTCCATTTCAGAGGTGCTTGGACGCGCATGTGTACCCGCTTGGTATGTTCACTGACCCCCCACCCCCCCCCCCCCCCCCCCTCCCCGGAGAATAGTTTCTACCCCCGTTTCTACCCCAGTGGTCACCATGGTTACAGAAGTGCCAGTCGCTATATAATGACAGTATTTTCCACCAAAATATAAATATCTCAAAAATAAGAAAACGTGTGACCATACCGGTTGGTGTTAAATGAAAATGAAAGATAAAATATAAAATATAACCAGGTGGCATATTTCATGTTGCATGGAGGCTGTTACCATTACCTAGTAGGGCCTACATGTAAGACTCCCCTTGAAAAATATCGTCTTTAAAAAAGGAGAAGAAAATGTGGTTTTGCTTTTAAATTTCAGTTTTGAGTTTTATCTACGAGAGGAGCGTTTTCTGTTCCGACGATTGAGAACAGAGAAGAAATGGATAATAATGGCCAAGAGATTACGAATATGAAAGAAGAGACGACAGCACCATCCAGCAAACATGAACAAGAGGAGGGCGCGTTGTCAACGGCAAACCAAGCCAATTGGCCCGACACGGTTCAAGAAACTTGTCAGATATACGATGATTGGGCAAGAACCTACGATGTAAGTATCATCAGATCCCCCGTCGGATAAGCCCCTCTCACCTTGCTCAAAAGTAAATTGCCCCGTCCCTCAACGCGAGCAGGAAAAGTAAAGAGATAACGAAAATCCACTAGACCCGAATTACGGTGACATGGTACAAGTCACAGCACGTGCAAGTTAACCATGATTAAAATCAGAATGAAATCACTGAACATTGTACATTTTGGGGCTAATGTAACAGTAGGCCATTCCGTTTCCACCTTGTAAATGTGTTTTCTTAGGAAATGATGCCCATGATACCCCCTCCCATGAAAATGTCTGGTTCCACTGATCCTTGTAATGTGGAGATTTCCTCTCCTAGAAAACATGAACGGGTCCTTCGTAAGAGCGCCTATAGAAATGCCAATGGCTGTTAGTTACATTTTACTCAATGTAAATGGAGGATTTAAAGCCCAAAACAAAAAATCTTTCTAAATCCAGAAATAAACTGAAGATGCATTGTACAAAATGGCAGTAATGTCGCAGAATTGTCCGGACAAAGGTATACGACAAGGTATACGACAAGGTTTCCCTCTTCTACTTTATTGTTCATTTTGTTTATTGTCATCAATTTACACAGGATGAGTTGAAAAAATTCGGGTATAACGCTCCCATTGCCACAGTTAATGCACTGGAACAATGTTTACCAAAAAAGGACTGTCGAATCTTGGACGTGGCGTGTGGTACAGGACTAATCGGCAAACAGGTAGGAGGTATTACAAATTTAATAATGGTATACATGCGGTGCCTATGTATATACGAGGGGGTATCAAAAAGTTCTTGAAATCACCCAGAAGTGAAGGAGCCAGAAACTTGTTTTGTTATGTGACCCCCTTCAGACATCTTTAAAAAGTCACTGTGCAAAGTCACACATCTCTCCCACTATTTATTACCTGTCCACAGACCGCCATTGTAGAGCTCCTCAAATTGACCGACATTGATTGATCCTCAGATTGCGTTATTACCAAAACAGCAATAAATAGTTCAAAGTGTTGACAGAAAGGGGTCAACGGTCATGTAGGGGTCATTAGAGGTCAACCTGTGTACACCCCATGTTACCCACAAGATTATTGTCACCAAGCTTGTTTGTAATGACCTTGACCCCTTTCTGTCAACACTTTAAATTATTTATTGCTGTTTTGGGAATAACGCAATCTGAGGCAATCTGAGGATCAATCAATGGCGGTCAATCTGAGGAGCTCTACAATGGCGGTCTGTGGACAGGTCATAAATAGTGGGAGAAATGTGTGACTTTGCACAGCGACTTTTTAAAGATGTCTGAAGGGTCACATATCAAAAAAAGGTTTCTGGCTCCTTTACTTCTTGGTGATTTCAAGAACCTTTTGATACACCCTCGTATAGTGTGTATAGCAGCCTCGCACACCAATCATAGGGAGTTTTGACATACTGTGTAACAATGTTGTGACCAATTCACTTTCGTTTACCATACGGAAACTTGTAGTGACCATCCAATTTCTCATAATACTGAGATAATTATTTTTAGAAACATGTACTTCTGATTCTGAGATAAATATTCTTAGAAATAACATCAACATTGAATCCCATATTTCAAATATAACATCATCTCGTTAAGTCAAATTTCTGAGAAATTTTATCGTAGAATCATAACAATTATCTCGTTCAGTTAGATTTCAGGGAAAATTAATATAGAATCACAGATTTCAAAGGTGACATCATCTCAGTCGGTCAGATATATAAAAAGATTACTAAGTATAACATAAAATTACAGGTTTCAAAGATAACATCATCATGGTAAGTTGGATATCAGAAAAACATTCATAGAATCATAGATTTCAAAGATGACATCATCTCGGCAAGTCAGATTTCAGAGAAACATCAATATAGAGAATCATAGATTTCAAGCAGTAGATAGCCAGATGAATAATGCTACAGCAAGTGAACGCTATCAGCAGTAGAGAAGTGAATACATTGCTATCAGCAGTAGATAGCAAGTGAATATGATGCTATCAGCAGTAGATAGGAAATTAATATAATGCTATCAGCAGTAGAGAGCAATTGAATATAATGCTATCAGCAGTAGAGAGCAATTGAATATAATGCTATTAGCAATAGATAGCAATTGAATATAATGCTATCAGCAATAGATAGCAAGTGAATATGTTATCAGCAGTAGATAGCAAGTGAATATAATGCTATCAGCAGTAGATAGCAAGTGAATATAATGCTATCAGCAGTAGATAGCAAGTGAATATAATGCTATCAGCAGTAGATAGCAAGTGAATATAATGCTATCAGCAGTAGATAGCAAGTGAATATAATGCTATCAGCAGTAGATAGCAAGTGAATATAATGCTATCAGCAGTAGATATAATGCTATCAGCAGTAGATAGAAAGTGAATAAAATGCTATAAGCAAGTGAATATATTGCTATCAGCAGTAGATACAAGTGAATATGATGCTATCAGCAGTAGATAGCAAGTGAATATAATGCTATAAGCAATAGATAACAAGTAAATATAATGCTATCAGCAGTAGATAGCAAGTGAATATAATGCTATAAGCAATAGATAACAAGTAAATACAATACTATCAGCAGTAGAGAGCAATTGAATATAATGCTATCAGCAGTAGAGAGCAATTGAATATAATGCTATTAGCAATAGATAGCAATTGAATATAATGCTATCAGCAATAGATAGCAAGTGAATATGTTATCAGCAGTAGATAGCAAGTGAATATAATGCTATCAGCAGTAGATAGCAAGTGAATATAATGCTATCAGCAGTAGATAGCAAGTGAATATAATGCTATCAGCAGTAGATAGCAAGTGAATATAATGCTATCAGCAGTAGATAGCAAGTGAATATAATGCTATCAGCAGTAGATATAATGCTATCAGCAGTAGATAGAAAGTGAATAAAATGCTATTAGCAAGTGAATATATTGCTATCAGCAGTAGATAGCAAGTGAATATAATGCTATCAGCAGTAGATAGCAAGTGAATATAATGCTATCAGCAGTAGATAGCAAGTGAATATAATGCTATCAGCAGTAGATAGCAAGTGAATATAATGCTATCAGCAGTAGATAGCAAGTGAATATAATGCTATCAGCAGTAGATACAATGCTATCAGCAGTAGATATAATGCTATCAGCAGTAGATAGAAAGTGAATAAAATACTATTAGCAAGTGAATATATTGCTATCAGCAGTAGATACAAGTGAATATGATGCTATCAGCAGTAGATAGCAAGTGAATATAATGCTATAAGCAATAGATAACAAGTAAATATAATGCTATCAGCAGTAGATAGCAAGTGAATATAATGCTATATAAGCAATAGATAACAAGTAAATACAATACTATCAGCAGTAGAGAGCAAGTGAATATACTGCTATTAGCAATAGATAGCAAGTGAATATAATGCTATCAGCAGTAGATAGCAAGTGAATATAATGCTATCAGCAGTAGATAGCAAGTGAATATAATGCTATCAGCAGTAGATAGCAAGTGAATATAATGCTATCGGCAGGAGATAGCAAGTGAATGTGTATTGCTATCAGCAGGAGATACCTAGTCAAGCTAATGAAATTACAGGTCACGGGATGCCCCTCTCCCATAATAAAACCAGGTGATATGGTTTTTAACATCATCTGGGCCATCTTTGTGTTTCAATTGTCTGTGCGTTTCGCGATATTAACTTTGTTGAACAAGCTCAATTTGTCACCAAAGATGGCTTCAGGAACGTTTTCTATACCATTTAGTACAAAAAATGATGATATTTGGGCTCGACAGCCCCCACTAAATTGTGTTGCTTTCGCTGCCACTTAATATAATGCTATTAGCAGAAGATAGCAAGTGAATATAACGCTATCAGCTCAGCAGTAGATAGCAAGTTGTTTCAGCTCAGCAGTAGATTGCAAGTGAATGTAATGCTATCAGCTAGCAAGTGAATGCAATGCTATCAGCAGTAGATAGCAAGTGAATGTAATGCTATCAGCAGTAGATAGCAAGTGAATGTAATGCTATCAACAGTAGATAGCTAGTGCATGCAACTCCTTTTTGCGAGTGAGCTGAAGGCCTTCATGTTTTGTAGCCCCACACAAACAATAATAATAATAAAACCATGCTTATTGAGCGCATAAAACAATCAAGTCCCTGTGCGCTATAACAAATAAAACAGAATACAGATGAGACAAAACGAATAGTAACGAAAGACAAAAACAAACAACAAAAAATCCAATTATCCCACCCATCATTTTTATTTGATTTCTATAATAATCGATTGATTTCCAGCTTGTGGAACGAAACTACACGTGTATTGACGGCATTGATATATCTGAAGAAAGCATCAAAGTGTGTAAGGAAAAAGGCATCTATCGACGCCTTCTATGTGATGCAGTAGGAACCAATCGATTGGACATTGAATCAGGTAGGTAGGTTGTGTCTCAGGGCTGTGACTCATTACTAAATATTTTACCTATCATTGGTCCGTCCGTGGGTGGAATGGATTAAATATAGGCATCATTATGAAGAGCTGTTTTGGTCACAAGTCACTAATAGGTATATCAAACAAGGTGGGATCGTTTCAAAAAATCCTTAAAATCGTGATACGTGTCTCTATTTTAAATAGAAGTTGTCAAAAAAACATAACATTTTTGGTATCATATTAAAGACAATTTATCCAGCTACCGAATAAAAAAAGAATTAAAGCCACATGTTTAGCAACAGTGAAGTTATCAATCTAAACGTCGAGTGAGTCAAGGGTGGGAGCGGTGGATGAGGAGGCGGTGGATGAGGCGCCCATAGGTTTGTACACAAAATAGCGGAAAACTAGAACTTTTGAAATTGATGCCATTTTAAAAGTATACATAGGAAAGTTTTCAAACTTCTCATATGTGTTAATAACATGTGCCTGCTACTATGAATACTAATATTGAATTGTTATCTAGACATTCTCTACTAGAATATGATGTTCAATTCAGGGAGTGTTTTAATGTAAAAAATACACAGTTTTATTCATTTTATTGATTAAACAATGGCCAAATCGCAGTCTCTCTATTTCATTTGTGTGACTCTTCAGTCCTTTTCTACCCTGGGTAGTAAAACATTTAACTAAAAAAGCCAGAAGTGTTTCTTCACAGAATTGTTCATAGATTCATGAAAAATTTGCTATTTAGACCTATTTTGGACCACCCTGTATTCAAAATAAAAGGAACTTTAACGATATCCATGTAGTTCATTTTGATAACCATTTTCTTTTAAATTAAATGGTCCATGCTAACTAAATTTCATAGAATATTATATACAAACATTTATTTTATGCATTATTTCATCATAATTTTAGACACCCTGTACTTTTCCTGTGTACATTTTGGGCAAATGATTCTTAGCAAATTTGGTAGCACCTTCTGCGGTTGTTCTGATTTTGGTGACTATTTTCAGCTAAACCCTAATTGTACAAACTATCAAACTATTTTGTGAGGAGCAAAAACGATAAAAAAAAATATGTTCCACCCTGTAAAAATTGTACACACCCTGTATAATTTGATTCTTTTTGGCAAAAATAAAAAACCTTGAATCTTAAGCTTTCCAACAATATATAGTTTGTGGGTCATTAAGTATGTAAAACTTAAGTTTTGTCCCGTTTAATCAGAATTGGTGCATTTCTCAACATTATTAGAAGTGAAACTTTTTTTTTGACCAGTTTGTGACTTCTGACCTTTTGCAAAAGGGCCTACAGTACATCCACTTCTGCCTTTGTACTCATTTTGCATTATTTAATAGATGGCTATTCATTATGTGGAATGTGGCTCGTATTGTTGGTGCTTCAATTGGCGTGCATGGATGCACTAATCCAAGTCATAGAAACAGTAATGAACACAGCCATACAATAATTTGATTAATTCCATGGACTTGTCATGTCAATACAAATTCACTAATGCAAAATGTGTAACATGTCGGGTTGGTCTGTAGGCCCTTTTGCAAAAAAGCTCTTCATATTATACAGACTTATTCCTGTCATATGTCTGATCAATCTAGGCTGATGTCGTTATTGAAGATGCCTGGGTACTGGAGGGGTCTTCTGCATCTATCCTTCCAACAAGATGGGATCCTGAAGATCAATAGGGGGATATGCTGGTTGGTTGCTCCCCGATTGCTCCCATCAGTGTCCAGCAAAATGTGAATGGCATTACTTGATAGCTTTCCCTTTAAGAAGAACTTTCTGAGAGAGTCAGGCAGAGGTGTGCAGATGGGGGTCGGCCAATTTTTTTTGTACTTTGGGGATAAGATACATGTCCATAAAGATTTACAATGATGGTAATACAAAATTCTGGGTACCCCCCTACTGGGAGATATATGACCCCCCTAATAATGACCCTTAATAGTACATTTTCAGAAGTGAAAAAAGTAATTTTTCACAATTTTCAGACTAGTGCCAATTACTGACAACATTATAATATCATTTCAGTTATACTTTCCATCAAACATTCATCTTTTGTCTTTACAATGCAATAATAAAAAAAAGTAAGATATTGGATTGTTCCATTTTTAGAGGGGGGTATAATGGCATTTTCAGGGTTTTCATTAAATGGAGAAAAGGCAAAATGAAGGTCAAGTTTGCAATAGCATAGCAAAATTGCCAGTGATTTTTTTTTATTGTTGTTTTCCTCAGAGCACCAATAGACATAGATAAAACAATTCAACAAATAAAATCGACGGAGACTTGTTCATTATTAATATATTCACACCATATACTCGGGCCATTTTCTGAAAATACAGATTTTAGTATTTTCATACTTGGCGTTAATTTAGTAAATTAGTTCTCTCAACTGAATGAATGTTGTGGTTAAAATAATTATTTCTTATAAACAAGACCAATATTGTTCAATTCTACAAATAAAGTTAATAAGATAAATTAAATTGGACTGTTCCATTATTTTTATGGGTAATTCCTACAAAATAAATCCTGAATATGTAAAAAGTCAGGTTTTGTGATGATGATGCAAATGACAATAACATTCTTTAAATGTACTTATAATAGTGCGATGGAAATGTGCTATTCCATAAGTTAAAGGCAAACATTTGTTAACAGACAATTCTGGGAATTCCTATGCCTTCTATACCATTCTAAAGGGACATGGATGTTTTCTGGGGAATTCTCACCAGCGAAAAAGTAGTTTGAAGAATTCACACACCTTCCATGTGGGGTGGGGGCGGGTACCATTAATATCAGGAATAGCCCAAATGAGACTATTCCACTCATTAAAGAGGGGCGTTTTGGTTATATCCGGGCAGTATGAATTTGCAATACGTTTGACCAATCAGTTCCAATGATGACATTGTACAATTTATATTTTTAAGACAGCACTGTTCATGCTATGCCATAGGTTTTTTTTCTAGGAGAATTTATAGTTACAGAAACAGTTATTTCCATGTAAGATCCGACTATCTGACATGTTGGTTCAATCTCCCAACTATCAAAATAGTGTAGTATGTATATCAATACAATACATATTTTGTTGATAATATACTGTAAGCTATTAACATACGCCTAATGCTATAAATATATTGTGCATGCAAACGCCAAAAGATTTAGAATTGATAATATAACTTTGATTTGATGGCTGGTTTGATAGCTGTGTTTTTGTTATAAATAAATTTGTTGGGGTGTTTGTTTGTTTGTTTGTTTTTCATTTACAAAGACATAAATCGCCTATTCAAAACTACTTTGTCTATATTTAGACTACTGTTATGATCACTGCACATAATATTGTTAATAGAGCTGCGACACACATGAGCGGCAATTCCGGGTTGACAGTCATGAAGTATTTCCATTAAAAAAAGTAAAAGTAAAGACTCGCGCCGAGCATCTCTCTTTCATTAGCGTTTGGGCCAGACTCCCCCATGTAATATATGGCTGTGGGGGTTCGCCACTCCTCCCGTACCGAGCGAGTCTGTTTTACTACCCAACATGAATTAATGCCGGAACGAAACGTTTGCTCAAATATGATACCGGGGATGATACCCTTTTCAAAGATTTCTTTAAAAAAAAGTTGTTATTATTTCATCAGTCACTTTATGGTTAGAGTTTGACAATTTTGACACCCGGTTGAGTAACTTATTTCACAATATGTTATTTCTCGTTTTTTATAAAGAGAAAGGAACTTCTGATCCATGTTTGAACAAACATATACCTTCAGTCAGAGATTCACTTTAGGCTAAATATTAGCCAATATATCGATCATCTAAAGTATCTGTAAGTGTTGAAAAACACCATTTGCTAGTCAAACCTACACCCCTATTTAATATGATGGAATAATCCAAGAGTACTTAACGACATTCACACTTTAATTTCAGTGAGATTCAATTTAGGCTAAATGTTAGCCAATATCGATCATCTAAAGAAGGCCTACCAAGGCCTACCTGTAAGTGTCGCAAAACACCATTTGATAGTCAAAACTACAGGACGTTCACAGTTTAAAACAAACAATAAAGAACAAGTAATACCAAGACTTCCACATATTGAATACATTATAAATACATACAGTGTTTTGCCTTCTCATTGAACGAATTGCCACACCTACAAAAACATGAATTGTTATCTGATTTTGAACATTTGAATAGTACCCCTGTGAAAGAATGGAACAATCCAACATCATTATACTTTTAAAATGTATTTTATATATTTTGTTGTCTTTTGCAATCAATATCATGATATTTCACTGAAGAAATAGTGAGTAATACTGAAAAAATACACCGATTGTACTTCCTGTATGATACGGGTGAAATTGGACTAATGTTATATAAAAGTTGGGGGGGGGGGGGGTAATAAGTGGTTGTGAGTAATAAAAAGTTGAGTCTCTTTCGTTTTTAATGCATTGTATTAACCACCTGAGATGATAGGTTGCTTCCAGTAAAGATCAATCTTCTAACTAGACTGGGAAAGGTAGGCCTACAGTGGCATTGTAAAATATACCTACATTTCAGAGTTTTCGAAATTTTAAAAACCTTCGAAAATAAGCTCACCCCCCCCCCCCGTACGATAATGGAATATTCCAATGATAACAACTTTTTTCTGTGTGCGTGATAAAGACAAGGGATGAAACATCATATGTACAAAAGATAGTGTTCATAGATCTTCATCTTAGGTATCAAACCCTAGTCTAGATTTGGTATGAAACAGTATTTTTCAGGTCTGAAAAGTAGGTTCCTGGGGACCATTTTAGGGGGGGGGGGGGGGGGGCCGGGGGGTCGAGTTTTCTGGGAGGGGGCTATGTCAGATTTTGTAATTAGTCATTCTTTTGTGAATATTGGACCAAACATGTTAAATCACCAAAATATGTTTGAAACTGGCTGACCCCCAACTGTACACATTTTCCCATAGTGCCTGACTTTCTCAGATATCTGCTTAAAAGTGTTGCAAAACACAATTTGCTATTCAAAAACACACCCCTACGGAATATAATGGAACAATTCAAGGGCACTCAACAACGTTTACATTTTAAAAGAAACAATAAACAACAGGCAATAACAGGATCTTTACTTCCTATACTCTGTGTTGCCTTCACATTGAAAATGATTGACATGCCTACAAAAACATGACTTTTCATCTGATTTTAATGGTACCCCTGTGGCAAACGTGGAACAATCCAACATCATTATACTTTTATAATGTATTGCATACATTTTGCAATCAATATCATGATAATTGATCATAATTCACTGAAGAAATAGTGAGTAATAGAGAGAAAATACAACGATTTTACCATTGGTTTGACACAGGTGAATTTGACTAATGTTGAAAGTTAGGGTAATAAATGGTTGGGAGTTATTAAGAGTGTAAAAATCTCCGTCGTTTTGAATGCATTTTATCAATCACCTTGGATGAGGCATTGTTTCCAGCAAAGATCAATATTCTAACTTTGCTGGGATTGGTACAATGCAAGAGTAAAATAGACCTAAATTTCATTATTTTGAATATTTGAAAATCATCAAAAATAGGCTCACCCCCTGTTCAGAAATGGAATATTCCAAATGATAACATTTTTTTTTCTGCATGCATGATAAAGACAAAGGATAACACATCCTATGCAGAAAAGATGAAGTTCGTAGATCCTCATCTTAGGTATGAAACCCTAGTCTAAATTTGACACAAAACTGTATTTTTCAGGTCTGAGAAGAGTGTTCAAGGGGACCATTCCAGGGGGGTTCCTATTTTCTGGGAGGGTGTATGCCAGAATTTTTAATACTGATTTTTGAGAATATTTGACCAAACATGTTAAGTGTAATATTTTATTAATATCTGCAGGCTGCATGTATAGGCTGTCACATGGGGGTCGGCGGATTTTATTCATACCGCATGTGAATGATGGGTGGTTGGAACTATTACAAAAGCACATATTAAAAAAATCAACAATTACCCTCTTCACGGTTAAAGGGGCACTCCCTAAATATTGCCATTTTTGGGTAAAAAACAATAAAAAAAAGCCTTATTAATGCAAATTTGAAGATGATCTGAAAAAGTAAGGCAACAATATTTTCAAATAAATCAACTACTCCTTTGAAAAGGGTCATCTTGAGAATATCTCGAATAATTGTCAGTCTGTATTTAGCCTGATAACATATCTTTTTTGAAAACTCAATTTAGCCTATTTCAGGTTTTTACAGAAATCATAAAATTTGTATTTTTTAGAGTTCTTTGTCCATAAATTTTGCAAAAACGCAGACAGATACAGCTGATTCATTATTTACAAGTGATAAAGCGACCCTTTAACTATTCAAAAGTGGTTTTAGAATCCTGGAACTTTTTTCCGTTTATTAAGGGGGTGGTTTTAAATAATGCCACTTTTAGTCAGGTATATTCTGGGAACGGACTATAGAAGTTGACCGTGTTCCCCGGTACTCCACCGAACCAGCTTTTTTTTCGTTCTTTAATGGCCCTTGACATATTTAAGATGTTTATAAGCCTTGTTTATACACCAAGCTTAAATTATTCAAGATGGCGTCCAAAATGGCCGCCAAAATGGTAAATTTAGATAAAATAACATATATTGACCATAATGTAAGATCAAAGTATAGTTTAAATAATGCTATGAATGTATTAAACCACAAATAAAATCTCATACGCAGTGCTTTAGGTTTATTAACATACTTTAAATTAAAGATGGCTGTCAAAAATGGCTGCCATAAATGTATAATTAGCCAATAACAGCATAGATAACACCAAATCCACCATATATATGTTCTTAACCACTTATCTATGCTTTTAGATAACAAAAAAACAACACCATCCCGACAGTTTGTGATTATTGATTATGTATAACTTTGCAAAATGGCCGCCAGATGATAAAGTTGATGACTTAAAACAGTTGTTTTGCAGTATAAACATCAATCCAATTCTTATACCCCAAAATCAAATCAAAATACTAAGTAACAGAAAGGTTATGTTATTATATTTCAACATCAGTTCTGTTTGATGCAATTTAAATATGGTACTCATTATAGACAGGGAGGTCTGCTACTTCTAGACACCAAATCGGTTTCTATTTAAAATATTTCCTTTACAGCTTGCTGAGGTTCTTATCATGGTACATGAAATAAACATAAAGAGCCCTGCGAGTAAGTAGACTCTTGAACTCCAATAGCTGTAACTTAAAAATTATGAACAGTTTCTGTCTTATGTTTATAAGAGGCTGACATTAGTCATGTGTATCATGAGACTGACATTACTTAGGCACGTGAGACTGACCCTTTTTTGCGCCTAGTGTGCCAATCCCTTAGCCTTATTTTTGACAGCATTTATTGACTAGACCTCTTAATGGCTTCACATAACTTTCTTTCCTGGTCACAGGTCCATCGATTTCTAAACCTAAGTTGTCACATATTTCAGACAAGTCTTTTATTCTTTTGTTCTTCCACTTGCCCTGGGAGATGAGCTTGCAAACATTGATGTCACCATATGTGATGGGATGACTAATGTCAATTTCCTGATAAACATGTTGGCGAAATGTCTCTTTTTCTCCTGTTACTACCCATGACACAATATCATCATTATCTAAACTTCCTGCGACTTCATCTTTTGATGTCACTTTATCCCCGGCTGGTTTTTGTTTTTGTGCAGCAGCAAGTCTCGAAAACATACTTGAAATTTGTTTTACCGTGCACCATTCAGATGGTTGAAACTGAAAGTCTCCATCCACAGTCAGAGTTTTCATCTGCTTGGCTACTGATTCAGGGTTTACCTTGCGCCCAGTTTTCACACCAATATTGAATTGCCCTATCAAAAATGTCTTTACATTCGTTGACATAGTGGTATTTTTCCTTGATACCTTCAAGGCCCAACCACGATCCATGATTCCTTCCTCCTGCTCACCGGCACCTGAAGATACATGTACAGTGTACTGCTGCTGTTCTTGGATGCCAGACACCTTATCAGCCCATTGTTTTCTTATTCTGTCATATGTTGTCTCCTGCTCTAGTTGCTTGACATGTTTACCTGCATCCATGTGAATTTCTGCTTCTTGGGGAGTTGAGAAACTCAAGTAACATCCACTCTCTCCGCATGGAAATAAGTTTGTCTTATTTGTGCCTCCTTCTCTCTGAGATATTGACGAGATAGTGCCTGTATTCTTATTCAGCGTAAAGTCTTGAACCACTACTAACCCAGTTTCTCCTTGAAGTGACTCTGCGATTGAATTGATTGCACATACTTTACCATCTCCAATGCCATACGCCTTCCACATCCGAATGTTTCCATTGCTGTATTCAAAATTATTATACAAGCTAATACCTTCCAACTTTATATTTTTTGCATTTAGTTTTAGGTTGTTTATTTGACATACAGCGAATTGGCAACCAGTAATTCCTCCATGAGAATCAAGAGCCTCTTTCATTTGTTCTGCCGTCGTTACATCATGCTTTTCATTTACATAATGTTTTATGTGTGATTTCATTGGGGCAATTTTCCGGTCACAGATGTCTTTCCCCGATTGCGCATCAGAAAAGTCGTATCTGCAAATCGTAAATCCTGTGCGTTGTCCCAATGCTGGTAAAGATAGGAGCAGTGCAGCATTGTGATAGCAGCCAGCATTGTCGCTTCGGAAATAAATTCTGGACAGTTGACTGTAATTTGTCTTAATGTTTGTCAGAAGGTTCTCTATAATGCTAGCTACACTAAACCAGTTTTGAGTGCAACTTTCAAAGATGTGTACGTAGCAATCTACATTAAACTTATTGGTATTCTTTGTGATGACCGCACTAACGTGCCAGTTTACTCCTCGTTTGCCAAAGAAGTCCGTCATCTTCTCCCGGAACTTCTGTGGCATAAACTTCATTGCCCAGTCCATGACAATGAGTGCCCCGTCATCTTTTAGTTCTTGAAGAGCCTGTTGCTTGCCAAATTCCTGGTTTACAGTCCGGAGAAGATGGGACTTCCATGTAGCTATATCAGACTTTTTATTTTTACAGTCATGCTCGCAACGAGATTTGTTTTGGTCTTGCATATCGCTGTTATTAATTTGTGTAAATATATCATTCAAAACATCCCGCAAAGCGTCACATCTTTCACATACAAGATTATGGTTATGATCACACTGAGAACTAAATTCATCTGGGTTTTTCTCATCACTTAAAGCATATGTCATGCAGTGATCACCGCATTCATCAGATTTTCCTATGTGCGATTTGAAGTCAATTTTGAGGTATCTTCTTGCCACTTTTAACTTATCTTTTACGCCTTTCTTCCATGCTTCATCGGCATTGCCTGTGTCAAAAAGGTCATCAACAATTTCAGTCAAACTGTCAAAGGCTTGGGCACCCTCTGTGGCAATATAATCAAGTCCTTGCATAGATTTTTGTTTCGAAGCACTGCATACATTTAAAATTTTAAAAAGGGTGCTATCTGAAGCAGGCTGAAATTCTGTACTGTTACAGAACTCATTGTATTGTGCGATTATTCTTGATGGAATAGCTGTTCTTATTACATTGGGCATTAGTATGGTTTCTCCTGAATCCAGTTTCAGCTTGCGAGTACCGTAAGCAACATCTTGTAAGAGGGCCGGTTGCGAAATATAATCAATAAAATGATCAGCTTTTATTGGATCCAGTTTTATTCTTGTCCTTGCCTTCTCTTCCAATGGTTGTCCAATTCCAGCAGTTACAGCATGCAACCGTGCACTGTCAATGTGACTGATTGTAAGTCCTGGTATCATTTCCTGCAAAACACACTTTGAAAAATCATTAGCAAATAAAGACAAGATTTGTTGACGAGTTTGCCATGTATCAGCTATAAGGTATGCTTCAAGTATTGTGTTTATGGACTCATCATCCCATTTCTTCCTTTTGTTGATTGAGGGCTGATTGTCTACGCGTGCGGCTTTTACTGCATTCCATAATTGTTGTTGTTGCCCAGGAGCAACAACTTCTAAGGCACAATCAATTATTTCATTCATTTTTCTTACATAATATGTTTGTTGTGTCCGACCTATGTCTGTCCATTCTGTATTCAGAGTGGAATGAAGGGGACTGTGAGATCGTTCTCCAAGTCTTTCAAGGGTATTATTTAGGATTAAGCGTTTTTCATGCTGACATGTTTTTTCATCTTGCCATATGCTAATCTCAGCATCATCACTACTGGACGTAGACAGCTCTTCTTCGGATACTATGGTAACGTGAAAACGACCATCGCTAGTGCCAGGCATATCATCTCCTTGCTGAACATATGATGCTTCACTTTGCACCTGTAAAAGGAGACGTGTTTCACAATAAGTAAATACATAAATACTGCAAAACAATTTATACTATTAGAATGTTTTTCACTTTTTTTCTTCTATTTCTTTTAGATAACGATTATATTTTGTAAGCATTGGGTTTTTTTATTGCCAGGTTACTGTTATATGAAGTTTGCGTATGCGAAGTACGGTTCGGGGGGGGGGGGGGGGAAGGGGTAGCATTACTTGTTTAGCCTTCGGATGGATCCTAGTGGTAGAAAAACAAAAACAATAGCCGTCTCATTGCAGGAACACTGCAATAATCACTGCATTCGCAACTCTCAATGCCAGCAACCTTGTCTCTTTGGTATACGGTCAATTATTGCTTGATTACTCACCATTTGATATGCAGAATATTGCCTGATAATAGATATGGGGATCCGTCTCATATAGACTTATTTGTCATTTTCAAGGAGACTGGGTGGGAGTAAGCATATACTTTTATAAATGAATATCCTAATGGCCGAATTGCATAATACTAGGCCAAACAACACAAAATGAATAATGACCAGACCACATCTCATAGTTGTACTATTTACCTCTTGAGAAATTTCCATTGGCTCTGAATTACTTGGAACTATCTCTTCAGCGATTTGATCAGCTTCCAGGTTATCCTGTTCAAAATATAAGAAAAAGTAATGAGCAACATGTGACAACTAGCTTTGGAGAATGCAAACAATATATTTTGCACTGTATTAAATTAAGACATTAATCAAGGCAGGCACCTCACGTTTACCTGATACTCGTATGCTGTTTATATAATTCAAATTCAATAACAACGGTGGCAAATCAAAGCTCTTTCCCATAATTTGGCTCATATATCATCTATATCCGGTTCATACATATTTGGGTTTCGTACCTTATTGTTGGATGAGCATCAAAGTGATCAACGGTGTAATTTAATGTTATTACTGTGACTACTATTGTTTTTGTTACGGAACTTTGACAGTAGTATAAATTTCAAAAGCATAGAAATGGTACTACATGGCATAATTGTCATCACATATTGCAGGGTCAAACAATAAATGGAATTCCTATAGACCTACCCCAACACTACTATGTCTTCACTTGTGACCTTTGTAAAGAACGACCTATAATCTTACACAGTGAGAAAAACAAATATTCTAAAGCTTACCCCAATCGCTCACCCTAATCACTTTTACTTACCTCCTCTATTGATGAACTTTCAGAATTGTTGCTTTCACCTTTGTCTCGCTGCTCTCTGTAATGCTTTAATCGACATTTGTTACAGATAGCTGAAATTAAAAGGGGTATATTTTATGAATTTTCAGTGGCGTAACCAGAGGGGGGAAAGGGGGGAGGGCATCTGCCCCCCAGTCAAAAGCCATGCCCCTCATGCCCCCAAATGAAATATGACAAAATACAATGTTTACCCATGATAGTGCAGTACATGAAAGTAGTTGATCAAATTGACTGTCGTGTTGGTTCAGATTAGCCCTGTCGGTCCATTTGACAAGACTAATCATGGTATTATAATGGTCAAAAGTCCACATAAGAAGAAAAAAGTACACGGGCCGGCTACACGCGCATTTGTCCATAAAGTGCAATTTTAAGCTATCTGCAAAAAAATGCACCCCATTTTTTAACTATGCCCTCGATTTTTAACCATGCCCCCCCCCCCCCCTTATGCCCCCCAAAATGAAATACCTAGTTACGCCACTGTGAATTGGGCATATTTGAGAAGGTGCAGTACCGTAAATTTGTTGTTGGCTAGTGTGTGTGGGGGGGGGGGGGGGTAGCGTCACTTTCCAGCTCATGGGGATGTTTGAGGGGGATATGGCCCACTCAGAGGCTGATTTTCTATTAATTATAAACGTGATTTATGCAATGTTGTGAATACTTTTAGTCAACATTTTGATAAACGTCTTTGCCCCATTTTTATACCAATTGCACTAATTTAGGGTAACATTTTGATCCAAATTATCTAGTATATTGTATGTAAATGTGCATCACTTATAGGTTCATATTAATTGGAAAAGTTTGAAAAAAGGGCCCATTCATATAACAAATTAGTCAATGTAGGTGGTTCAATGCTAATTTAATCACATAGACATATTCATAATGAAAACAAATTGGGGTTACATTATACACCCTTGTTCAAAAAAGGGAAGAATTTATCCATGCACACAAACTCCCCCTGATTTACGTCTATGATTGGTTGGTATCCTAGTCTTAGAAATATAATTAAATAGTGAGAAGACAAACTTACCGGAGCCAATAGGAACAGTGACATTATAGATATTGAAGATCTGTTGTGACATAGGTTTGTTAACACGTCTGATGTTCAAATAAGCTCTCTTTTTCCCCTCATGATTCGGGTGTTTACATGTTTTCTGTCTCGCCCCATTCCAATTCACGCCCAAGTTATTCCTGTGTTTTGGACACACAGTAAGGTTCTCTAGTCTTTCAGTTCCATCAGCATGATCATAGTTAAAGATTCCTCCTCTATTGCATATTAGTTCCCATTCCTGTAACTGTTGTGTCCGCCCATGAGAAATGAGATGAAGAGCATGAAGAGATTTCAGGTATGTGGTTACATCACCCTTTAATGCTTGTAGGGGAACAACAGTCCTATCACTAGATGAATGCACTGGTCCACATAGGCTATCCTCGGAATGGAATGAACAGCTCATTTTCGTAACACCACAAAACTGTAAATGCTTTTCATAAAATCCAATTCAAAATGCTACATCCACAACACAACAAGTCATATATCCAAATTAATAATCTAGAAAGTCAGAGTTGTATCCATGTATACATGTTATAGGCTATATTATGTGATCCACCTATGATACCTAGTAGGTCTGTTTTGAGTTTGTCGATGTCTAAAATGCTCAGGCAGACCATGGTCAAATTAGTATAAACATGTTGCGTGTTTACGTTATAGTTAGTCCTTCAAAAGGACCCCACTTTACCTAATTTTATTTCTCTCTTAAACAAAGCTACTGCTGTCTACTGTGCTCAGGCAGCCCATGGTCAAATTAATGTAAACATTTGGTTAGTTGTTTATGTTATAGTTAGTCCCTCAAAAGGATCCCATTTTACTTACTTTTCTTTCTTTCTGATAACAAAACTAAGTCGAAGAATTGAATGCTTCAAATTTAATCTACTACTAGCATTTATGTTTATTAAAAACTTTGCCTATGGAAAACTATATCAGTTCTAAACAAGATATGTATTAAAACGGATGTGAAAGATGTGAGGTCCTATGAGGAGGACTATCCTTCAATTAATCCTGAATTAATGTTAAATCTAGTTTAACATTATTTTGTGCATACATACCCTCAATGAAAAAGGAAGAGAAAGATAAATTTCAAATTTAAAGTTCTTCATTATAACTGTTTATATTAAAGGCCTATCGTGAAGGACATAATGTTGGTAATTAGCCCTATTAAGGGGGCTGGGTGGTTTTTTTCTGGGGTAGGGGAATCTTATAAAATGCAAGTTATTGTTTCAAGATTCTGCTGAGGTGCTGTCCATAACTGAATATTTTTAAGAAACCTCATATTAAATCCTTGGTATCATTTTGTCTTTGAAAATATCATAATTTTACGTTTTATATTTTTTCAAAATGGCCTTTTTCAACATAACCCCCTTAAAAAAATGAAAAAAGTTCCAGGATTCTAAAAACATTTTTGAAGAGCTGAAGGATATAGCTATTTCAAAATGTTATTAAAGCAGCCATACTAGCCTGCGTTTGGAAAAAAAATAGCCTCAAAAATCTCAAAAAATCACAATTTTCAGTTTTTTTCTCAGTTTGTAAAACACCTTAAGTTTACAGAGCTCAAAAAATATCTTCAAAAACTAGAAACAGGCTGCAATTTTTTTTGAACAACAACAAGATAACACTTATTCAAAAGAAAGTTATTGATTATTCGAATGTAATTGCCTTATCTGCTTAATAACCCTGCACATTTGTCATAATTTGGTATTTTTTTAGTAATATTTTGACAAAAAAGGACCAATTTTAGGGAGTGCCCCTTTAAGTATGAAGAGGGCATCTGGTGATTTTTTTATTATTGGCTTTTGTAATAGTTTCAACTAACTATCAATCACATATAATATGATTGAAATCGGCCGACCCCCATCTGACACCTTCTGCAGATTGTTAGAAAAAATAACAAAATCACCAAAATATGATTAAATTTGGCTGACCCCCATCTGCACAGATTTTCCCATAGTGCCTGATTCTCTCAGAAAGTCCTTCTTAACACTTTCCACGCAGGCGTCTGCAGACGACATTCCAAAATTTCACAAAATCTTTCGAAATTGTCAAAATTATTGAATTTCATTACCATTTGGAATCACCATGAGAAATGAATTAAGAAAATGAAAGTTGAGAAAGGTTCCTGGAAAATCTGTTTTGTATATGGTAAAACTAATAGCCGCGTGGAAAGTGCATAGAAAAAAATCAAGAGCATGGCTGGTGCTGTACAGAAACGCCACTTCACTGTAGATAAACCCCTCTTTTGGAGAAACAAATGATTACCTAAATTACCCCTCATTTGACCCTATATCATGTAAACGTACCTTCTGTTTGGGTTTCGAAATAATATAAATTGTTTCATCTATTTTGAACCAACAAATAAATGCATTTATATTTGAATATGTTTTTTAATCAAATATGGCAATAGAGGTGTTACCTGACAATGCAAATAACATTGATCAGATAAGCATTTTAAAGGTGAAATTCAAGTCAGGAAAATTGCTGTTTTAGTTGCCAAAAAATACCAAAAGTGTATATTAAAGATCTTGAAATGCATTGAAATCTTATGTTTTTACGAATCCATCATGATACATACATTTTAATGTTTAAAAACATTTTTCTTAACTAAACTTCTCAAAAAAAGTTCGGAAAGTTTGTCAATCACCAATTTTCCGGATATTTCGTAAGTATTCATATTATATGTTTCCTCTCTATAAAAAGCAGATGTGTTCCTCTTTCCAACGATACCTCCCTCATTTGTAGCAATCACTTGTTTCAGTGCCCAGCAACTTGCTTGAGAACATGAGGTCACAATCTGAATGTTCCAAAATAATCACTATTTTGTGCATCACTCACTCATTCACTAGTTGTCAATGTAACACTTCAGTGATCAGACGACACAGTTGTTATTCATCAAATTATTCTTATGTTAAAAATGTGACAGGCAACACTACTACTGCCATATTTGGTAAATATTAACTACATTTCAATGTCAACTGATTTCAAATAAATGCCCAACCAGTAGAGTGACCGCACTACAGTACTGTGCATAAGACTTTTTGTAGTCTGTAGAAGACAAGGGACAGTCTACAGTTTTGTTCTCCACAGTGGCGTAACTAGACTTTTTCATTTGGGGGGGCAAGAAGGGGCAGTGACTTGAAATGGGGGGGCTCGTAATTTTGTTTGAGTAAAGAGATGCGCGCGTAGCGCGCGAAAATTTTCGACTTAACAGCTATTTTTTGGACGATTGAGCTACATTTTGGCTCTAAACAAGCTTGTACCAAAGAATATTTCATTTTGGGAAGACATATGCGCGCGTATCGCGCGAATTTTTTTCATATGTGTACTTTTGACCATCATAATTCCATGATTCCTTTCATTTACAGCCGTACTTGATTTCATTTGGGGGGGCAAGCGGGGGGCAAGGGTTCCAAGTGGGGGGGCTCCCGCCCCCCCTGCCCCCCCCGCTGGTTACGCCACTGGTTCTCCATTGGTCAAGCGGCAGTCCTTTAGAATAGGTTCTGTTAGAGCCACATTTTATAGTAGGCCAGCGGCAACCTACGTTTAGAGCTCTTTTCAGAGCCACCATCAGTGGACATGGAGTTCTAAACTTGTCCGACGTGAACCCGTTCAATAATATGGTTATGTATTGTTTGAAATACACCTAACACAAAAAGATCCTGGCCAGATGCTTTTATGCTAGATAATTCATAATCAATAATGGGTGCTGAAAATCTGGGATATACATTAACCCCCTGGGCACTACGGCCTATCTTACAGTGGTTCTGATTGGTTTATTGCAAGATCTGTTTATTTGAATAGCCAATTAAAATGCAGCTTGTAAAATATTTCACTCCAATCTTTATCAGGGATACAATTATTCTAACACTGTCTCTGATTGGTGCATGAATGATGTATCTATCTTTCTGACCAATCGGCCGGTAGTTCTCAGGGGTTAAGCAGGCAAATTCCTTGCCCGTAATCTGACACCTCATTCATTCAAACTGAGTGGACAATTTCAATGTGTTTTTTTAAATAACCACACCTAACGAAACATTTCTTGCAGCAAACCACTTTTCTATGGGATATCATTGCTTATTGTGTGCTACACAGTGACGAATTGCGTCACTGTGTGTGCTCGGCTGCGTTGAGCCTGACTGCGTTGTGCCCGACTGCATTCGACAGCACACAGTGCACAATACAAAACAAAGACATAAGTGGTTTACTGCCACTATTTGGTTGTTCGGTGTGATAACTTGAAAAGTATCCACTTCTATTTTTGATACCGATTACGCAACTTCGTTTTCTTTCAGACACATATAATGCAGTCGTCTGTGTAGGCTGTTTTATTCCGAGCCACATCAATCAAAGTTGTTTTCCAGAACTAGTGCGCATTACGAAACCGGGTAAGTAAGGACTGGTCATCTTTCTACATTGCCACATCTGTAAGGGTAGCATTTGTTGTGCGCTTTGTGCACATTTTTTCTACATGTCTTGACATTGTAAAACAAAAATTGGGTTCATCAACCCTCATTTTTTGCTTCCACATCAACTGTTCCCCAAACCCTTACTAGATATTTGTGTGTGTGTGTGTTAGGGGGAGGGGGTCATACAAATAATCGCTTTCATTTAGGGAGGAGGGGGTCATAAAAAAATGATGACAATAAATGACATTTTAACCCCCCTACCAAAGAAAATGACCGCCTTATGAGGTTAATGTTCATGTACATTATACATTTCAGATCTGGTTAATTATTCTTTTTGGAAGGGCCCAGCCAACACGTATGCATGGCCCCATATGCATGGACCCTTAATATTTTGGCCACTTTGTCCGAAAGGGGCCCATGCGGGTTGGCCCCCATGGGTCCAATGTGTGATTTGCATGGGTTTAACTAGGGCCAATATTGTCAGTGTTTTAAATAGGCTTGCCCTTATACTTGGTAATTAGTGAATTATTAACATACACACACGTATAAATAACTGGCAATTGGAAGAACAATTCAATCATTTGGCTTTTCTCCAAAAAAATGTTAATGTGTACATTTTTGTGTGAATTAAATGTTCTTACTTGCCATTGATTATGAAATGGTTCATGTTGCAGATCGAATCATTTGAGGAAATGTATATATATACAATCCAAAGTGTTACGAAACCAATATAACCAACATCAGTGCGCATATGTGTGGAATTGCCCTGATGCAACCCATGTGGGGCCCATGTGGTCAGCCTATATGGGACCCTGATAGGTTTACCCGAACGTGGCCCATTATAGTCTATAGTTTCTATATTCCATTCAGTAGTTGCAGCAAAAAAAATTACCATACTTATTTCAGTGTCAGTTATTTTCACTTTATTTCCTATCTGCAGGTGGATTTATACTGATAACAATGAAACAGGAGTACTTCACAACGGCCCCCGATTTTAACGAAGGCAAATTTGAGGGCGCTATTCAAGACCTGGTGCAGAAGGGCATTTGGCAAGTCATTGCAAGGAATCCAATTGAACACTATTTTGGCCAACATTTAGGGATTACGTTAGTTTTTCAGCTACTGTAAAATTACAAGTCACTCATAGAGTTAACCTCATACTCTACAATCATCGCTTTTCTGTCAAAACCTCATATCTCTATCCTGCCCTTCAGCATGTATAAAGTAATACTTCCTTGGTATAACCTTTGGGCAGTCTGCTCTAAACTTGTTCAAGGGCAAAAACACATCTATTAAAACCTTGTAAGCGCACTTGCCCTAGAACATGTATAAAGCAACACTTCCTATGCATAATTGTTGGCTGTCTTACTTTATACATGCTGAAGGGCTGAAAAACACAAGGTTTTGACAGAACAGTGACAATATTATGCTGGTACCCAGCATCATTCGCTCAGTATTATATGGAGGGCACATGGACATGTCATGGATATCTATTGAATGCCACGTAGACATGTCATGGGGATCATGCGGGTGACACATAGTCATGTTATGGGTATCATATAGTTAGACATGTCGTGGGTATTATATTGATGGCACATGACATGTCATGGATATCTATTGGATGCCATGCCATAGGGATCATGCGGGTGATACATAGTCATGTTATGGGTATCATATAGATGCCACATGGACATGTCGTGGGTATTATATTGATGGCACATGGACATGTCATGGATATCTCTTGGATGCCACATAGACATGTCATGGGGATCATGCGGGTGATAATAGTCATGTTATGGGTATCATATAGATGCCACATGGACATGTTGTGGGTATTACATGGATGCTACATGGACATGTCATGGATATCTCTTGGATGCCACGTAGACATGTCATGGGGATCATGTGGGTGTCACACATTCCTGTTATGGGTATCATATAGTTAGACATGTCGTGGGTATTATATTGATGGCACATGGACATGTCATGGATATCTATTGGATGCCATGCCATAGGGATCATGCGGGTGACACATAGTCATATTATGGGTATCATATAGATGCCAAATGGACATGTCGTGGGTATTACACGGATGCCACATGGACATGCCATCTCTTGGATGCCACGTAGACATGTCATGGGGATCACACGTGTGACACATAGTCATATTATGGGTATCATATAGATGCCACATGGACATGTCGTGGGTATTACACGGATGCCACATGGACATGTCATGGATATCTCTTGGATGCCACGTAGACATGTCATAGGGATCACACGTGTGACACATAGTCATGTTATGGGTATCATATAGATGCCACATGGACATGTCGTGGGTATTACATGGATGCCACATGGACATGTCATGGATATCACATATAGGTATCAGATGAATATCCAAAATTTACACTTCTAGAGTAATTCTTTTCACACCAAGCTAAAGATGAATGGTGGATCAGATCCATCCCCAGGGAGGGGGCACTCAACCCCTTTTTTTAATGACGCACATCTGTTGCGTTTGCTGAATATTAGCTATTTGGCGCATCATTGGATTTGGGGGTCAGTGCAACTTCTAGATATTAGTATTCTTTGGACTTTGAATAAGTTCATCAGGACTGTAGATATACATTAAAGTTGATATTTTATTGAACAAATCCAAGAATTGCACTCACAATTAGACGGTTTCATCAACCAGTTCGGTTGACTTCTTCACCGTCTAATTGTGAGTACAATTCTTGGATTTGTTCAACAAAATATCAACCTTAAAGAATTCTTTGGTATTCACACAGATAAATCATCATAACAACAGTGTCCACGGATTGAAAATATGAACATATATAAGGCTTCGTCTATGATTTTTTATTGTATTTAAAACACATTCATGATTTGAATACAGCATTTTTTATATTTTTTCTGATCTGATTTCTATTAGGGACCAAACAGATTATGGTCCAAATAAAAAATAATTAAAAACAAATTCATGTACTTTGTGTTTTGGGGAGTAAAATATGCTACTATTTGCTGTATTGTCAATTGCAGTACTGGAGTTTAATTTATCCTTTATGATAAAGTTGAGCTGTTTGTTTTTTATTTTGTTTGTTTGTTTGTTTATATCTGTTCGAATAGTTGTTCCAATACAAATACACTTGTTTATTCACCAAATTCCTTAATAATGAAATTGATTATTACTTAAATATAGAACAAGAGAAGCATGCATATGAAATTGGTATATTTAGTACACGTCTACAGTCTAGCCTCCATGTGTGTCAACCTGAATGAAACACAGTGGATGGCGTAACCAGGACTTGGAAGTCAGGGAAGAGGAAGGGTGTTCAATTTGCCAACAAAAAAGTATTACAATGTTTTGCTTGAAAAATGAAAAGATTGCAATAGTTGGCAATGTGCTATTTTGGGAAATTGTGAAAAAACCCATGCAATAAGTTAGGGTTTGAAATATATGGTATCTTGTCTATACCTTAACACTTTCCAAGCGGTTATTGGTCTTACCAAATATAAAACAGACTTTTCAGAAACCTTTTCTAACTGTCAAGGTCTATCTCAACGATAAATGAACAAACTAGGCATGTTTGTACTTATTTTAATGCATTTCTCATGGGGATTCCAAATATGGTAATGAAATTCAATAATTGTGAAATTTTTGAAACATTTTGTAAAATTTTGAAATATTGTCTGCAGACGCCTGCCGTGTGGAAAGTATTAATTATTGTCAATAGACAGCTAAACTGCCAACAGACCACAAATTGCTTTCTGACTTATCAGAGAAGTGAAGTCCCTGGTTACGCCACCCATAATCACACATACAATAGTAATGTGTGAAGTACTGATATATTGTTATAATCATTTCAATAATGTCATGATTCACGCGTCACGCTTCCGTTCATCTGAATGATGAACGCACAATGTGCAGTAATGACACCCTGCATAACATCACATGCCCTTGAACTATACGGTTGTTGCGATTACGCACGGAGTCGCATAGGACACATGGAATCTTTACAAATTATCAATAAATTATTGAACTGATTATAGTAACCTTGTTTGTATCTTTACAAATTATCAATAACCTTGTTTATATCTACTTACAATTCTTACAAGACAGTTTGTAAGAATTGTTTACATTCAGTATGTACAAAAATTGAAATATGCGAAGTTATCAAGCGAAATGAGTCGCATGTTGGCTTTTTTTAATTTTGATATTTGTCCATCATTTAAAAGCAGGTGGAAAATGGTACAGTATGGACCAAACTCCACTAAAATCAAACTTCTAGTTTTTAAGTTACAAACAGTTTACCAACTGAGAAAACAACGTAAAACATAAAGAATTTGTCACTTCTTTTTACCTGTAACTCAAAATTAATATTCCCGACATACGACTCGTTCCGCTTGATCCGGTATTAGTATTTTGTAAATAAGTACATTCAATTTGATCTCTGGCCAATCTTTGAATGCAATATTTAATACTATACTGTACATGTAAAACACTGTAATTTCGCAGTTGTTTATTTTGCGAATTTAAAATTACTGTTTTATTAGCGGGCATTTAATTTCGCTAAACTAGACATTTTACTGTTACTAATGCAACATTCTCAAACTTCATGAGTATTTAATTTTGCGAATCCACACCCCTCTGGAATTAAGTGGTTTACAGTACACTCATGCCATGGAAAATATTTACAATTCCTGTGACTAAATTATCCTTGTGCTTTTAAAGTTGTTAGACAGGTGCTGCAGAGCATGTGTGAGTGTGAGCTTTGTCATACTCACACCAATGAAATAATTTCTTCATTCACAAATACTACGGACTAGGCAGTTTTATATATATTGTAAATAAAAATCATCATTTGGTACTGGTAGCCCAAATCCTGATTTTTCAAGATCTGCAAAACTTGGTATCTTTCTTCCATGCATTGTGTCCCATCAAAAACAACACTTAAAAAAAGATCTGGGTCCTATTCCTATTTAATAATGGTCAACTTAAGAGTAATCTTAAGTCTGTAAGTTAAGAAGAGTTCCTATAAGATTCTTCTTAATTTAAGAATACAAAATCTTCTTAGGATAAGAAGAAGAACAATACCTTAGAACTTAATCCTTACTAAAGTTAAGAAGGAACTTAAGAAGGATATTATTCTTACATTGTTTTATGAAAAGATAGGAATCTTACTAATGTTCAGAATTTAAGGGGGGACTTAAGGAAGTTTTTGATTTGATTTTTTGAATTTTGCGAGTGCTGTAATTATTGAACTATTAATCAAATGTATATAAAAGTATACATTTTTGGAAAGGAAATGGATCAGAGAATCCAAATTTGGCGTCAATTTTGACCAAAAAGGTAGATTTTTTGAGAAAATCACAAAATTCACTTTTTTGACCCAATTTTTTTTGAACAAAGCTAACAAAAAATAATTGAGTAAAAATGGCCAAATCACTTTATAATGATGTTAAGACACTAATGAAGGGACAATTTTTTTTTTTAAAACCTAATCTAATATTTTTGAAAATTTTGACCAAAAAGTGCCAAAAAACGTGAAAAAAGGATTTTTTTTTAAAATCAAAATTTCAAAAAATATTGGATTAGATTTAAAAAAAAGTCATGGTTCAATAATTACAGCACTAACAAAATTCAACAAAAAACTTCCGTAAGTCTCCCCTTAAGAAGAATTTTCAGGATTCAATCCAACTAGATCTTAAAGTTTTATGAAATAGCACCCTCGGCTATATACACAATGAATTCGTCCAGTAGGATCACATTTTAGGTGTACACCGGAACACATTGTACAGTAGCAGGCTGACAGACAGGCATCTTACAATGTTCTTTGAATGCATCGGTCTACGGCAGTGGTTCCCAACCTCTGGGTCGCGAACTAGCAAAATTCAACAAAAATAAAATGCTATGTTTTATATAGCAAATATATTGGCTAATAACCCAATGTAACTTATCGCCTCTCCGCAATAGAATCAATCATTCCAATCGATATCTGCACAGAGATTACGGAGAATTATTGCATGATCATTGGACCTATTTACAGCAGCTGTGCGTGCAAATAAGGACCCTAGATCTAAAAGGGGGTTAAGTCACATTGAGAAAAATAGCAAAAACTGGGTTTCATTGTGTCCATGTGTGGACTTGACCCACTCGGGTTGTACCTCCCATGGACTCTTACATAGCTTTACCACATGACTTAACTGTAACATTTGAACAGAGGGTCCAGAGATCCTCCTTGTAGCAGAAACTGATACTCAACTACAATTTCACAAGATTGTGACTTAACCCCCTTTTAGATCTAGGGTCCTCAAATAGAAAACTTCTCATGGGGGTTGCGCTCTGATGCTGGATTCTGGAATGTGGTCACCACCAGAAAAAGGTTGGGAACCACTGGTCTATGGAAGAGAAGAGAAGAGGAGCTTCCCAGAAACCATTGTGGCTGGTCGCATTACTATGTATAATAAAACGTACACTCTCATAATTTTGTACATGGTTCCCATTCCCGGTTCAGAATAAACTGGATAAACATGAATCGTTAGTAAAATAAAACACACCATTGCTAAGTTCTAGTTCTGCTCTATTCATGTATGTTATTTTTCTCACTAACGATTCATGTTATAGAGGGACATTATGTGACATAGCACCACGAAACAGGCGGAAAGTCGTGGCGAAGATGTTGCTGAATTGAGGCAGCATAGCATATTATTGATTTGCCATTTAAATTGTTGTTGGTATGGACCCACGGTCCCTTCTATTATGGGGGAATTCTAAAATAGCAGTATGTATTGTTATGTTAAGAGTATTACCAGCCATGCCAGGCTAGTTATGTTATAATCCCGCTATAATAAAAGGGTTTGGTACATACTAACAACAAAAGGCAAAAATCAATAACATGCTATCCTAGCTCAATTCAGCAACATCTTCGCCGCGACTTTCCGCCTGTTTCGTGGTACCATGTCACATATCACTTTTTAAAAGCTCCAGAACATAAAAATATAATGCATTGTGGGACGGTTATGATTTTTGTCCAGTCCAAAATCCGCTAGCTTTACTGCACCTGTGTGGGCACCCGTGTGTGAAATACACTTTTGAAATGCCCGCTTTGAACAGGCATATCATGCGTGTATATGCTCCATACAGACACGGATCGATTACCAATCCTTTGTGAGTATTTCTGTAGATGTGGATACATTCAACTATCTGACTCAAATGATGGCAATAGCCGGTAGAAAAGTATGGCTAGCAAGAAAATGTCCTTCCCACAGTGCATTATGCTTTAATGCTTTTAAATTTGTCAACAGAAGTAGTGTAAGTTAATTAGACATGGTAATTCGATCTGACACAATGGTTTATGGGAAGATACCGATATCTTCTATTGGTCTATGGCATCAATTGCGGTGTCACGATGATGAGAACATTTTTGTGTACACTTTCTTCTCTCTGTTTTTCTCCTCTTGCATGGCTCTCTTGGCTCTCTCACATTCATTTTTCGCAGCTGGAAATAAAATCGGTATTGATGAAAGTTGTTAATTTGAGAAAAGTTCATTAAAAATGAAAATCTTGAAAATGGTGGTACAATTAAAATCAAAACAATTTTGGCTCTCTCACATTCATTTTTTGCAGCTGAAAAATAAAATCGGTATTGAAGGAAGTTGTTAAATTTGAGAACAGTTCATTAAAAATGAAAATCTTGAAGCTGGCGGTATAATTAAAATCAAAACAAACATTGCTCAGGCTTCCCGTTCCGGTTTGAAAAATGCGCTGGCATAGTTTGGCGACAAAGTGGCAACAAATCGCGTCCAAAAGGCAATGTGTGCGTCTATGAGCCGATTGTTAGGGCATCATTTATTGTCGAAATTGTGTCCGACGTCATCCATCGTGTTTCAACTTAAATCCAAGATGGTGGATCGCCAGCTGATAAACCCGAAAATTCAAATCGGCGGCGAAATATCACATTTTTAGCGAGCATAAGTGTAAGAAAATGCACAGCTTTGACTAAATAAAGCCATTTCCAGTGAATCCCAAGTATAAATTTGCACTAATTCATGAATTACGAGTGATTTAGCTGAAAATTTGTTTTTACTAATAAGCTTATCATTTATATTGTCGAACTTTGAAGCCTGACATTGCCTAAACATTCCCTATGCACCTATAAAAATGCACTAACATAACAGTACAGGTGTCCCAAATGTAAGGAAACACATGTTTAGTAATTATAATCTGTTATGGAAATTGTTACAAAATTAACTTTTCATCCAAAGTGCCGAAACTTGGGCCATTTGTTCGATACCGAATTTAATACCTTTTGAATTTGGGCTATTTATGAATTTAAACTGATTTATGGAAATATTCAATAAAGGTCTCTAAATTGTGCAGATACAACGATCTCCTGTAATCTGGAAAAACCTAGTAAGTCAAATTTTGGAGAAGAATTTAGTTAGACCCATATTTGGACTTAATAGGTTTAATTCAAGGACTTGATAGGTTTAAATCAAGTTAAAGTGTGTGAAACTCTTTCCTGTCGGCAGTTTTTCATCTGGAAGAACCTAATATGGAAAAACCTAGTCTGGAAAAATATGGGAACAGTTTTCCTTTTATTTTCTCAAATTTGCGTTCAACAGACTTACTAGGTTTTTCCAGATTACAGGAGAGATGTACCGAACATATTTATTCAAAGAGTGTGACAATAAGTTTTGTTTTATTATAACACACTTGGAAAATCTCCTTTTATCATATTTGTTTGTTATTAAATATTTCACTCTATCAATATCAACAATATATAATTCCACTTACAAAATGCAGATGTATTAAACAGTGTTTTGTATTTCTTTTCTTCCATAATTTGACATTTAATTCATATAAATTAAGTATAATATTATACTTTTGAAGTGAATAATGGTTTGTGTTTCAACATGATTAAAACCATTTACTACTGAAGATGGAAATAAATAGCACATTTTAATCAAAAATGTTATCTATCTAATTTCATTAATTTGTTACCCAGATATGACTCCTAGTGACTGGAGGTAAGATGACACAGGTGTTATCATTCATCTGATTAACTACACTGTACCATATTTATGACCAAATTAGGCCAAAAGAATAGAAGGTCTGTCTCACATACATTTGGGGAAATAGTTATGCTATGTGGTTGTTTTTTGGTGATTTTCTTTATATAGAAAAAATAGCTATGCTAACTGCAATTTTTTTATTGTGTTTTTGGCCCACTTTTTTTTCTTCTTGTTTTTTCTTTTCAGAGCCATTTGTCCCCCCATTTTTCCCCTGGAAAAACTTTAGAATACACCCCCCCCCAAAAAAAGTTGGGCTCATCGTGTAGAGTTATGCGGCAAAAGTGACTCCACATATTTATGCGCACGGGTATGTGAGACAGAACCTTTTTTTCTTAGCCTTAACCCCAACAGTTTTGCGTATGAGATAGTCAAAGACCCAAACAGCATGAAACCGCATTTGTAAAATGTCAGTGGAACTCTGGACATCATGATATCCCATATGGCGTTTCATAGGGTTCAGGAGTTTTACAGTAACCTTGTACTGCATGGCTTAACCCTTTCGTACCCACAGAACGCTACAGCGTTCCGTGATTAATTGTGTCTTGAGACCCACAGAACGCTGTAGCGTTCCCAGAGCATGATCCCATTTATCAAATTATAACGACTGTATAATGAGTCTACTTGAAATGTAAGCTATATGGGATTGACCTTAGGAATTTGACCTTTCATTTCGTATGAAACACAACTACTGTTTACATTGACATTTTCTGAGATATAAAGCTTCAAAGTTGGCCCTTTCAGACCGTATTTTCGCCAGTTTTGTGATCCAACATGGCGGCGGGTGTGCTTATCTTGAATACAGAGGAAGTTATAGAAGAAATAATGTGTGATTCACAGCGAAAATGACTTTGATGATGATATTTCTGTATCGGACATGCACTATTATTATGGATGTTGATACTCAATACAGTGATATGGATGGTGAAAACGGCAATGATCAACATTCTGGTGGCGATGTATCTATAGGGAAATAATGGTGCTTTCAATGAAAGTGAAAACAATTTTCCAAAAAATTCATTTTTGTGTGTTCTAGTCTCTAGAGGCGCTTGTCGTTAATATTTGACTTTGTAAAGAATTCTTTTCAATAATAAAAAAATCATTTCATGCTGAACAACTTTGCTGCTGATCATTTTGATGTCAAATAAATATAAACATGTGAAAAATATATTTCAAATCAGTTGTCTTATTTTCTGTAGTACAGCCTATTTAATTTGGTACACACAGTATATTGGCCTGTAGGTAATTCGGGTACGAAAGGGTTAACTCGTATCAGGCATTATAATTTACCACTATTACGATCTTTCATCAGAGAGTTCAGATTTCAAATGGAGTCACCCATGCAGGTAACCCCATTAAGAACAGTTAGCATTGACCAGTACTGTTGATGCCTGTACACCACCAAACGCCAAGTAGGCAATAAATGGGATCTCATGGGGTCTGGGGCTATAAGGGTCTTTGTGTCCTCTCATTTGGAAAATGCTGGTTACACAAACTGTTTATGAGATGAGATCAAGCTATAATTCAGTCAGAGAGATAAAAATGCATATTTTTCACCAATTTGGAACTGATTGTACTACGAAACAGGCTGATATAAACAATCTTTTTAAATCCTTATTAGGACGATCATCTGCATGCTGCATTTTAGTAAAACCCTCATTACAATTAAAATTATTTTTACAAATTTGTGACATTGCCAAAAATGACAAACACTGATTGCCATCTGATTTCGCCTGATCACATCGTTTTTTCACATGAAAGAAATGATGTAAATGTTGTGTAAACCTACCAAACTATGGACCCTTTCAATTACCAAGTAACCTATTCTTTTTTATCCACTGACCTTTATTTTCTGGTTCTCTTTTCAATACCGCTTCAAAAGCTTCCATTGCAATCTTGTAACTTTTGAGTCCCATCTGAGCTTTGCCACGCCGGAACCAGGCCTTGGCGCTATTTCTGTCATTCTGAATTGCCTGCAATAATGACAAACAAAATTCAAGATTACATTAAAAAAAATATATAGTGGGAAAAGGTTGGTTTTCTTAATTTTATACAAGGTTAAAATTACAATACAGAAGAACATAACCCCCTATTATTAAGTTATTCAATATTTTTGAGAACTCACTAGATCCATATCATTGTTCTCATCACCAATCACCAAGTTATTACCAATTACAAACAAACAACTTGATGAATGGTGCCTAGGGTGCTTTTTAACTTAGTGACAAGTTACTATCTTTTTGATTTGGAGTGTTATGCCAAGGTAGGTTTAGCACCCCTTCAGCATATGACGTTATACGGTATTGCCATAAGCTATAGCAGAAAGTAGAATGGTATAAAGAAACAAGATGGTACTACTGATTTCTCTGGAAAATCGATTAATCACTAATCACATAAAAAAAGGATGTTGTTGGCAAACACAGTTTTGAGATAGAGGCCAATAAAGTTAAATAACTACCTATATTTTTCAAATTCTAGAATTTTCCCCATACTATTATGAATAGATTACTATTAGGCAACAAAAAACCCAAAACAAAGCTGTTGAACAGGCAAACAGACCTCTCAGGTTGGGTCGGTCAGGTTTTTTTTTCCCTTCTTATTTTTCCTTGAAAATGACCGTAAAAATCATACAAAAATCTGTCAAAATTTGAACAAATCTGTAAACAGTTTTTTGTAAAGCCAAAAATATATTCAGGATCGGTATTCATTTGCATGTGAATTTTTTTACAAAAATTGGTCGGTCGGGCTGTACAGCAGCGTTTCTTTTTTTCCCCATCGCCTTGTTTCATGTTTCGACAATATCCAAAACCCCTCAAAACTGTTGCTTTTGTTGTTTACCTTATCACACTCAGCGGTTGCCGCTTCATATGCTTTGGATTCCAGATGACACGCTGCTAAGTTGAGGTGTATGGGCACTAGGGCTGCCCAAAGTCTCTCTTTCTCTTCTTTTGGTAAGGATCTGGATGTTGACAATTCTAAATGGTACAGATATCTGTATGGGGGAGATACAATAACAGATGACACATTGAGAAATATGAACACTAAGGCTGCCCAAAGTCATGTCTGATTTTGAAGTTGACAATTTCAAATGGTACAGGTATGGTATAATAACAGAGGATGCACTGATAAATAGATATGTACATGCAGGCACTAAGCCAAGGAGAAATTCCACCAGCCAGTGTAACACACTTGCACTATGAGTTCGAGTTCGACATTTTTACTCGCCAGTTAGGCAGGTACTTTTGTATCTTCACCCTCCCGATGCAAAATGTACCCGCTATGGGCAGGCATTTTTACCCGCCAGTCAGGTGGGTACTTTTATATCTCCACCCTCCCGGCGCAAAAATTACCCGCTATGGGCGGGCAGGCGGGTGCTATTTCCAGGCCTGGTACTCCCATCGCTTCTGTAGTCTTAATGCCCGATCTTGGCAAGCTATTTATGGCGACACAAAAACTTGCAATTATATGGATGAATTTCTTGCAAAGGCAGAACTGTTCCCAGCACAGTCTCTTTGATTTTGGGCCCGTTTGATCCCCTGAGAGTTTTTCACTTGAAGGTAGGGTTATATGGAGGACAAAATACTGTGAACGTGGTAATTTTTGTGTGATTATTTTGTTGCGGTTTGCTGATTTTAAACCTTTTTTTTTTGTTGGTGTTTTTAAATTTGCGATTTGTAGCTTCCATCTCATTGACGTATAAGCAAATTAAATCAGGGGTGCGAGAGGCCAGAAAATAAAGAAAGATGAAAACAGACAAAAACGAGGAAAAACAGCCTAAAATTGGGGTAAAAATGCCAAATAAGGGTTAGTTTTGGCACAAGAAAAAATGTTAAAAGAGGCAATCAGCCAAAAAAAACCTCTCACACCCTGATAAATACACCCGTGTGTTATTATTTTCGTGGTAGCTGCTTCGAGCGCAAAAATATATGTAGCGCAAACAATTTTCCCTTTTACAGCAGAGGAACTTCATATTGAAGGATAAAGCAATAATTTTGAGTGGGGCACATTAGCTGAGGAAGTACTGTACCATCTAAGGCCAATTTTTACCCAAATTGTCAAATATTACTATTTTCTGATAGAGATGAATAATTTTGCTTGAATAAATAGATTTAAAGCTATTATCACACTAGAAACATTAGTAAAATTGACATTTACAAATGTTGTTTTGACATGAACCACGACTGTCAGTAATATTTTTCAGCAAAAAAAAACACAACAAAAATAAGGAAAATCGACCGATTAACCGATTCGACCTCAAGATTTTTGGCACTGAGGGCAACACAACCATTTTTGTTGTTGTTGGCCTAAGTGCTCTCTCTCTTAAGGTCACTTCTAGTTCACACGGAGAACAAAATCCATAAGACTTGAGAGGGTAAGATGAAGAAGGGCAAAAACACACCAAACAAACACCACATTTTAGGGGCACTAACACTGAATAGAAATAATATGAACCCAATTAACTCACCTGTTTGCTTTTTCATACTTCTGCTTGGCAACCTCAAAGTTTTTACTCTTGTACTGTTCATTACCTATCGCTTTAATTTTGGCGGCAATATCCAAGACTTGCGTTACCTGTAGATACAAAACAAGTGACAGATTAGTATTGCGGGGAGTTTTAATTTTCATTCCTTGCTTTCACATTTCATAATATTGGCTATGTACTGCATTCTTATGTATACCGTATTTTCTGTAATAAACACCCCCAGGGACGTTACATTTTTGAAAAGGGGGGGTGTTTATTGTGTCAATTTTCAACTGATAATTCAACTGAAAATATGTACAAACCTGTAACAATAATGCAATCCTCGCTTCTGTTTCAAGCGCTAGTACCGATATAACACCGCAATTCCAACTTGTTTTCATCACTAAATTTTGGTTTAGATTCCATAGATTGCTCAAACATTATTTTCCTATACCACGCCGTATTGTGTGATACTCGCTACATTGCCGCTGTGTTGTTGATCCAGAACATGAATTGCGCTGCATCTTGCTCTCGCATTACATTTTATCGCAAAAAGTAAATTTTATCTCATGATTATAGCTAAGAAGCTCAACTTTGTCAGCGAATTTGTTGTATATTAGGACAAGAAAGGTGACCTTCATGTACCTTAGTATCAAATTTGTATGGGGGAGGGGACATTTAAATGAGGGTAATTTCCATCACAAAAACTAGTGGGGGCGTGTATTACAGGGCGGAATATTACAGAATATATGGTATTAACATCTATATCGCTATCTATATCACTATATTATTTAATTACATTTTGATCCTTCCCAAAGTTGAATCCCACCAAATTGTAGCATTTGAATTTCCAAATACAAAATGGACATAACGATGTAAAGTTGTGATTGACATCTTGATTGATTTTACAGAACCATCTGGCCACAGAATTGATGATCTGATCTTGCTTTTTTTAACCCTGAACTCAAAGGGATAATAACACTATTCGATCATTTGATGTAAAAAGAAAATCATCTAAATTTGATACTCTAACCATGTAACTCATTTTCCTTGGCCATTTCACCTAGAAATAGTCCCAAATATTACAGCTTTATCATCAATATCTGCATCCTGTGCCATTCAGGTGTCTTCTAATCAATCTTCAATCCCATCTTGACATCATAGCCTTAAGACACTATTTAACTACATGATTCTTACATCTTTATCATCAATATCTGCATCCTCTGGCCAGTCACAGTAGGTGTCTCCCGTGCCATCATCTACTACTAGAGATTTGATGTCTTCGCCTGGTTCCAGCACTCCGCAATCATCAATTTTACACAGCTACTAGCAATAAAGAAAGAAGAGAAAGACAGGAATCAACAGGATGAATACCGTATATATTTCGCACCAGTCCTATCCTGATAACAGTTTGGTACTGGTGCAACTTACAATCAGGGATGTACGTGTATAATTAATCCATTTCCTGAACTTTTTATGCGAGCTTGGCAAGACGACCCGAGCACTTGTGCGCGGCATCAAACATTTATGGGGGCTGGTCCAGAGAATAGGCTAATAATATCATTATCCAATTCTGGAAATGCAGAAAAACAACAACAAAAACCCCAGATTTTTTGTTGTTTTGGCCTCATTTCCGTAATTCCAGAAATTTCTAAATGTTTTACATCCCTGTTACATAAACCTTAATATCAGACCAAATGAAGGACAGACCATCAGATCAGTCTAGACATTTGGGGTGCATGGCAGGTTTATCTTTGCTACCAATATATACGTGTGAATAAACAAGAAATTTAAAATTTATAGTCTATTTACCCATCATGAGGCAGTGACGTAACTGCGTATTCTACTAAATGCAGCACATAAACACGCAAGCCTGCTCGAAGCGCTAGCGTATAAAATGTTAGTTTTTATATAGCGCTTATCAAATTAAATATGCTCAAAGCGCTTTACATTTATTCCGCTGCTCAGTACAGGATACATCAGAATCAGTTCGCTTCACTTAGGTCATTGCTGCCTATCTTACAAATTTTGATAATGGCGCATATTCCTATCAGACACTTAGATTGTGATTATCCCCAAATAACTACCCATTTTACACCTGGATGGAGAGAAGTAATTGCGGTAAAGTGCCTTACTCAAGAACACAACATGTTGACCACAGCGGGACTCGAACCCACAACCTTTTGATTATGAATCTAGTGCTCTATCCGCTGCGCCACACATGCCCACGAGCGTAGAAAGACGGAAGATACATACGCATGAGTAAATGCTGTGCCTGTAAAGTTACGTCACTGTCCAGAGGAAGACAATTAGAGTATAGCATATTTTTGTCATTTCGTCGCTGTTCTATCAAAACCTTGCATAAAGTATTACTTCCTTTGTATAACCTTTTGGGTAGTCTGCTCTAAACAAAACATGTGCAAAGGCCACAAATACAGCTATCGAAACCTTGTTAAGTGCTCTTGCCCCTGCCCCTGTATAAAGCAACACTTCCTATGCATAACCGTTGGGCAGTTTTACTTTACAGAAAACATATAAGGTTTTGACAGAATAGCAATGATTTGGTACTGCACAATCTATAATCTGGGCCTCAATAAATCTAGGGTTCATTAACAAGCATAGGCAGCAATTCCATTCTAATCTGTCACCTTTGCTGACTGGGAGGCTGACACTGTTAAAGCTGGCCTACCACTTTAGCAGTTCACCTCAGTTCAACCAAGAGTGGTAGCATGCTTTTAAGGTCCATTCTAATCACGTTGTTGCGCATTGGCCGAAGTCGCCGGATAAAAGTTGTCATTGCTTCAACTCATGCATAGATAGGAGTATGAACGGACCTTTACGTGACGAAAAAACTCTCGTTCTAATATCCAAGAATTTGTCAAACTAGTAATTTGCTTTTTTGTCTTTTTTCAGACAAAACATGTATAAAAAAACCACAAAAGTGTTTGAAATTTAAAATGTTCCATTTCCTCTTCAAAATGTGTCACTTTTTAAAAATACCCTGGACTGTGTTAGTTGAAAAAAGCGTTGACGAACTTAACAGCTGACCAACAGACCTTATTTTGAACAGTTACTTTCATTTTAACAGGCCTACTGTATACTTACATTAACAGGTTTATCAGAATCTGATGTTTTGACGCACTCCAGCATCTTCACCGCACCCATTCCTTTCAGCACCTCGCCAAACACGGTGTGCTTCTTGTCAAGATGAGGCGTGGCTACCGTGGTGATGAAAAACTGTGAACCGTTGGTGTTACGACCGGCGTTAGCCATGCTCAGTAGACCGGGTTTTTCATGCTGTAAGGATATAAAAGAATAGAAACAGGAGTTCCATTATCAATCATAAGCCAACTCAATAATTTAAAAGACTGGTTATCAATCATATAGCTCAATAATGATGCTTGTTGCCCATTTTCAACCTACCAAAATGAATTGAGAATTTTGGGTTGCAAAAAATCGTGGAAGTCTGGTCGATCGGTCAATTTCCCCCATTTTTTGCCTTTTCTTTTTGCTGACAAATATTACTGACAGACAGACCATGGTTCATGACAAGACAAAATTGGTAAATGTGAATTTGACTCATATTTCTAGTGTGATAATAGTTTAAAAGCAATCTATTCAAGCACACCTATTAATTTCAAGCAGAAAATAGTAATATTTTGACAAATTGGGTAAAATTTAAATCTTAGAAAAAAAGGGGGGAAATGTGACCCTGATTTTCAAACTGAGGGCAATACAACAATTTGTTTGTGTGGCCTAAGCGAAGAAGAACAATTTTACCAAAAACCATTAACTGATTGTAAAGCACCACTTTGTTGTTACAGCCTGGACCCACTGAACAACACAGCATTTTAACTTGACAATTTATATAATTATTTTGCTCAATATTCAGGTTGCACAAATGTGTTTTAAAATATCAGCGAGAGAGAGTATGTTTGAGTGTTTAATATAATAATAATAATAATGTGGATTGAGATGGCGCACAAATCCACCAAAATAAATGTTTGTTTATCGCTTAAACCTAACCAGTAAAGCTAGTTTTTTGTGCGTATCGGGGAGAGGGGGGAAAAAGTACTATTTTCTTTTACCCGAAAAATCACCCAGCACCCCCCAGGATTCGATCGTGGGACCATCCACAACCAAGTCTGTCCCTCTACCAACTGAGCTAACTCCCTAGCGCATATGCAGGCACAAACTCCGTGCCCACATATGCCTGCGGTAGGTGACGTCATCGAGGCAATGCCGCAGCACGTGCGTGGAGATAGTTTCTGGCAGTGAGATTTAGTGAGATTCAGTGGGGTTAGGGTTATTTATTACATTAGCCTCTCTGGAGGTTACCCTTAAATAAAAATAGAATAGAGAAAATCAAAACAGGCAAAATGTACTTACAGAAAAATTGTTATCTATCCACATTCTACTTGTTACCCAAATATGCCACAGAAAAGCAACATAAACAAAATCTGATAAGATCAAGTATAGCCCTTTCACTTGGTTCTAAAATGCAGGCAGAAATAACTCACTTTTATCTTAAAATTCTCGTCATCAAAGAAGTCCCCATAGATACTCTCACCGCCAGTTCCATCATGTTTTGTAAAATCGCCTGCTTGAAGCATAAAACCTTTGATAACTAGAGAAAAAACATGGGATGTATTTTGTGTTAGTGTTTTCTTAAGGGCTGGACGCTTTTGGATCAATTCGGTAGAAAAGAAAGAAATTGTAATAATTGTGAGATAGGCTCAAAGCTTTGAGATAGGAATTTACGACGGGTATTCATAATATAAGTAAAAGAGTTTAACAGGTTCGCCTTCTGACAAGTTTAAAACTGTCAAGCTTTCGTCAGGATTAGCTCTGACTTTTTCAGGACCAAAATGATTATAATATTAAGCAAAACAATAGAGATTGCCACTTCTCTATTATTATCACCATTTGGGCTGCCCTGCTGCCCCTTGCCAAATGATTTGAGAGTAGGTGCCCCCCTTTCCTACTTGTGAAAGATTGGTGGCTCTGAAAAGAGCTGTTCAGATGGATTGCCCCTTTTCCACTGAACAGAGATGGTGGCCCTGAAATGAGCTTTACTCGAAACGTAGGTTGCCACTGGCCTACTATAAATTTGGCTCTATAATCAAAACAAAATTTGTCCATGATCACAGCGTCATGATCGGAGTGCTCCAGTCATTACAAAGGTTGAGAGTGCGTTCCAAAACAGTAGCAATGCGGCGTGGGGTCTTGTTACCTATTTGTTTACAAGTCAATCACATCTTCCGGTTTTACTGCGCCATTGCAATCGTGAATGACGCAGTTACACACGACACGCACCAGTCACATGGGACGCTGGGGAATGTCAACCCAAACTTTTTGCCCAATTTTATCTATCTTTATTCTACACAAGTGTATTGGGCCAAATAAAAAAAAATCTTGTTCCTCGTCCGGACTTTTTTTTAAATCAGTGAGGGCAGCCCTTACTATTTGTTGTTTTTGGATTTTTTGTTATTTTTCAGAAGCCAAATTACAATCTTTTTTGCTAGAATTGTTTTGATATTTGTATCACTATCCGATGCCAACGAGTGATTCTCACGTCTTTTTCATTGAAATGTAGTTGAAAATGATGGACACACTCACACACAACAAAGACAGGTATGCTTTTTGATTTTCAGGGGTAGACTTTCGTTATGAGCCGCGAGAATCCAAACGGATTCTCGCGGAAGGATTTTGCGAGAATCTGGATTCTCGCAAATTTTGAGAATCCATGGATTTTTGCAAAATGAATGGAAATAATATCAAGAATAAGGCTATATAAAGCTTGCACAACTTCCAAATTCGGCATGTTTTGTTTTTTACGTGGATTCACGCTGTAGTATTTTTACGCGAATCTTCACGCGAATCGATTCGCGCCGAAATTCTACCCCTTATTTTTTTTCCAAACTTTTTTAGAAATTGTTGAAAATAACAAATAACAAAAAAATATTGGAGCGGCATCAAAAAACAGTGCGGGCGGGGATGTGAAACACGTAATTTTTGTTACTTGGCCTTGTATGGTACTTACTTCTATGGAAAATAGTGCCTTTGAAATGCAGTGGATGTCCAGTGGATGCATTCCCTTTCTCGCCAGTACATAATGCTCGGAAATTCTCTGCTGTCTTCGGAACAATGTCTGCATACAGCTCAAACACTATTCGACCGACTAAAATTGGGGATAACACAAGTCAAGGAGAAAAATGTGTGAAACCAAAAAATTGATCTCAGTCTAATTTAATACATTTCATTATTTACCAGTTGTATCTAATCTTACAGAATCATCATGTCATGTGTAAGACCACAGATAGTCGTAAGACCTTTATGTATGCAATTGACAGCCTACTGATAAACTACAGCTGTCATTTATATGACAAAAGCTTGTGGTCTCTATGGGCCTACAGCTCTGTTTTGAAAAAAGTATAAATAAATAAGTAAGCAACAACAACAAATTATCAGCTAAACAAACGTTAAACCTTAAAAAATGAAATTGAAAAGTGAATATAGGAACATAAAATAATATTAAATTACATAAATGAATAAATAATTGCATGAACTTCAATTCAATAACATGATATTAATCAGGTACACATGCGGGGGTAGGCCTACATACATGTATAGCGTAAACAATGAAGCAGATTGAGACATGAAAATTAAAAAATAAATGATAACTACAATCAAAAGGAAAGTATACATAAAGACCTGTTATTATGATTAATTAAAGCCAACAAATAACTTTGCATAAAATAAGCTAGCAAAATGAATGGAAAACAAAATTATTCAAAAAATACGTATCTTCAAATCATACCCCTGAAGCATTTTAACGAAAATAGCGATATTGGATACCGCCCCGCCCTATGAGACATCGTAGTTTCAATTTTTCGAAGGAAATTTTTCGTATTTTAGTGTCAATTTTTATGGTCAAAATACGGAATATGAGGAGCTAATTTTCATCTTGCATTTGAACTTGAGATAATCATGTGATTGTGATCAAAGATTTGATCTAGCATATTGGCGTTGAGCCTGCGGCATGTAAGTGAATAAAAACTGAATGTGTTAAATCTCCAATGGACCCCGATTATTTGAATACGGTGCTTCTCAGACTTCGTGTAGAGTAGATTGATACTGATCGTTTCGGAACGAGTCTGAGCCACCTCGGACTACTACTGTGGCCTCCTGTGGCCTTCAAGAATAGACTGAGAGTGAGAGTCCATCCCATTGGAAAAGAGGACTAATCAACCAAGTACATGAGTATACCAAGTAAGTAAGTAGTAAGTATTATACCAAGTATACCTGTCCCACGCCTCTTTCATTGGCTTTTTTTACTAGCCCAATTGTGTTTACTTGTATTTTTGATTATTTTCTGAGTTGCAGTGAACCAATTGATTGGCCCATCAGAGCTCTCTGTTGAGAGTTACCCGTTTGATTTGTTGGAGGGTTAGGATATATTATTTTAGTCTAAACCAGCCTGCAAAAAATGGTTTACAGAATTACACAATGGCAATGGGAAAGGGGCTGTTTTTTGAATACAGGGGTAGAGGGAGGGGGGGGGGCATTTTCAGAAAAAGGGACATTAGCACACAAAAAAGGTACAAAAAAAAAGGCGGTGAGCCTGCGGTACACGCGAATTCTACCCCGCGATCGATCGTGACGGAACCCCCGCGTTGTGTGGTGGCATATAAACCCAATTTTCAGTGGTATGCACTTACCGTCCAGGCTACATTTGACGTCTTAGAAAATGTCACTTGGGCTTAGCAAATACTTCAGAGTTACAAATATAATTCAAACATGAAAATCGGTGGATTACATCGTCGTCAAATTGTATTTGAAGAAAATGGTGTGGTCGGAAAAAAACATGATTCGGCGACATTGTTTTGATAACGTCACGAGGTCTCGCGATATTCTGCGAGAATTCACGTTGATTCGGCGACATTGTTTTGATAACGTCACGAGGTCTCGCGATATTTTGCGAGAATTCACGTTAAACGTGAATTCTCGCAAAATATCGCGCACATGTGCGCGATATTTTGACAGTACTTGACAGTTGTTGAAGAGACAAAGGTGGTACACACAAAGGAAGTCGATATCTTAATCCGTTTAGACGACATGTTTTCACGAATTGTCATTTTCGCACCTCAGATAATGCGCTGTTTTTCTGCTTCCGTTTTTCGGTTTTAAAAATAAGGTAGGTAGAAATGCTCTGTAGGAAAACGTATTACTGATAATCTTATTTGCAAACGTTTTACCTTTGCGGTGTTCAAGAAATATTTTTATGTGAACTATTCGCTGCTGTGACACAGTTTTATCGGCTTTGAAACCAGGGGCTATTTCATTTGGTTGAATCATAGATCCAACCAAATGTAGTTAGTTGTAAGCCTGCGGCATGTAAGTGAATAAAAACTGAATGTGTTAAATCTCCAATGGACCCCGATTATTTGAATACGGTGCTTCTCAGACTTCGTGTAGAGTAGATTGATACTGATCGTAGAGAGTTACCCGTTTGATTTGTAATCTCTCAGTTCATTAACTTTGTTAATGTCTGTTGGGCTATTGTTAACTTCACATTTGCTCTTTACTTTATTATATCCAAAAAACAAAACAAAATCTGACAAGGGCAAAGGCGTAGCCATCCGTCCCCTGCTGCATGACGAGCTGATAATTCAGTTTTCACTCAACCTCAACTGCTCTTGCTGCAACTGCCCGTGCAAATAGATTTTTGGCTCTTGGCTGCAGGGTGCGACTGCCCGTGCTGCAGGGTGCCCGTGCAAATAGGCACCCTACACAGGAGAGGAGAAGTAAAACAGAGCTCATAGAGTATAGACACCTACAAGTTCATACACGGTCTCTATAATAAGACACCAGCCGAAAAATACTTCTCACTCCCCCACAGAGATCTCAGAGGACATTCAGACAAACTCTTTGTCAGGCGTAGCAGAACTCAGTTGGCAGGTCATTTCTACTCAAACAGAGTAGTTATACCTGGAACAAATTGCCTGAAAATCTGGTTTCTGCACCTACTGTGGCCTCCTTCAAGAATCGACTGAGAGTCCTTCCCATTGGAAAAGAGGACTAATCAACCAAGTATACCAAGTAAGTAAGTATACCAAGTATAAGTATAGTCATTGCTATAATAATATAAGGCTAAAGACTAAAGTGCGAAATGTGCGTGTGTACCGTAATGTTGCGATTGCTGAATTTGGCACCGTTTCTAAAAGCGATTTACTTGTTAAACTCCTTGCATGTTTATAGTTAACCTCAAATCCAAACATAAACTGAAAAATAAAGATCTGAATTGCTTACTCTTATCGCCCCCAATGCTCACATCGAAGAAACAACGGGGATTTTCGAGAGGGTTCGACGTGACTTCGGTTTTTTCACTGGTGTCCGCCATTTTGAATTGCGCCCTCTTAATTACAAGCTCGTTCAACTAACTATTTTTAATATTGGTACAAAAAGCTTACATTAATATAAATAGTACAATAAGACTCTATATTAAACATAAATTACAATTTTAAATATTATTGCTGACACATGTAAATGATTTTATTATCAAAAAAACTTTCATTTTTATTTATGATAAAAATTTACTCGAACGAGTCATAAACATGTTACTATTTTTAGATTTTAATTACGTCATCAGGACTCCCCTAAAATTGCTTGATCATGTCAGAAGCAACAAAACTGCATTCACAATCACAACACTTCACTCTTCAGACCACAATTTTAGAGTTAGTTCTTTCTTCGATTGGAACAGAACACATAAATATTCGTAGCTACTACTTTTAAACTGTACTGCGTGGCAATTTTAAATACATCATATCACTCCCGTTTAACTTTAAGTTGTTTTTATTTTTAAAAAAAAAGATAAGCTTACTTTCTCAGCTCCTTCCTAACTTTTTGCCTCACACTGACACAAGAGCCATGGAGTTTCCAGATGTAGGAGAACAGTGTTCAGAGCAAACATGCAAACAACTAGGTAAGCATTTCAACATGGTTTAAGTTGTAGACTCCTGGTGATCAACTGATCATCATATTTGTTCTATCTTATTTTTGTCAAGTCAAGTCTTGTGTTGTGACTTGTCTTGTAAAACTAAAAGTTGTTGTCTTTATTTTAAAGACAAGCATAATGCACATTTTGCACATCACGGCACTCAGGTCTGTCCAAAGAAACATCTATGGTAATTTTTGGTAATTGTAACCAAATGTTAATAAATAACAGCTGGTTTTTCGAGTTGAGGTTAATATTCATGGGCTGCGTCTCTCTAAATTTAATTTTTGAAGTTAAGGTGGCTCTATTGCCTATTGGCCGATGAAAATTTTAGATTTCCTTTAAAATCTGATATGTTCTAGCCCTTGGTTTATCAATTCTGGAACTGAAAATTTTATTTCAATCAGCCTTTCGGTTGCCAAGATATGGTAGGTCAAAGAGGCATAATGCCAACATCTTTGGCAACAACTTTCCATTTGCATAATTAATTAGGCCCACTAATTTAAGTGTTTAAACATTTCTTAATTAGGGCCTAATTAATTATGCAAATGGAAATTAGACAAAAGCTAACGTACGTTTTTAGATCTTCAAGTGTTCTACCCATGTACCAAGTTACATCATCATAGCTCATCTCATTAGTCCACAAACTTTACTTTGCATATTTCATGCATACATAATTCGCCATTAAATTTGACCTATCATATCTCAGCAACCGATTGTCCGATTGAAATATTATTTTCAGTTCCAGAATCGTGAGACCGAGGGCTAGAAAATATTAGATTTTTAAGGAAATCTAAATTTTTCATCGGCCAATAGAGCCGCCTTAAAGACTTAGAGTAAGAGTACAAAAGTGTGCAATCGAATGTTAAGCTATACATGCAACAATTTGGAGTGGTAAATTATATATTTCATATCTTTTTTATTTCCAGATTTTCTACCAATGAAGTGCGATTCCTGTCAGAGTTTATTTTGGTAAGTTGATTTATATTACAATACATACATACATGCACATTATTCTCCTATTCCATTTCAGTCCAATAAATACTAGCACAATTATAATGCTCAGATTAGAGTTAAACCTATTTTTGTAATTCTGAGAGGAATACATCATGGATACCATAATTAATATTTAAAATCATATGAGCACAGTATCTCTGAACTTGCATGTAGGCCTATATTGTTTGAACATTTATATGTGATTCCTGTTGTTTCCTTCACTTCTATCATCCTAAATAATTTTATTCGATTGTTATCTTTATTTATTTTCTTCGCTTTTAGCCGAGATCATATTCTTTATACGAAACACAACTGCCCAGCATCGTACTTAAAGGTAGGAAGAAATAAAAGTCATTGTTTATATACCACAGCCGGAGTCGAACCCATAACCTCAGTATTGTGAGTTTAACGGCTCTATCCACTACATCATGTGCTCGTCTATAGGCAATGGGGAAAACCCCAAATCATAAAAAAAAAAAACATGGGCTAACAGAGACCTCTAGAAATGTTTGGTCAGTTGTTCTGGCATTGTGTTTGTTTACTTTAAAATGGTTGTATCTTGTAAAATTCAGAATTTTCATTCAAAAAAACAAAAATGGCAAAATAAATTGTAAAAAGAGAAAATTATGGGTCGGGCCTGTAGGATTTCATTGCCCTGAAACACTATTACTTTTGGCGGAAAAATATTGAAGAACCCACTATATTGTAACATAAAATGTTCATTAATGAGTAATGTTAATTTTAATTTAGTAATTTTACTTTAATAATAGTTCACCCTGGTGGTTCGTTGATAGAAACATTAATAATTTGTATGCATGAAATGTTCACAACCCTTGGCAGTCATAAAATATTTGACTGTTCAATTTGTTCATGCTCGCAAACTTTGTCAAGCGTATAATTCTAGAATACTTTTAACTCTCAGGGTGTGTTATTTATTATTCTTTTCTTTCTGTAAAAACTGCAAAGTGTGAACTGTGATGGGTGTAATTACAGAATTATTCTGGTCCATTTTCTTTTAATTTTGATAGCACTGATAGATTGGATTTGTTTGATCTATACTCGTTATGATGTGATTTAATCCCGTTAGCACTACCTGACTATATAAGGGCGATTCCATGAAAATGTGACGGAGCAAAAAAACTGAAAATTGCTCCAAAAGATTTATTTTTACCTCTATGTTGTTCAAAGCTCATGCAAAGCTTCAGGAAAAAATTGTTACAACATTTGGCTAATGTTTACTATGAAAAAATTCTACTTTTCTTACCCCAAAAATGGTAACACGTGTTACCGGAGCAACACTTTTTTGAAAATATTTACTTTATTGATTTGGTTTTAATTTACGCCACTTATAATTTTAATTCTACTAGTTAGGCTCTATTTAAAAATAGTAAACAATTGGATAAATTCATAACCACCACTCTACAATAGGCCATCCAAATGTCGTAACGCGTGTTACCAAACTCATATTCAGGAAAACGTGCTAAAACCTCAATTTTTCAAGTGTTATTTATCACTATTTATGGTTAATATGTTAGTTCAATTGCCAAAGTCAAAATTAATTTTAATTTAGAAATATAATAAAGAATCTAAGGCTAGTAAATTATGGCTGGACAAAGTGTAACGCGTGTTACCGTAACACGTGTTACCGACTATTTTACATTTTACAAAAAAGTAAGAACTTGAATTCTTGTTATTATTCTAGTTTTATAAACCTTGTAAAGGTACTTGCTTACAGTAGTGACCAATTGATTGTAGGTTGGTTAGTTGAAATACATAAGCAAAACAAAGTTGGGATTTTTTTTAGTGCGTCTTTTTTCGTAACGCGTGTTACCGATATTCGGAGCGGTCTTACATTAACATGAGCTAATATTTCATATTGGTGTTAGCATGAGGATCTAGCCTTAAGTCTTGGATATTACAATACAAAAGATGAAAACTTCATTCAAATTACTTTTACAGACTTTTTAGAGTGGAGAATAAAGAATGGCGCCCTTAAATGTAACGTGTGTTACCGTGGAATCGCCCATAACAGGGTTTATGATTGGTTAATTACAAGATGAACTCATTACATACGGCCAAGTAACAAAAATTATGTGTTTCTCGTCCAGCCGGTACCAATTTTTGACGCCGCTCCAATATTTTTGTTATTTGTTATTTTTGAAAATTCCTTCAAAATTCAAACAACAACAAAATCGTCGCCATTAAAGCTGATTCCTGGTTTGTTTACTTTGGCATAGACAGTAATACGAATATCGAAACAATTCTTGCAAAAAGCTTGTATTTTGGCTTCTGAAAAATAACAAAAAATCCAAAAATAACAAATAGTAAGGGCCGCCCTCACTGATTTAAAAAAAAGTCCGGATGAGAAACACATTATTCTTATTACTTGGCCTAACCAACAAATTAAGATACTACTTCTAAAATATTTCACTCTAATATTTATCAGGGCTACAATTTTTCGAACAATATTTCTGATTGGTGCAACAAATAAAGTACCAATCTTTTTGACCAATCGACAGGTAGTTCTCAATTTAAATGTTGAATGTTTTCTTCTTCTCCAGGACGTCCAGGTGCCTGTTTGCCCACTGTGCAACCAACCCGTGCCTGTCAAGCGAGGGCAGCAACCAGACATAGGCGTGTCCGATCATATAGACAATGAGTGTCAATCCGACAAAGCTGTCAAGAAGAGGAAGGTGTATGCCAATAGGTGCTCTCTCAAAGGATGCAAACAGAGAGAGGTAAGATAAAGATAGGAGGAAGGAAGAAATCGAAGGGATTCTTCGAACCAAAATCCATCGACATGAAAGTCCTAGCCCTAGTTGACTTGTTACAGAGTCACACTCTCAAAAACTGTGTCCACATATATTTCACTGGCCGTGATTGCTAACCCTTACCAGAAACTCTAGGCATATTTAAGCAATATACTTAGCAATATAATAAGGCATGCCTTAAAAAATATTGCTTATAAGCAATATCAATATGCCTTATAAGCAATATTTAAGCAATATATTAAGCAATATATTGCTTAAATAGGCAATATAAATAAGCAATATATTACTTGTGAAAATAAGCAATATATTAAGCAATATATTGCTTAAATAGGCAATATAAATAAGCAATATATTACTTGTGAAAATAAGCAATATATTGTGTATTGAAAATAATCAATATATTGCTTAAAGGGACATAGACTGACTTTTTGAGGGACCTGTGCTGCCACTAGTTAGGTTTCAAATGGTGTTTCATAGTGTTCAGGCCTCATGGTTTTGAGGATGAAGAGATTTGGTTGAAATTAGACTTTTAATTTTCTATTATCATAATAGTTGGTGTATTAACTATGTAGCGTATTTGTGGACTTTTGTTTAGGTAAAAATATTGATACATGGATGTAAATATGAAAATTCCCTTGAATTTCGTCCAAAGTTCACCCCTTTGTCCAAAGCCAAGCAGAAACTAAAGTTTAGACCTTTAAAGATTACAGCCTTCAATCAATTAAAGGGACACAATGTCATGTCGAATTTTTTTAATTTTAATTAATTTACTTCAGAATTCAAGATGAACATTAAAAATTGCCATTATTTATTGTTGTTTCTACTTTTAAAAAACCCAAGCAAAACTTGATTAAAACAATGTTTTAAATATGTTGGAATACCACCCTTAACCATATAAAATGCTGATCAGGCCCGATCAGCATTTTTTGAATCAACGTTTTGCTGTACAAAAGGACTGATTTTTCTTAATCCTTATAGGTGTAAGTTCATACATGTAATACAATTGTAAAAATATACAAAATCCCAGTTTTTATCATATATTTTTGTAATTGAGGGCGCTGCCTCCATCACATCTCTTAATGCCCCTTTAATTGATGTCTTCATTACAGCTTGTTCAAGTCCTATGCGATGCGTGTCACATGAATTATTGCCTTCGACATCGACATACTGCTGATCACGAATGTAAAGGATTCCAGAACACTGGCAGAGGAACGTCTAGAGCAGGGTAAGAAATGTGTATAGCTAACATCCTATTCATTTTGTAGAATAGACATGCATATACATGTATGACATACATGTAACATGCATATGACATACATAGGACATGCACGTGGCGTACATATGTGGTACATGATGTGTGCATGTGACGTGTGCAAACTCAGCAGAGTGTCTAGAGTAGGGAACAAATGTGTATAGTTATATATTTCTCAATCGCCTTGGTTTGGATGCGAATCATGGGCATTGACCGATGCATTTGAGATGTGGTGTTATAGACGCCTGCTGAGAATATCCTGGCAATATAAGAGAACAAACAAGTGGGTTTTGGAGAAGATTGGCTCTAAATTTGTGTTACAAACAAACTTTGGCCATGGGGTCAGAAGAGAAAACAGTGTTGAAAAACAGATTATTCAAGGTGCAGTGGAAGGTCGCTGTGATGGGAGAGGACGTCCTACAACAGCATGGACAGATGACATGGATTGGGGGCAGCATGACAGGGGCCACAAATCTGGCGCGGGACAGGGTAACATGGCATTCTCACATCAAGACCACAGCAGTGCCGCCTATAACTATCTGACCGGTGTTTGTAAAACACGTACTCGCGTACATGTATGTACGTTCGATTGATCATTCTGAATTCGCCCTACTACTTGTTCCATTTGTTATTTGTAATGCAATCTATCGTTTGCTGTGCTCACGGTCCATCTCGTGAAGGCCACAAGGGACAGACCTGACATGTGCCGGAGCACCAAAGGGGAATGGGGTCCCATCGTTAACAACTGCTGGTCGGTTGAGGGTCCAATTGAGGTTCGATTGAGCTGCCTTCGCCACGTGGTCAGGGGTCTGCCTCTCAGCTTGCCGATCGGGTCCACTTTTAAATTGAACTTAGTCAGCATAGAATTGGTGGCGCTATACCGATCAGGCGTGATTGCAGACGTGATTGTAGCAGACGACGCAACGCTGGCCACGCGTCTCTCAGACGACCCAATTTGGCAACGGGAGTGCACCATTTTGAATTATTTTTAACAGTCATCGCCCGGTTAACGATAAAAATCCTTCTAATTATGATGTATTTGTCAAAATGATCGGTTTAAAATTCGCGATTACGTGTAATATTCACTACGAATTCAAAATTTAAGTTTCGCTTGGCCACCGTCGTCTGTTTAAATCTACAGCGCCCCCCAAACCTATGCTGACTAACATGCCGTTTAATGCAGTTAAGCCTGGTTAAACATTGTTAAACGCGTTAAACGCCGGTCACCGACGCATTCCAGACGATTATCATAATTTATTCAAAAGGACCGTTTTCGCTACGTACGTTAGTATACGACTTTCCTATCCCAAAGTTAATAGTATCCCTGACGTGGTATTAAGGAGAATTGAAATTGGTCAGATAAGAAAAAACACCGGGTATAAGCTTGACTGCACACAAACGTAGGCGGTATTTTTTTCCATTGTGCAGTACATGCACAGAGGTCGTACGTGACTGTACAATCGTACATACGCCTGTACATGTTTTACAAACACTGCTATCTGACCACAGAGAGAGAGAGAGAGAACATACATGCGATATGCATTTATGCATGTGACATAGATGTGATGTACATGTACATGTACATGTATGACATTTTAGAGCAGGAACAAATTTGCATATTTATATTTTTCATTTATTTATTTGAATAGACAGACATGTAACATTATGTGATTTGCATACAATATGCATTTGATATACACTGAGCATATGTATGGGATATATGTTACATGCGTGTGACATAATTTAAAATATATGTGATATACGCGTTTGAAACCAATATAAACAGTAAGTTCTGTGTTCCCAAATGTTAAGGTCCAGGGTATAATGTTGTAATCATCCGTGTGAACAGAAACGGGGATTGAGTGTGCTTTTTCCGACCACAACACGGGCCCGTGCTGAGGGTATCAGAATCGCTAATTTCAGAGAATGAGGGTGTCTTTTTCAACCTGAATCCACGCTACGGGTTGCTTGGACCGATAGTCATGTGTCATCATTGTAAAGATAGCCTTAAAGGCATATTATGTGATCTTTCCAGAGAGCGCCCTCTATTCATGATTTTTTTTTAGAAAGTAGATTTTCTTGCAGATTTACATTTCCGATCATAAATCATACATACATTCCAAGTTACAGAGCGATACGATTCCTAATTACCTCAAAATCATGGTTTTAGAGTGAATTTAGAGTGAAAAATATAAACTGTCGGGATTCCGACAGTTTATTTTCACTCTAAAACCATGATTTTGAAGTAATTAAGAATCGTATCGCCCTGTAACTTGGAATGTATGCATGATTTATGATCAGAAATGTAAATCTGCAAGAAAATCTGCTTTCTATTTTTTTTTCGATGTCAAGGGCGTTCCCTGGAAAGATCACAAAATATACCTTTAATTAGGCATAGACAAATTTACTAACAAAACTGAATGACACTATACCTTCATACATTCATTTCAATCTTAATTTCATCTTGAGGACCTGTATCCTTTGCTATGAGTATGATTCTTCGATCTATAATCCTTGCTACAACTCGGAAGCTTACAGCCATTTCACTATGTTTTTTTTAAATGTGTGTAGACCTATTTTAACGGACTTCTATTGATTGTTCATATCTTGGTTTGTTACAGAGCTGCAGCCGCAAATCGAACAACAAACAGTAGTCAGAATAAATCCAGAAGTAAACCACAGACCTCAACTCTATCTAACATAGGAACTGATTTGGATAGGTAAGATTTGGGAACATTGCACCAACTAATTCATAGAATTAGGTACGGGGGGGGGGGGGGGGGGGAGTCCCATATGTTGAGGTACGCATAATTATATAAGACTGTTTTTTGTTGAAAATGTTTAAATGTTTTTAGTGTTTAAAAACATTCCTTTTGGTACATTTGGGCAACCTCTCCCCCAATGACCGCTATTGTTATCGTTTGCTCTCACCCAATGCCCCAAGTTTCAAAGTGTCAGTCTATCCATTTCATCTATCAATACCTCAAAACCAAAAAATACAAGGCTGTTCCAATCATGTACTATACCCAAACCTGGGTCTATAGGAATTTCATGACCTATAACACAGAAGCCATTTGGAACAGTCCATTTGATTTGCGTGAAACTTGGGAAATGGGTCTTTATCTCTATTATTTTCACATTTTGTGATAGAACATTGAACATAAAACATTTTTTTAATTTTAATTTTGATATCATTTACTCTTCTTAGTTGTTTTTTAGTTTGCTTATTAGTCACAAAGCGCCTGCGACACATATATCCCGTTTGTGGAGATTGTCGCAGTAGGGGAGATGCGGGAGAGTTGAGCCATTTTTTATATTTTGTGTCACCATATGAGGAAGAAAAGTACAAACCTGTAAAAAATTAGTGTAAGATAAACTTTAGAGTGTTGTTTTCGATGTGAAACAATAACAGTTGGGATAGCAGTTAAGGCTTATTTATACAAAAGGTTTGAAAAAAATTGGTAAAGTGGCTCAACTCTCCCTACAGTATGGGAGAGTTGAGCCACCATTACAGGAGAGTTGAGCCAGCATGATAAGTCAATGGCTGGTGAAAAAACAAAATCATATTTTTTCAACTTTTGATTTATTAATCCTTAAAGTAAATATGGTGCTCAATTGTTATTATCATGACACAAAATAACATTTTCTCTCATTTATTATACATTTTTCACCTTTAGTCCAAAAATCAAAATGTTACTACATGTTTTCCCTATGCTCAACTCTCCCCATGACCAATGGCTCAACTCTCCTCATGGTGACCATTTTGTAAATAACCCAATCCTGTCTGGTGTAGAACTTTTGGTAGTTTACAATAGTTCTCTAAAATAATGGTCATATATACCCCCTTCAATAAACAAATTACCGCTATTATATTCTAAGTCTTGCTATGGGAAAAAAGACAAAACATTTATTTTTCTATTTTTCACTCAAAAGTGAAAAAAATGATTTTGTTTAGGAATCTTTGATAATGAGCACACATGACAGTAGAGTTTAACACCAAGAATGTCGTATTGATGCTATATAACAATATATGCCAATATAAATTTTAGTAAGTTACTACTTTTCGAGTTATAGGGGGTGGTTCAACTCTCCCGGTGGCTCAACTCTCCCGCATCTCCCCTAAACGACAGATACCGATACAGATGACGATTAAACTGAGCTCCATAAGTGATTCGTCTCCCTAAGTGCACTCCTTGTTGCAACACCTCTTCATAGCAACATGTTATATGTTTTATTTCCATAGGGAGAGACGTGAGCGTATGGCAGCGAGGCAAGGTCAAAGTTCACAAGCATCAAGACAGCGTGCCGTCGCCCCATCAGCAGCACTGCAAGCTGGAATGGTAAGATTGTAGAGTAAAAATCAGGTTATTACGGGTTTAATGAAATTGGTTTGTAACTAGCGCTGACTTACTTCAAACCCAGGGGATGTACTCACAGGTATACAGATACCTCTCTGATGGGTCGCTTTTTTGCCAAATTTACTTAATATGGGGTATGAGTTTTGTAGGAAAACCCTTAAAATGGGTCTCAAATCACACAAAAAAGTATGGGTCCCAAATCGCAGGGGGGAAAACCTAGTCAAATCAGCAATTTTTGAGGTAAAATCACCTTGGGTCAAGATTTCAAACCTCCAGAGAGGCATGCCCCATTAAAAAATAATTTGAGTACCTATATATTTGCACTTGTTGCCTTTGAACCAGGGCAGCATTAACCCCTAATTGGGGGTGAATGACCCCTCCAAATTAAATTATCACACATTTTCACCTCTCATATTGCGACTTTTTGAAAGCTCGGTGGTGAAATCAGACCCCATACTTTTGGATCTGTCGCCCACGATCAGTATATGGTAAACATATTTTTAACCCCCTAAAAAGTGAAAAAAGACCCTCGACGTTTGGGCCTTAATAATTGCTAAACCCGCTTTTAACACAGAAAAAAATCAATCAAAACCTTTTCGTCTTCTTCCTAATGACAGTCTGAGGATGAAGCAATGGCCAGGGCAATTCAGCTCTCACTTGCAGCGGAGCAGAACAGCACACCTAAACAATCATCCCCATCATCCGCTGCGGACAAAGAAGCAGCCCGTCTACAGGAAGAGGAAGATGCGGCATTTGCACGCGCCCTCCAGGAAAGCGAACAGGACGCGCGCAATCCACAAAATTCAAGGGTGAGTCTTAGAAGGGTTATTTTTGTGAAGTGTTACATTTGTGATGTTCCTTTACCTTTAGGCCTCGGTCAAGGGGGGTGCATGGGCCCGACTGACTCCTATTTTTGGATTTATTTTTTTCTTCTTCTTTTGAATATTCAAAATTGTTGAAAGGTTTTTAAAATACTTAAGAAAAATTTCACAACATTTCAAAAATTGTTGGTAAAGTAAGAATTAAAAAAGAAAGAACAACCCTACCAACTAACCCTATGAGAGATCAGTATATCCATATTCCATATTTTGGACGATAGTATTATTTTAAGTAGAACAACGGCGCCACAGGCGGAGTTGTTCTACGCAAAAAATAATGCTACCGAACGATATAACACGGGTGCGGTCTAAACACAATACCTTTATTCTCATTCTTAAACAATCATACTTGAGACATTTATCAAATAAGTACATTTTATTGTCCACATTTGACAACTTTTACCCCTGCTAGGATCGAATAACCCACAAACATTCCAACCAATCCCATGCAATGAGTACACCATGCATAAGCGTCGCGGCGCCGGCATAAGCACAGGAAAGGCGCCAAATACGCACTACAGAAGTGTGCGTTATGGAGCAAACCACGCATTGTGAAGGTCGGCCCCACCTTCCCGTGTTCAATTGTCTCATCTAAATGTCGCCTATTTCTCTGAGAACCAATGGGATTGCTTAAACTCTCTTAGCTGTTTAAGAATGGTAGTTATGACCCTTTTTCATTCCCAGCTGTGGGTTTACAGACTTATACTGAACGTAATTTCATGTTTGATTCATTTATTGGCATAATTCTGTTATACCCTACACACCAACATCGGTAGTATGCGTCGTTTCCCATTTATTGATGCACAAATAAATTGACATGAATGACATGAATGCTAATGCTAATGCTAATGTCATTTTTTATTTATTTTTGTTCATTTCATTTCAGAATCAGCAGTCCAGCAGCTCATCAAAGTGCCATGTATCGTAATCAACCAAAAATGTGTCTCTTTTGGACCATCAAACTTCAACAGTTATCTCTTTTTATTACAATACATTTACCAGAGTAGTGGCCCAGAAATGTTTTGATAATGATTAGTAAGACGACGAAGAAAAAAACCTGTTCACCGGGCAAATGGACTTCTCAGGTAGGGTCGGTCGGGCGGGTTTTTTGTTGTTGTTTTGGGGTGGTGATTTTTTTTTCTCAACATCTTGGTGAATTATTAACAACGTTGATATTTTCAAAATTTTCATATTTTAAAATTTAAATAACAATTTCAAAATTTAAATAACAATTTCAAAATTTAAATAACAATTTCAAAATTTAAATAACAATTCAAAAACATTCAAAAACTGTGTCGATTGGGCCCGTAGAACATGGTTAGTTTTTGTCGTCTAATGCCAATGGCTATAAGGGGGAAAAGTTTGTTTCCTGTGTAGGCTTGCACAAATTTCATTTTTTGAGCTATTTTAGTTGAATTTGGGGGAGGGTGTCCTCGGCAGTTAAGGTATTTGGTTTCGTTGTAGAAAAAAGGAAGTTATCAAATTGGTCTTCAGTGGTCTATGAATTGATTTATAATAGACAAAAACGTATTTGCAGAAATGGCAGTTGATTTCACCATCACTATACATGTAGATTAGGCCAAAAAAATAAAATTGTTATGTTGTCCTCCACAGCTTTTAGAGAGGAGGGGTGGGCGGGCGGATTTTTTTCTTTTTTTTTAAATTTTCTTTTACCAGCAGAAGCTCAAAGTTCAGCCAACAAGAAGTTGAAGTCACTCTCAGAGTCGCACATCTATGTTATAAACACTTAATTTAATATTCAATGCTATTTAAACTGTTTTTAAAAATATCTTGAAAAAAAAAAAAGAAGGAAAAAATCTGAAAAAAGAACAAAAATCTGATTTTTTTAAAAAAAAAATCTGGAAAAAAATGAACAAATCGGAGCGGCCCTAAATCTGAAAACCGGGCGGTCGAGGACAACATAACAATTTTTTTTGTTTGCCTTACTTGAATTTGAATCAGATTTATGCTAAATCACAATGTTCAAAATAAAATTAATACAAAATAAGAATGTGCATTTAGGTTTTCAAAAGCCTACCTAAAGGAAACAAGTTGGTTTTTTAATGTTGCCTAATATGGGATGTATGAGATCAACTCCCCAGATCAAAATAAATCCTGAATCTAAATTAACCATAGTAGGCCGTGTCTATTGGATCTCAGTTTATCTCATATGGTAGCCACATGCCTGCAGTAACTCATCCATCTCAGGTTGATGACCCGGGGGGGGGGGGGGGGGACACTGACATTGGAAAAGGGTATAGGTATGTGCCATGCTGAAGACCCCCTTTTTCACCCTCTGCTGCTAGCTACCCCAATTTTATTGAAAATTCAAAAATCGCGAAATTTTGCGTTCCAAAGCCTCAATATTTCGAAAATGTTGCGTTTATAAAACCAAAATAAATCGAAAATTGTCCTATTTTTTTGAAAAAATCAATTCCTAAAACTCTATTTTTCGTCATAAAATCCACTCAGTTCAGGAGCCCCCCTTTTTGAGACCCTGGGTGGCACACCCCTACCCAAAATAAAAGTTGAGTGCCCCCCACCCCTCGGGTTGATGACTCATCATTTATCTCCTCAAAAACAAGAGACACACCAAAGCTATATTTGATTACATTCCATTTAGTCTGGTACGCCCATTCTGATAACGATTCGAGTCAATAGATATGATCATCAGCATTTTAGAGTTAATGGATCTAATGACATTGGTAGATTGGTAGATGTAAACATCATAGTACTGACATTTGAATCCTGTCTATGATTAGCGTTATATGGATATGGGGGATCATTGAATTTTAAGTGACGTGCAATGCTATAATCCTGCACATACGCTTGGATAACTTTTGAATTGAGGGGTCAAGATATAAGGCCAAGTAACAAAAATTATGTGTTTCATGTTCCCGCCGCACCAATTTTTGACTACGCTCCGATAATTTGTTATTGGTTATTTTCAAAAATTCATTCAAAATTTCAAAAAAAGTTCGGAAAAAATCAAAAATCATACCTGTCTTTTTTGTGTGTTTGAGTGTGTCCATCATTTTCAACTATATTTCGATGAAAAAGACGCGAGAAACACTCGTTGGCATAGATAGTGATACGAATATCGAAACAATTCTTGCAAAAAGTATGTAATTTGGCTTTTGAAAAATAACACAAAATCCAAAAAACAAATAATAAGGGCCGCCCTCACTGATTTTTGAAACACATTATTTTTGTTACTTGGCCTAACACAAAATCTTGTGTATAACATACAAGATATGTAATTTATAGAAGGGCATCTAAAGGGCGTCTAAATTTAAGGCAACAAAAAACTCTTTCAGACCGCTCAGTTATGGTTGGTCAGTTCAGTGTTTTTACAAAAGTCGATTCAAATTTTTGATTTTTTTCTGAAATACTTGATGGGGGTGGGGGGTGGGGGTGGAATCCTGAAAATGTGTAACATTTGGGTACATATTTATTTGTACATGCAAAAATTGATCCCTATTTTGGGGTCTTCAGGCTGGTTGAACAGGATGGGGGTTTTCATTACCTAACCACTGAAAGAGTTGGGCAATAAGCATTGGTACACGTTCTTGTTTCCAGACTCTGTTTTGATGACACATCAAATTTGAAGTGAAAAAAAAGTAGATTTGGTGTAAAAATTATAATATGATTTAAGTTTGATGCTGTATGAGGAATGAGAGAGTTGTGGCTCGCATGGTTGAACTTATGACCAAATATATTTTATTTATCTGACATTTATGCTTCAAAATATCACACATCCATGTAAATATTGTATATCTTATATGCCTTTTAGGCAATATTAATTTAAGTGTCTTTAAAATCTATATTAATTAGGCCAACAACAAAAAAGGTTTGTCTCAAATGACCCGCGCGCATTACTAAAACCGCCCACTTAACCATTTTTTCTTCATGTTTTATCATTATTATTTTTTTATTATTTTAATTTCCTCAAAAATCAGCCAACTTTCAGGTCTGAATTGAAAAGAAGAAAACAAATTATCTGCAGACTGCATTAGATTTTCAGTCTCGCATGTCATCTGATTCTGTGACAAACCTTTTTTTTTTGCCTTAGGCCAAATTAAATTAATTGTTTGTCTCAAAGCTCCTCTCCTGTTGTAAAACTAATGCGGAATGCGGGGTTTTTTTCATTTTTTTTTTATTTTTTTTTTAAATATAAAATATTGAAATCCTTGTAAAAGTGAACTTTTGTATTTAAGATGATGTGATCAATAAAAATCTGAAAAATCAGTGAAATTTTGGGATTTTTGTTTTTCTAATGCGCATCAATAAACGAACGCGCGCGGGAGCTTTGAGACAAATGATTTTTTTAATTTTGCCTTATATGTTGTTGTTTTTCTGTCTCAAAGTTCCTCAAATTTTCAACATCGAATAAATATTTGATTTTGTTTCGATATTGAAATGAGGAAGTGACAATGGAATACTGTAAAGTTGAACATTTTTGTGCTACATTTATTTTCACATTTTTTTGCGCTCGAAGCAGCTACGGCGAAAATTATACCGCGAAAATATATTTATTTTGCGTATAGGTCTACGTGATCCTACATCATGAAGCTACAAATCGCAAATTTAAAAACATGCTGCATCATTACAAATCGACAAAGCACGTAAAATTAATCGCACGAAAATTACCACTTTTACAGCATATCGAGGGTTGAGCGCCAAAAGGCCGTAACTCAAGAAATGCTATTTTGAGATAATCAACTTTCAAATCGTCGGTCTCATCACATACAGATCTATTCCATGCACCGTAAAAAAAACCATCACATACAGATTTATTCGATGCACCACTTTGATTTGGCTTATATCTCATTCATTTCTTGATGAATTTGTCTGAAACGGTTTTTATATCAAGAAAACACTTAAAAAAATTATCTTAGTGAATTATTTACGCTAATCTTTTAATGAACATTAATTTATATGGTATTAAACTTGTGGATCTGTATGTGAAAACAGTTTTTCTCAACAAAAAGTGACATCGAATAGATCTGTATGTGATGAGACCGACGAAATATTTGGGACTCATTACAATACACCGTATCACCCAATTTTAGTCAAATTAAGAGTGCTTAATGAGTTATTTCTTTATGGTTCTGAAAATCTAGGTTATATGGATTATTTGTGTACCAAAATATCAATTTGCCCAAAAATTGAGTTACGGCCTTCTGGCGCTCAACCCTGGATATAAATCTCTGTGTGTATGCCCAAGTGCAAAAGAATTTTATAAAGTGTGACTGGTGTGACAGGAATTAAATGAAATACATTTTACTTGAGCAAACCAGTGACTTGACCAATGATGGGACTGGACATCCCGGGGGGCACTGACATTTGAAAAGGGTATAGGTATGTGCCGCGCTGAAGACCCCCTTTTTCACCCTCTGCTGCTAGTTCTTATGACCCCCCTTTTGAGCCTGCATCAGTTCTTAAGACCCCATTTATATTGAAAATTCAAAAATCGTGAAATTTTGCGTTCCAAAGCACCAATTTTGTGTTCCAAAGCCCCAATTTTTCGAAATTGAACTATAGGCCAGTTCTCAAGACCTATTTTTTGGAAAAAAATCAGTTCCTAAGACCCTATTTTTCGTCATAAAATCCACTCAGTTCAGTTCTTTAGCCCCCCTTTTTGAGACCCTGGGCGGCACACCCCTACCCAAAAAAAAGTTGAGTGCCCCCCCCCCCCCCCGGGCTGGACATAAGCAAATGATTGGATCAGGCTAAGCCCATTGCTATTTTTGATACAAACATGAATGGCATATATAATGTATAAGAAAAAAAACTTTTTAGGCCTGATGACGTGCATGTTTATTTGTTATTTAACACCTTCGAGACAGACAATATGTTTAAGATATTAATCTATATGCCTTTTTGATGTTGTTACAATTATGTGTTATATGTAAGTAAAGTTTTACACAGATTATGAAACAGGCTAGGATAGAAACAATATCCGGGCTGTCGACTCCTGCTGAAACTATGTCTCCTGATTTCTCATACCATGTGATCTTTTCCAAGTAGCGCCCTCTATTATTGATTTTTACTATGAAAGCAGATTTGTATTTTTTATCATAAATCATAAAGATATTGTAAGTAGTGCAGATCGATTCGATTCCGAATTACTTCAAAATCATGGTTTGAAAATAGATTGTACCGCTCCAGTACAACCTATTTTTCAAATTTTAATCTAAATTCACTCTAAATCCATGATTTTGAGGTTATTAGGAATCGTATCGCTCTGTAACTTAAAATATATTTATGATTTATGATCTGAAAAGTAAATCTGCAAGAAAATTTGCTTCCAATTTTTTTATTTCGAGGATTCAGGGCGTCCCCTGGAAAAGATCACATAATATACCTTTAACAGCAGGGAAACCTTTAGTTTAGAAGTACCCCTGGTTGAATTGGCTATATTTCAACACATTCTAATCATGTCTATTAATAGTGAAATAATCATTCAATCACAGCCCCCTGGGTACAAAGATTACGATTGATAGTGCATAAAAATGTTTTACAAAATGTATCGTCTTGTCTCTGTTTTAAAATTTATTCAAATAAAACTATATAATATGAAATATTTCTAGTCTTTATTATTAATTACAAGTGTAAAGTATGCTTTGGGGAGGGTTTGTATTTTTTTCTTCTTTTCGTATTGCAATCTGGAATCCTCAACATTCACGAGGTAAAAAATTGTCCAGGAGGGGGGTGCACTTATAGCATCTTCGCCCCGACATTCCGCTCATTTTGTGGTGCCAGGTCACATATGAGGTCACGGGGATGTGCCGCACAATAGGGTCACCCGGCATCTGGTAAATGAATGATCCCTTTTCATAGCCATTTTGGGTAAATTTAAGTGTCTCATATCCTTAAATTTGGCTGTATTTCACCAAAATGTTAGTAACATCTGTCAAATATACAGGAAAATTATGGGTCTCTCGTAAACATATGGGTCCATTACCCCCCGAAAATTGGTAAATGTTTGGGTCAATTTTCATTTTGCTGGCGGCACATATCTGAGTGACACCCTCCCCCCCACACCCACGACAAGATTGTATAACATCTAAATGCATGAGGCTACAGTGTGTCGCATGAGGCTACAGTGTGTCGCATGAGGCTACAAAACAAAAACAAAAAAGGAGACCTGATAACTTACAAAAAGCAAATCTTGACATTTAGAAATCAGATGTGATCTACATCGAAATTACCAAATCGGAAAATTTTACATGACTGACGGAGAATTAGGGTTAACGGTTTCAGATGGTAGTTAGTAGTACTAGTATGTACGTAGGTGCAATAAACTTATTTCCCAAAAAAATGAGGGCGCACTCCCATACGTATTTCTCAGTGCCCCAATGGCATAAACAGGGAGGCGAGGGCCCCCAGTATTGTTGTCGTGTCGGTTGAGATTGGCACTGTCGGTTCATTTGACAAGAGGAATCATGGAATTATGATTGTCAAAAGTACACAGATGAACAAAAATTGCGCGCTATACGTGCATGTGTGTCCCCAAAATGCAATATTCTTTGGTACAAGCTTGTTTAGAGCCAAAATGTACCTTACTTGTGCCAAAAATAAGTATCAAGTTGAAAATGTTAGCGCGCTACGCACACTTTTCTTCACTTAAAACAATCTTGTCTGTTGACTTTCATTTCTTGCCCCCCCCCCAATATGAAAAACCTAGTTACGCCACTGCAATGCCCCTTTAAATAACCAGAAAAATGTAATAATGAGACAATTTATAATCACTACAAAAAGCCAACCCGTAATTTAATCACCCCTGATAATTGTCAGTGACATTTGATATTACGAAATTAATCTACACATATAATATTGGCTTATACAGTCAGTTCACATCCCAATGGTATAATATTTATGTAGATTAAAGAAAGTATGCGGGATTATCATGGTTATATCTACCCAATTCAGTTTGATTTCAATAGGGTGTGGCACCCTATACAAATTTGTGCTAAATTCAGATACCTCATTTACATGAATCGAAAATAAATGTAGCTAAATTTAACACACATTTGCATAAATTTGCCAAATATTTGGTAAGTGTAAACAATTTGCTCACACAAATGTCTCCAAGGGGTTAATGGTGTTATCATTGAGGTCAGGCCATTTCCCCCTACCAGAATATTCCCCTCCCCCACTGAAACAAAATTGTGAATTTAAATTTAGACACATAAAAAAAAGTACTAACAGGCATTACGCCTCTTCCCCCTGCGCCCCGCCACTGTTTGGCACTGCCAGAAGGCGATTGCATGAGTTTTAAATTCATGAGTGCGCTTTCATTTGAATGGGGCATAAAAAGCCAGCGACTTGCTTTATTGAAATTATTAATATGGTATCACCAAACATCAAATGAACCGAATTCAAAAAATTCCTTCTAAAACAATTTAAAAAAATATTAAAATCAATTATCATGCACAAAATAGGATTTCTTAAAATATTAAAATGAAATCAATTATCATGCACTTGTGAAAATAAGAGCAGCAAAAATTAGAATTTCTTATCATTGATTATTTCAAGGCTGTATGTCTGTCATTTATTTACTTTTATTTACTTGTACAAACTATATAGGTCGGTTATGTGTGCATTTATTTTAATATTATACATTATATATAGTCCTTCATACTTGCTATTAAAGGGGCACTAAGAGATGTGTTGGAGGCTTCGCCCTCAATTATGATAAAAACTGGGATTAGTATATTTTTATAATTGTATTACATGTATGAATTACACCTATAAGGATTAAGAAAAATCAGCCCTCGTTGTACAAGAAAACATCGATTCAAAAATGCTCGTACAGCCGGGACAAGCATTTTTATACGTCCGACAGTATCCCACTGCAGTACGTGTGATACATAACATGAACCATATTTGCATAGAGGGCATTTTTCAATAAATAGCGATGATATTGTTTTAATCTAGTTTTGCTGTGTTTTTGTTAGTAGAAACAACAATAATGGCAATTTTTAATGTTCATGTTGAATTCTGAACTAAATTTTTAAACATTTAAAATTTTCAACACCACTTAAAGGTAGATGTTCCGATTTTCAACTTGAAGTTTTCTATTCTACATGAAAGGTCATCCTTAAAAAAGTCGTGTTCCAAAGTTTGAGTTGCATAGCTCTAATGGTTCTTATTTTAGACGCACAAAATGCTGTGAACTGTACCCATCGAGTAGTACACAGACGATATCGGTGGTTACCACCATTCGCGGTAATTCGACGTTATTTCATCGATTTCTCCGTAATTATACCAATTTAGGCCGTCAAATTTCAGTATGATGATGAGAAAAATACGAGCTTTCATATGATATGAAAATCTCCGTATGTTTGAAATAATTCTGTGTTACGAAAATGTGATCGGGTCATCTACCTTTAATGTCCCTTTAATACATGTACAAACAACAAACAGTTAAATCACCTTGGGATTACAGGTCTGGTCAAATCACACTGATGAGTCATTTGGCAAACATGACGTACCGCTTCAATTTTTCTTTTAAAATGGAAGTTTTGTGGGTTTTTTCCTTGCAATAATTCAGATCCAGAAGGAATAGAAGGTGTCTGAAGTTAAAGGAGGTTGTCCAGCAAAACATACTTGTGAATTAGGCCAGGGAGGGGCAGGGGTGCTCTGATATTTTGTTGGTAGGGATGTGCCGCCGGCAAAATGAAAATGGACCCATGTGTCTACCAAAACCCATAATTTTTTATATATTTGACAGATTTTTAAGTGCTAACATTTCGGCGAAAAAAAGCAAAATTAAGAATTTTAGACCCATACATTTACATAAATGGCTTTGAAAAAGGGTCATCTAGTTACCATCAGAGGGTAAAAAATGGGACCCTATTTGACGGCACATCTCCGTAACCTGATATCCACTAAGAACCGCTCCCCCTGGCATTATAGGCCCTTCACAATTATTCTTAGTTTCCTGTATCACCCTTATCCAAAATTGAAAATGGCAAAATATTGAATGATTTAATTATTTTGCATCTATTCCTTTTAAAATGACAGTTTAATTTGCTATGTTGTATTATTTTCTGACTTGGATCACCTCCAGGGTGAATACATTTAACAATCAACATGGTTGTACATTAATCATATTCATAGATATTAAAAGCAATCATGGGTGAGTAAAAAAACACCTGCGCCAGCTAGTTCAAGAGGCAAATTAATTGTGACTGCAGTCAAGTTTCAACCACAAACATGACAATAAAGAAAAAAAATTAATAATTAAAAGTGACCTCATCCAATTTTCAAAACCTGCCACAGGAAACTTAAAATCAATTTTATCTTACAATAAATTGATTTTAACCAGGAAATGATGTACATGTACTTTCTTCCTTTTTTTGAAAATGGCCCGGGACCTGGATATTGGACTGATCATGCTGCATGTTGGCTGTGTCCTTGGGGGTCTATTCATAAATCCACTTCAGTGCACGGAGACACTGGTTTGTGCAGTGATGCAAGGAGCTATGACATGAGTAATACTAGTATTTCCAGAGAACTAAGCAACATAAACATGCATTATGAAGTTGTACTTCTCAACACTTACATTGCCAACAGTATATTAAGTCAAAAATACAATCTAACACTAGTGTAATAGTAATATTAAGAGTGGTTGAGAATAAAGCAAATATTTATATTAGTGGTCAAAAATGGCTAAAATCATGTTTTTGGGCGCAGGCCTGTAAAACAAGTTGATTTACTGGCAAGCTAACCCAAATTTCCTTCCTAAATGGAAAATTTCCCACTATTTCTTATGTATTTCTCTATGTGGGAGAGCCAAATTTCCCTCAAAATTCCAAAATTTCCCGGCAAGGGGCTTCCCAATTTGCCCATTTTTTCCAGGCCTGTTTGGGTGATTTTCAGATAGCATGTAGGGAGAGGTTTGAAAGCGCTCCACATTTTCCAAAAATGCCAACCTGTGATTATCAGTCATACACGGATTGACGGATAGTTCAGTGGATGGCTCTAAAACTACGCACAGCTTTGCTATATTTTGCAAATACTATATAATTGCCAAGTCAATAATGTATACTACATGTACGTCCACTACATGTATTGGCTCAAAATATAGGGCAACCTTGAAACCCCAAAATACCTGCGAATTGCTTATGCCACGGTGCATTATCGGTGTATTATCTCAATTAAGGTGCGGGATTGTAACTTTCCAGTGAAATTATTTTCGAGAATATCTAATTAGCTTGGATATTAAGCTCCCGGGGGGGGGGGGAGGTACTCGGATTTGGTTTGGTCGGGGGTGTGCCGCTGGAGATTCAAAACCCATACCCATTTCTAAGGGTGATTTTGGAAAAATCGGTACCCATTTTTAGGGGTTTTGCTTCATTTTAGACCAAATTTTCGCGAAAATAGACCTAATTTTGGCAAATTTTCACGAAAATAGACAAACAGGAGTACAGGACCATGTCTAAGGATTTTTCAGTTGAAAACCTACCCATGGCTAAGGATGTCTCATGAAAAAACAACCCACTGGAGCGGCACGTCCCCGTATGCCTTACATACGTGAGTATGTAATCAGGTTTGGATATTTAGATATTTTATATATTTGGATAATGATGTTTGGATATTAAGCTATTTTAGATATTTGGAAAATTAGGTTTGGATATTTAGCTATTTGGATATTTGGAAAATTAGGTTTGGATATTTAGCTATTTGGATATTTAGATATTAGGTTTGGATATTTAGATATTAGGTTTGGATATTAACCTATTTAGATATTAGGTTTGGAGTTTTGATGGATATTAAATTATTTAGATATTAGGTTTGGAGTTTGGATGGATATTAAACTATTTACATATTTAGATAGGTTTGGATATTAAGCTATTTAGATATTTAGGATAATTTGAACAATAAGTTTGAGATATTTTAGATATTTGAATAATGAGGTTTGGATACAGCTATTTTAGCTATTTGGATATTATTATAAGGCTATTATTTAGAATAATTTGAACATAGGTTTGGATATGAAATTGTAACCCCTTAAATCTGCCATTTTTTTCTGTAGGTGGTGAGTCCCAACTATCCTGGAGAGTTCTTTTTACACATAAAATAGGGTGTGGGGGGGGGGGGGGGCAGTCAAAAAATTAATACCATTGTAATGGTCAAAGCAAAATTGTAGTTAAAATACTGAAAAAATGTGCACGCAAAAGTTAACATACTGAAATTGTTACGCACACATTTCTTCTATATGTTTCAACCTAAAACTAATATATTAGTCTCAGGTTTCAACATTGTCAATAAAAAGTTCGGCTCGGCCACCTTCATTTGTTTAGTTCCCCAATAACATGGACATAATTCCAACTGCGTAAACCCAGAAGTGCGTACCTGGTGCTTTCAAAAATGACCCAAGTCAACCTACAAATTGTTGCGTTAGTTCGCGCATTTCATGCATCTGGACGCAGCTCCGCGAACAACAAAACACGCTCGTGTGAAATAGCTTGAATTTTGTCCATACCATTAGGCTATATTAAAAACATCTTTTGTCTCAAAGCTCTTTTTTTCTTTTCTTTTTTAAATATAAAATATTGAAATCCTTGTAAACGTGACCTTTTGTATTTAAAATAATGTGATCAATGAAAATCTGAAAAATCTGTGAAAATTTGGTCATAAAAAAAATGACAACGATAAATGACATTTTTGGGACCGCGCCTTATACCAGGGATTATATAATTATGGGATAGGTCACTCCTCGTACAAAATTTCGCCTACTAAAACCAAATTCACTGGTGAAGGTTTTTTAGGGGGAGCACTATCATGGTCGTAACAAACCAGACGACATGAGACTTGGTGGTTTTTATCGGCTCAAAACATGATTTGTGGCACAGAAATAGTACATCAATGGTAAAAAGAGGATGATTGTGATTTAAAGTAGAACTGATTTCCTTTGATGATGGCAGAATTTAGTTCTTATATGACACGAAACATTCAGAATTGGTTATTTGAAATTAATTTATGTAGAACAAAATACAAATTTTAAATTGTGGATGGCTTCGTCTGGCAGTGACCGAGGAGGGGCGTGGCGTTATTTGCATTTATGAATATTGTAATCAGATCAGTTGGGAAGGACGCCAGGTCGCAACGATCACATCTTGTGAGGTTATGAATAGTCATGGCTGAATATTCATTCACAACGAATGATTGACAGTTTACGCTTAACTTCCGGGTGAAGCACTGATAGAGTGCGCTATACTGTGAGCCAAATCTCAACAATGGGCAGATATGAGAGTCATAGGCCTGCTTATTCTCATATAAGGGACCGTTCATTATTTATGGTGGAGGGGGGGGAGTGGGAGGTTGGGTAAACTATAAGGGGGTCATGTAACTTTCATATGTTGAAATAGGGGGGTTGTGTAACTTTTTAGTCTTAAACAGGGGGGGGGGGTTGTGTAACTTTAAAGATGGTGGTGACTGGGGTGATTTTAGAAGCTACTTTGGAGTGTAAATGCTTTTTTTTCTGCGCTTCGCGCATATTTTCTTAAAAAGAAACAAATGAAATTTAAACCACCTTATTATCTTGGCGTTTAAACACAAGATTGTTGCCCAAATGTGAGCAGCCAAATAAAATCATAACCCCCTTAATCTATCGGGGAGAGCGGGGCGTGTACGCCCTCAGGGCAGGTTTGCCCACCACGTGATTCTCATCATTGTGAGTAAAAACACCCAACTAAAATTATAATGTCCATGAAATTTAAACCCCCTTTAATCTGGCGGTGAATGCATGCATGGTATGTGTGGCATAGAGCGTGTTTCTGCTGGGGCACTGCAAAAAGTAAACGCTAAGTTTCAATCGGTCAGTTTTTAATACACCCTGTTTCTACTGGCGAAAAGTTACCACTAAGTTTATCGATCCTAGTCGATGGGCCACGACATTTGACCTTTTGTAATACCAAACAATACCAACGCACCTGAAAAAAGATTGCTTCACAATGTGTATAACCCAGCGTGACACGGTTCACGGCGCAAACCGCTAAGAATCGCCTTTCCGTTTCTATTGGGTTTATTGCCGGTTCCAAACCTGGTTTGTGAAGGGTTTGGGATTACCAAAAATACCGATTATTGCCGGGTTCTGCCTGTTTCTACTGGGCAAACTTAGCGTTTATTAGCAGTTTCTTCCCCAGCAGAAACACGCTCTTAGATTAGATAGGGTCAATCCTCAAAATTGTTTATGTTTTCTATCACCTGTATTTTGTAATTGTTCCTATTGATTGTGTTGCATATGGAAATCAGAGTTATCTTTCCAGTGATACTAAATCTGTAGAGCAATTACTCGTTTCCGTGCTCTACTAACATGCTCGAGTATGTTGGTAGGTAGGTCTCAATCTGAATGTGCCAAAGTCATTGCCTAGTTTGTCCACAAGTCAATTGAGCATCATCTCTTCACTGTAGTCATCGATGTAAAAACTTCATTATAAATCACATGCCAGAGGAAGCGCAAAAAAAGGCTATTTTGAGATAATTAACTTTGAATAATCTCATACCTCTGATTATAGTAAAATTTGCGAGTGTTTATGACTGAGTTAAGTCTTTATGGTTCTTAAAATCTGTGGGTTATATGGATTATTTTGGTACCAAAATCTCATTTTGCCTAACAGTCGAGTTACAGCCTTCTGGCGCTCAACCCTCGAGTTGATCTTTGGAGCACAATTTTGGTGAATTTGGCAAATTGAAATTGAGACCTTCCCACATTCTCTGCTGAACACTGAAACCTGAAACAAGTTGCTATAAAAGTGGTATCATTATTATTGGAAAGATGAACAGTCAGTCATCAGCTTTTCAATGATATGTGCTTATCATAATCCACAAAACAAAATAAATTGAAACAAGACGCAAGGCGAGGAAAAAAATCCGTTTAACGGGGCTGACCGACCCACTTTTGGAGTTTTTCAAGAATTTTTTTTTGAAATCATGTAAAATCAGCCGTTTTTTAGCCCAAAATCGTGTCAAAAAATTGTCGGGCTGACCGACCAGCTTTTGGAGTTTTTCAAGAATTTTGTTAAGAATTTTTTTTTGAAATCATGTAAAATCAGCCGTTTTTTAGCCCAAAATAGTGTCAAAAATTGTTCACACTTTTTTTTTAAATTATAAGATTTTTGTAGATTTGTGAAAAAATAATTTTAAAAAACCACTGACCGACCCTACTTGACAGGTCCGTCCGCCCGTAAAACAGGGTTGTTGTTTTTTCGTTGCCTAATGACAGAATGCATCTTTCCATACTGAATAAGTCCTTATTGCATCTAAATGCAGTACTACAACCGTTTCTTATTTTTTCAAAAGTGATCGACGAAATAAATTTATTACACCCCTTTCCAATTCACTTGCAAAATCAAATGCAGGTTTTTAAGTATTGCTTTTATCAAAATATATCTATCCATACATTGTTTGGGAAGTACTTATTGAATCTTACGGCGGTAGTACTACTCCGAGGTGTAATAGGGATTTCAAAATTCGATATGGATAGATGTATTTCCATCGTATCGCCTAGTTTTGGTTTTTTGTTGTTGATTATAATGAGCCATGATATTATTTATGCAACACAATCTTAATGCATCGCAAATATCCAAAAGCTTCACAATTGAAAAATATGACATGCAAGGCATAATATTAATAACAATATTCATTTATCAAAACTGATGATCAGGGCCAAAGGTTCTTGCAAAGTATTTGGCAAGCATCTATGAATCCGCATCTAAACTGCTCACAAAAAGTTAGGAAACTTTTTTTAATCAAGTATATTTTTATTATTTATTACCCTCTTTGTATAATGTTATATATCAATGGAAAGCTGAAGTGTTCCTCTTTAAGATTATACCACATTTGTAATGATTACATGTTGCTGAACTTGGTCACATGAATGAGAATGAGGCAAAGTCACAAATCAAATGTGCCAAAATTACCGTTATCTGTGCTAAACAGTCAATGGGTAATGATCAATAATCAAACCGGTCATGCTTGAGAACCATGAATGGTGTACACAAAGATTTGCACCAGCGAGCACAACACATACAAGTTTTAACTCCCATCTCTTTAGAAAACCATTGTTTGGGTATTTGCAAGACTGGATTAACAGGTGGAAGGTCATGATGGTAAGTGATGAAAGGTTTAGGCCTACAAGTTTTTCTGAGACACTGTAAACGTTTTAAGATTAAGATCAGTAAGTTGTTTTGCTTGTTTTCATTAGTGTCAATTTGTTTGTTCACACAGTAGCACAAAATTGCTTATTTTGGCACATTTGATTTGTGACTTTGTCTCATTCTCATTAATGTGGCTAAGTCCAGCAACATGTCATCATTGCACATTTGGGATCATCTTAAAGAAGAACACTTCAGCTTTCCATTGATATGCAACATAATACAAGAGGGTAATAAAATAATAAAAATATACTTGATTAAAAAAAGTTTCCTAACTTTTTGTGAGCAGTTTATATCTGTGGATTCTCCTCTATTCAAATATTGTAGAAGTGCTAATTTTCGCGCTATGCTGACATTCAGCCATTTCGCTCGTTATTTAATTCGAAATATAAATGTTTGTGTTTTCACTGAAGCTGCTTGCATTGGAGCATTTGCATTTGCATGTTTTCAGTAGTGCGTTAGACAGATAATCTACAATAATCAACCTGGGATTCTCGTAACTTAATCAACAGGATTCTTGGATTTTTCTTGAATATCTGACCTTGCATTGATATCAGTTGGGCAGCTGTTGATTCACACTTGCAGGTGTACAGCAAGCACAACATTGTGCTTTATATTTATGTTGGAAAAATAATTATCGAGCCCAAATTGCCTAATTATATATATATAGAACAAGACATACCTTTTAAAATTTGCGGCGATCAAAAGTCCCGATGTCCATGACATGGTTATTGTTGCTAAAATGTGCGCAAGTGCATTGTAGAACTATGACTCCATCGACAACGGGACTTTCTATTGCCACTAATTTTTAAAATTGCATATTGAGAGATGGCAGTTTGTATTCGTTTTTATTTTTCTACCATACATGATCGAATCCACAATGTTGTGCTTGCTGGACACCTTAAATCATACAAAACAACAAGACAGTTGTTGGGAGGTCAAGTTCTAATTTATTATCAGCCCTTCTTCATGATATACATACATAGTTAATGTATTCAATAAATATAATGCAGTTGGGTTATTTTCACTTAAGAGCATTCGATCTATAGCACAACATCTATTACAGTTACTTGTTCTAGTATTTACTGTTGAATAAACTAGTGTTTAGGGTAATTTTTGAAGTGTCAAGAATGAAGATTGATCTTCACTTTGTATTGCCGACTATATTCGCCATCATAATCCCTCAAACGTGTCGATGTCCGACGGTTCAAATGAAAACGATTGTAATCATAGTGCTGGATATTATTTAATTTGGCTTGTGCTTCAAAAATTATCCTAATTCACCTCCATTTTTATATAAGATACAATATCACGAAACGAACAAATCATTACAAAAATAATACACTTTACGTTGAATTGTCGCAGGTTAAACCAATAGAATCGGTTATTGAAGTTTTTTAATCCAAATCTTACAAAAAGCAATATCGTTTGTTTTTATCCATCAAAGTATTTGATGATGGTTAATTAGCAGAATATTTGTGTGTGAAATATCCAAGGAAGTAATAAAAAGATTTGGTCTGAATTGATTGATTGACACTATGTGACATGATTCTTGGTTTACCATGTATCATTTTGTTCTTGCAAGCAACATTTTATGATTGCCATGCACAATTGCACGAATATCATTAAATGATTACAAAAAATATCTTGCACAATTCCACAATTATCTATGTGTACAAAAGAGACAAACAAACGCAGAGGAGAGGTACAAAACATGTTATACGAGCAGCGTTTGGCCGAGTTGAAGTAAACCTAATTATGTTGAAAACCGGCCCCAATCTGTTTTTCTTAAATCTAGATTTCAATCGGACAACAAGTGCAATACGAAAACACACACTATTTTGTCAGGGCGATCACAGGGGCCGATTTCGGCAACTATAAGAGAGGTAGAAGACAGTTCAAGACACAGGGTTCATCAGATGAATGACGGGCCTACACGCAATGCCTGCCTATCAGGGTATCTCAATTTCATTGTATTGTATAGTTAGCAACGGCTAGTCTTCATACATTGGAGGTATCATTTTTTTTATAATTCACTATAGTGTTGCATGAACGTCTTGAGAAACCATGAGTGGCAAATACGAAGAGACAGCCTGTCTGCTGCTGAAGCTACTCTTCGCGCTGTGTACATGATTAAAGAGAAGACTAAATCAGGTTTTTGAAATTACTCTTTTAGTTAATAATATACGAACTACTAAGAGTTTTAACGTATTGACCAGCAAGGCCACCACATGTCTAGCATACTCCAGAGTCGACGATTGTAACATCCTGTTTGGGTTTGTCCCCACCACCAACCGGGTTTCTCTCAATCGCCTCAATCACATGATAGTCGAGGCACTCCCCAAACACGACGTGTTTGCCGTTGAGATGCGACGGGCAGGATGTGGTGACAAAGAACTGGGACCCGTTGGTATTCTTGCCGGCATTGGCCATACTCAACAAGCCAACCTTGTCGTGCTGTGGATTCAATCAAAGAACACACAAGATGAGTACCAGACATTCTTTCATTAACACTCTTGGGAGTGGAATCGGGGGATATAACTTATCAGGGGAAAGAAATGATGACTTGCGCCACCAAGTTGTTTTTGTGATGGGGAAGCCTCCAATACTGTAAAACACTAAATAAAATGTATACAATTGAAAATTGCTGCATTTTAGCGGGCATTTAATTTTGCGAATCTGGAAATTTTACTGTTGCTTTGAAAAATGTAAAATGTTTCAATGCAAAATTGTCAGTGTCCCGAATCTACATCCCTCGCAAAACTAAGAGGTTTTACAGTTAAGCCAGTCTTGACCAGGAGCTACATTTTACTATTTTGACCAAAAAATGGCTCCTGGTCTATATTTTACTGTGCATGGTTTGGAAGACAATAGGTGCCATATGACACCCAGACGGGTCTCTGGCCAATGCCTTGCTCAAGATTAAAGGCGAGGTGTTCCGATTTCCATCTTGATGTTTTCCATTCTACATGAAGACCTTGAAGAGTCATCCCTAAAATAGTTTCATTTCAAAGTTTGAGTTGCTTGACTCCAATGGTTCTTATTTCAGAAGCACAGGGTGACATGAAATTTGCCCATTGAGTAGTACACAAACTAGCTGGTTGGTTAACCACCTTTGACAGTGATGTACTGCATTTTGGCTTATGTCTAACTGGAACATATCTTGCGCTTCAGATTTTGCAGAAATAATGAGAAAAATATGGGTTTTCTTTTGATATCAAAATATGTCAGAAAGAATATAAAGTGATTGGAACATACACCTTTAAATAACCCCTGATTCACAATGATAAACAATGTTTATAATTTATTTCAACTTTGAAAGAAACAGTGCAAGAGCCCGAAAATACATAAGCCTAGCGCTAGAGCTACATCAACCACCTATCTTGTAGCTGCGTACAGTGAATACCCGAGTGGAAACTTGTTAGTATAGCATAGCTCCTTACCGTTTTCTTGAAGTTCTCATCAGCAAATTTCTCACCAAAGATGCTCTTTCCCCCGGTGCCATTTCCACGGGTGAAGTCTCCTCCTTGGATCATGAAACCCTTGATAACTAAAACATAAAAACAGAGGAAACGTTTATATAAGGTAAGAGTTTTTATGTTTCTTCACTAGTTGCAAAAAGTGTATGCTTTGGCATCGCCAGTCTTTTCCATATTGTATACATGTAGCAGGGGTAGAATTTCGTTATCAGTCGCGTGAATCCAAACGGATTCTCGCGGAAGGATTTTGCGAGAATCTGGATTCTCGCAAAATTAGCGAGAATCCATGGATTATTGCAAAAATTAATGAAAATAATATCAAGAATAAAACTATGAGCTTGCACAACTTCCAAATTCGGCATGTTTGTTGACTAAGGGTCAGATACCAGTCATCTAAGGTCCAGTTTTGGACTTTAATTTTTAAAAATTGTTTGTGCGTGAATCCACCTGGATTCACGCTGTAGTGATTTTACGCGAATTTTCACGCAAATCGATTCGCGCCGAAATTGGTAGTAGCCTAACTCCCCGGGCATAATTTTTGCCAAATAATCATCAAAGGAAAACAGGTCAAATTTGAGGGGAAAATTGCAGTGTGCGTGCAAGTGTGATGCTTCACCGACTGAGCTATACGAGTCAGGTTCAAAAAACATGAACGTCTTGCAGAGAGCATGGTATGAGATTGACCTTGAACGTCTTGCAGAGAGCATGGTATGAGATTGACCTTGAACGTCTTGCAGAGAGCATGGTATGAGATTGACCTTGAACGTCTTGCAGAGAGCATGGTATGAGATTGACCTTGAACGTCTTGCAGAGAGCATGGTATGAGATTGACCTTGAACGTCTTGCAGAGAGCATGGTATGAGATTGACCTGGCGATCGTGCGGGTCTTGCAGAGAGCATGGTATGAGATTGACCTGGCGATCGTGCGGGTCTTGCAGAGAGCATGGTATGAGATTGACCTGGCGATCGTGCGGGTCTTGCAGAGAGCATGGTATGAGATTGACCTGGCGATCGTGCGGGTCTTGCAGAGAGCATGGTATGAGATTGACCTGGCGATCGTGCGGGTCTTGCAGAGAGCATGGTATGAGATTGACCTGGCGATCGTGCGGGTCTTGCAGAGAGCATGGTATGAGATTGACCTGGCGATCGTGCGGGTCTTGCAGAGAGCATGGTATGAGATTGACCTGGCGATCGTGCGGGTCTTGCAGAGAGCATGGTATGAGATTGACCTGGCGATCGTGCGGGTCTTGCAGAGAGCATGGTATGAGATTGACCTGGCGATCGTGCGGGTCTTGCAGAGAGCATGGTATGAGATTGACCTGGCGATCGTGCGGGTCTTGCAGAGAGCATGGTATGAGATTGACCTGGCGATCGTGCGGGTCTTGCAGAGAGCATGGTATGAGATTGACCTGGCGATCGTGCGGGTCTTGCAGAGAGCATGGTATGAGATTGACCTGGCGATCGTGCGGGTCTTGCAGAGAGCATGGTATGAGATTGACCTGGCGATCGTGCGGTCAACGCTGTACGGTGCGACTAATTCACTCGCATAGGCGAGCATTTTTTCAAACCTAAGCGCGAGTGGCGATAAAATATTTAAGCTTTCAGTCGCCAGCACCACATACTTTGCCACGATGGATGATACAGCAATTAAACTCCCTGAGCTGCCGAAAAATGGTTCTGTTAGAGATGTCACATGCGATCGCGATGTGAAAGGTATACAGATATGAAACGATTGCAGAATAAAATAAGCTTTACTGATTTGCGCCCGGGATTTGCGATTCAAATGATAAATTTTGATGGCGATCTTTTTATGTATGAATCCATTTTTTATTTTGAATTGTTGATCTTTCAACCAGATGCACGCATCGCATCCCAGGTACAATTTGTCGGACAGAAAAAGCAGGAAATGCTGGCGCCAAATCTTTTTTACTTGGGAGCCAAATTTGGGCTCCGATTTTGCACCGTACAGGGTTGCGTGCGGTACAAGATTGTAGCACTGCCCGGTTTTGAGGAAGGTTAGAGTTAACACTACTACACAACATCATAGGTTGGTGGAAGTCTCAGACTTTCTTTTTGGCTGTTATTAATTGACATTAAGCGAGTCGAGATACGGGCTTTCGACTAAATCCTTTGGTCGTTTTCAACAAGCATGCACACAAAAGATAAAGAGGGTGACATTAATGGGAAGTCCCACGAAAAAAGGTAGTAGCATGACTTAAAAGGCATATTATTAACCCTAACCTGACCAGCCTGTGTTTTTTTTACAAAAATGAGGATTTAATAAGTTTTAATAAATAAATTGCCGCTCGAAAAAGTGCCACGCCAGCTGGCACAGACAGACTTTACTGTGGACAATTGTGGCACTGGGGGTGGTTAGGGTTAATAAAACCATACATAAAAAAAAATTAAAAAAGATTAGTTGCATTTTTCAAGGGATTTTTTTCAACGACAAAAACGCGGACAAAAAGAGTAGCGCCGCCACCGGGGCTTGAACCCACAGGCCACAACCTCTCGGTTGCGAGACTGATGACGATCTACCAGTGCGCCACGGGGGCCAACCATACTTGGGCGAGTATATTCGCCCAACTATGTAGCCTGGGGCCATTATTTCATCGAAAAAGTGGAACTCTTTAAATATTTTGATGACATAAACTGCTCAAAAAAAGTTTGGAATATTTTTTCAAGCACAAGATTTTCAAATATCGAGGGATATGTTCATTAAGTGATTATATATCCATGTAAAGCTGATGTGTTTATTTTTACAATGAAATCAAATTTGAAGCAATCTCTTGCTCCAGTGCTCGGCTCCTTGCTTAAGAACATGGGAGAGGTCACAATCTGAATGTGCCAAAATCAACACTATTTCGTGCTCAAAAGAACATCTTTGTCGTCAGTTCAATGAAGTGTTACATTGACCACTACAGTGTAGCGTGATTGATTTTTAAGCACAAAATAGTGTTGATTTTGGCACTTTCAGATTGCGACCTCCCCATGTTCTCAACTCAAGCATGTGGCTGAGCACTGGAACAAGGGATTGCTTCAAATTGGATATCATTGTAAATATGAACACATTAGCTTTTCCAAACTTTTTTTAGCAGTTTATTTTCACTAACACCTGCTGTGGTTTAAGACCCTCGTCTGACTCAACAGTTTATAACAGGGCATAGCCAATTTCATCCGACTCAACAGTCATTTAAAAGCCAATTTTACGGCATGCTGCAACCTTAATATTGTGTGGAACTTTTGATTAGTATTTTTACTCATGCCTACGTATTACGTAACCATAACTCTTTTCTCCTGTGACATTGATGGGGCTGGTTCAGAGGCAGTCTAACAAGGTTACTTCCCCCCCCCCCCCCCCTTAGAAACACTATCGCAATCATGTATTTAAAGTTTTATTATTTGAAAGGACGGATATTTATATCGTAGACCTACATCATTCATTGGCATCCTTTGTAACAAAGAATGGCAATGATAATGAAAGAAGCCAGTCCACGATATAAATTGTGTGCCCACTTACCTCTATGGAATTTGGAACCCTTGTAACCATAACCATTCTGTCCGGTACACAGTTCACGGAAGTTCTGGCAGGTTTTCGGAGTGACGTCATCGTACAACTTGAATGTAGCTCTCTGAACTGAAAAACACACACACAAAAGAAATGCAACACTGAATTGATTTTTAACAAGTTATAGGCCAGCCTACTGTGTCCAATGCATTCCCTGTGTCAGCTTAAGTTGTAAGATAACATATCCAGACAGGCACAGCAATTTCCTCATCACAGAATACATCATCAAATTGGAATGGTGTGTGCGATACCATGCCTACATTATTTATAGATTACACACCAATGCCACTTCAAGACCAGACCTTTTGAGACCTGATAGAGCCCCAGCGCGCTATATTGCCGCCGTCTTTTTTACCACAGATGTTTTACACACAAAAAACTTTACGCATTGAACAGCAAACAGCTACATGTTTGCAAATATATTTCTTAGTAGTACAACATATAACAGGTCTCAATAACTTGCCTTATTTCACAAAATATGCCGTGAATTCCGAGAAACTGCACTTTATTGTAAGTGTCAACTAAACCAGTTTGTCAAAATATCGAGTTTTCCCCATTGTTATCTACCGGCGCGTGACAATTCACCTGCATTATATCTGCATAAATTGTTGCGACTGAAAATGTGCCATTACTGTATGGTGCGTCCTCGGAATCTTAAAATAACCGCGATCGTGCGCAGTAATACACTGACGTCGCGACCTAGCGATGCACGTTTGAGGGCAGTGTACAAGTCAGTGTACAAGTCGACACTTTTCTTTGAAAAACCCGCGATTTCAGAATTTTTCTTTGATAAAACCCATGATGCCGAGAATTTGCGGGCGATTTTCAATAAACCGAGAAATGTTCCTAAAAGCGAGAATCACGGCGTAAATAACGCAATCGCGTAATACTCCGGGGCTTTGATATTACGATATTGATGTGTGCGAGTCTTGAGTTAAACAATAAATAAGACTTAAGATTTAATTTAATAAGCCTATTCGCCATTAGCCGCCCGAAGTGCATTCTGGGTAATAATCGCCAAATTTACGGGAGATAAACATGCCGAGGTTGCGCGTGCTTTCCAATGTGGCGAACTTCGTAATGAGTCCTTAAAATGACTGTACTTGCAGATTTTATTACCGTAACACCTCCATTTTTTGATATGTATTGCACCTTGGAGTATTGATTATCATGCGGCTGAAAATAAATGAAATGATTACTGATGGCACAAACAAATCACAGGGGATTCCCCAAGAGTCGCAGTTCATCACATGGCCGTCTACGGTCGAGTTTGTCTTGTTTATCTCCCATTTATTTCCGGAAGTAAACTTCTGAGCATGTGCGGTTGTAATGATGGCGAATAGGCTTATATAGGGATTGTGAACATGATTCATAATCATTTATACAGAGATTCAAGTATTAATCATGTTATAGTGTTACACTCAGCTGAGCCATGTGAAATGCATTAAAAAAAAATCAATGGTGACATTGGAAGCTTTTTTTTAGCTTGCCACTGAATATTCCCAGGATTTTCAAGATAACAATTATTTATTTATTAACCAAAAATCATTTTGACAGCTGCTGCCGTTTACTGTAAAATTAAGAAGAGAAAAATATGGGGATTCTCCTGATATGAAAATTCTTGATGTGAACAAAATATCATACCCCAAAAAGTGATTGGAACATACACCTTTAATTGTCAAGTTGTCCTTTGTCTATATGATTGAAATTTACGGCGTTCCCTTTTTGACAAGGGCAACGGGTACATGAACAGTGTAAAAATTAAATTGCCGTACATGCGTAACAACCCCGATCAAAGCGAAGAGACGGACACACATGCGCGTGCACGCTTTACATTTTTAATTTTATGAAACATCAACCATATTACATGTTTTTATAGCTTTCTGATAGATTATAATTCCTGCAGAACTCTATCAATCGTACTTGCAACTTACCTGCAGCGCTTCCAATTTGGATGTCAAAGAAACAATTGGCCATTTTGAGTGATAACGGTTGATTTGTTTCAGAAAAGGTTTTGGGACGTGTTGTTCGGTATGTGGTCTGGAGAGAAAGAGGAAGCGTGGGAGGAAATGGCGTGGATAAGCCCCTGACGCTTGACGCCCGTTGTCTTTGGCTCTTTTATTGCGGTGAATATCAATTCAAAACTGGCCGAACTCTTGGCTATAGATCGAGAGCCATCCACAACAGCGACGTTAATGAATATCCATGAATGAATTAATTAAACCCTAAAAATGTAGTAGAACTAATATTTAGTATAAAAGTATACACTTTTGAAAAGGAAATGAGTCGGAGAATCCATTTTTGGTAACAAATTTCACTATGCTACAAACTTAGCAACTACAGTTTTTGGTGACCAAATGCTGAAATTGCACCAAAATCTAAAGACACTTCCCTAGGAAGGACTTTGTTTTGATATAGAAAAATTAGTTTTTAAAAATTTGGACCAAAAGTGCCAAAAATGTGCTTTTTTACCTCCAAAATTCACATTATTGGCACTTTAAAATAGAAAATATTGTTGCAAAAATAGAAAACACTCTCGCAAAATAAACTGGTAGGGGAGAGCGGGGAGTATACGCCCATTTTCAGTTGAAATGGCTTAAACTAGAAACGTCAATTTTAAAGATTAGAGATGGACCTATTGACATTAAAATGAAAGATTGATATCTTAGCTATTCGACCACAATTTCAGTACCCTAGGGCTTAGGCCTACTGTAAAATAAAGGGATGAGTAAAGGATACAGAACCGGTGTCTCAAAATGATGAACTTGCCCTACCGTGGGCAGGTTCAGCCATATCCCGAGGTGGGGTGGGGGGCGGGGGGGGGGGGGGGGGGGGGGGGCTATGCCATGGGCTCATTTTTTTTTAGGCTTCATATCAAATAGATATACATATTTGTTGTGCAAAACAAACAAACAAATTAGTTAAAATTTGAGAAAAAAATAGAAAATGTTAGCATAAAAAGGCAATTTTTTTCCACATTTTCTTACTAAATTAAGTTAATTTAGACCAAATTTTAGCATAAAAAAGCTAAATTTTGCTTTTCATACCAAATTAGTATTAGACCAAATTTGACAATTTAAGCGTAAAATGGGACAAAAATGCGCGTTCTTGTGCGCGCCTCTTTTTTATGCCCCCCCCCCCCCCAAAAAAAATAGGCTGGTGCCGCCACTGCTTATAACAGATAGCTATTTTATAAATACAAATAGCAGGCTTGTGTCCACTTTGGGGGGCTCCAGCCCCCACCCCGGGTCCAGATTAAAGGTATATTATGTGATCTTTCCAGGGAACGCCCTCAACATCGAAAAAAAAATAGAAAGCAGATTTTCTTGCAGATTTACATTTCTGATCATAAATCATGCATACATTCCAAGTTACAGGGCGATACGATTCTTAATTACTTCAAAATCATGGTTTTAGAGTGAAAATAAACTGTCCGAATCCTGACACTTTATATTTTTCACTCTAAATTCACTCTAAAACCATGATTTTGAGGTAATTAGGAATCGTATCGCTCTGTAACTTGGAATGTATGTATGATTTATGATCGGAAATGTAAATCTGTAAAAAAATCTACTTTCTAAAAAAAATAATGAATAGAGGGCGCCCTCTGGAAAAGATCACATAATATGCCTTTAACAACTGGAAATGTTTGCATGCCTCGCGGCAATATAGTTTCAATGTTTAATTATTCAATCTTAACACAATGGTTTCAGTAACGATTTCTGGACCCTTTTGGTTATAAAAAAACTGAAATTTTTTGCGCGCTTCACGCGAATTAGTTTTAATGTTTCATCATGACTTCAGGAACGTTTTCTGGACCATTTTACTTTTACTTTTAGCTTAAAAAGTTTAAAAAGTGGCAATTTTTCAAGATTTCGGCTGCTGACGGGGGGAACGGTGCAATTTACGATTTTTTTGGAGTCTGTAAAAAAAGGTTGTCGGTATCATGCCTTTCGTCGGTACAACTATGGTCGTGCCCCCGGCCCCCCTACCTCGAGGTGATGTACACACCCTACTCTCCCCTACCCCAGCTGGTTACACTCAGTTACCTCTTCTTGGTGAGGGCGCTCCAAATTAAAAATTTACGAACCATCAGTATAGTCAGTATGCTAATTATCTGTATCCTTTCTCTTATTATATACTCCTCGCGATGTGGAGTTGAAAGAAAAAAAATTCTCGTAAGTCCTCAGATTGTCTCGAATCAATTAACTAATTTGGATACGTTTCATGCACTACCAAACAAGAAAAGTCTTTAAAAACTACAACCATTGCACGACTGAGAGGAGGCGAGGTTGATAATAAAATAAAAAAGGGACGGATCGCGAAGCGTACCGACCCGGCCACTACTTCCACATGTTCCATGGGTTTGCAAAAATGACGAAATGACGAAATCACCCAGTTTGAATGTCAGAACACCAAAACTATTGATTGATTGATCGATTGATCGATCGATCGATCGGTCGGTCGGCCGGCCGGTCGGTCGGTCGGTCGGTCGGTCGGCCGGTCGGTCGGTCGGTCGGTCGGTCGGTCGGTCGGTCGGTCGGTCGGTCGGTCGGTCGGTCGGTCGGTCGGTCGGTCGGTCGGTCGGTCGGTCGGTCGGTCGGTCGGTCGGTCGGTCGGTCGGTCGGTCGGTCGGTCGGTCGGTCGGTCGGTCGGTCGGTCGGTCGGTCGGTCGGTCGGTCGGTCGGTCGGTCGGTCGGTCGGTCGGTCGGTCGGTCGGTCGGTCGGTCGGTCGGTCGGTCGGTCGGTCGGTCGGTCGGTCGGTCGGTCGGTCGGTCGGTCGGTCGGTCGGTCGGTCGGTCGGTCGGTCGGTCGGTCGGTCGGTCGGTCGGTCGGTCGGTCGGTCGGTCGGTCGGTCGGTCGGTCGGTCGGTCGGTCGGTCGGTCGGTCGGTCGGTCGGTCGGTCGGTCGGTCGGTCGGTCGGTCGGTCGGGACCGACCGACCGACCGACCGACCGACCGACCGACCGACCGACCGACCGACCGACCGATTGATTGATTGATTGATTGATTGATTGATTGATTGATTGATTGATTGATTGATTGATTGATTGATTGATTGATTGATTGATTGATTGATTGATTGATTGATTGATTGATTGATTGATTGATTGATTGATTGATTGATTGATCGATTGATTGCTTAGGGAGCGATCATTTAATACGGCAGGGGGGAGTGGGCATTTTAAGGGTGAATCCGGATTTTTCTCAAAAACTTGAGGGGGGAATCTGAATTTTATTTCAACCATTTGTGAGGAATCCGAATTCAAATAAGTACTAAGATAGCTTTTTTTTTGGCGCTATGCGCGCATTTGTCCCCAATACAATATTATTTGAAGCTTGTTTCAAAAGCCAAAATGTAGGCCTACATAAATCTTGGACACATTTTTGTTAAGTATCAAATTTTTCTCGCGCTACGCGCACGTGTATATCTTTAATGGTTATATCGGGTCATTTGATCTATGTATAATGATTTATAGTGGTAAGAATTGGCTATTTCCATAAACATTCAAACTTGTTAAAATAGCATGACCAATATTCTACTAATGAACCCTGACACACAACAAAACCTACACTGCTACAATCTTTTACCCCATGCTTCCTGGTCCGTTACTTACCACACTCTGGAGGCCTATCAAATGGCGAGCAAAACTGTTAAAGATTATACAGGCTCGCTATCACATTTGGCAGAGTGTCAGACTTGCAAGCACCTAAAGATTTGAACCTTTTTTCTCACCCGATAGTTAGTTATTGCCAAAAACATGCCCGGGTAAGTTTATAGATAAAGTTCCCTAAAAATACTTACCAAAATGTATTGTAAAAATAGTTCCCTTAAAAGCTGTTGAGGGGGAACCTGATTTTTTTTGTTAGTAATTAAGGGGGAACCCGAAATTTGTGACAGAAAATGACGGGGGAATCTCAAAATAATTGGATACAAAAATGGATAATGCCCACTCGTATTAAATGATCGCTCCCTTAGTTGTGTTCGATGTAAGAAGTAATTATAATATCCGCCATTTTGATATGAATATTCATCAATATGAATTCATGTATGTATATATCTATGGTACATTTCAGCATATACTGGCACATCTGACTCAGCACATCCTGGCACATTGTATATCAATGGTACATCTCGGCATACACTGGCACATGATGGCACATACCGGCAGATCCTGGAACATGCTGGCACTTGCTGGAACATGATGACACATGATGGCACATAGTGGCACATGATGGTACACCACGGCACATCCTCGAACATGATATGGCACATCTCGGCACATACTGGCACATGATGGCACGACATGCTGGAACATGATTGCACACCTCGGCACATCCTGGAACATGCTGGAACATGATCATGGCACATTATGGCACATGATGGCACATGATGGCATATGCTGGCATATGCTGACACATTCTGGAACATATGATGGCTCATCCTGGAACATGATGGCACATCTCGGCACATACTTGCACATGAAGGCACATACTGGCACATGCAGGAACATGATGGCACATCCAGGAACATGATGGCACATACTGGCACATGATGGCACATCCTGGAACATGACGGCAGCCGTCGGCACATACGGGCACATGATGGCACATACCGGCACATGCTGGAACATGATGGCACATACTGGCACATGATGGCACATCCTGGAACATGACGGCAGCCGTCGGCACATACGGGCACATGATGGCACATACCGGCACATGCTGGAACATGATGGCATATCCTGGAACATGATGGCACATTTCGGCACATACTGGCACATTATGGCACATACCGGCACATACTGGAACATGATGGCACATTTCGGCACATACTGGCACATGATGGCACATACCGGCACATGCTGGAACATGGTGGCACATGCTGGAACATATGACACATGCTGGAACATGATGGCACATGCTTGCACATGCTGGAACATGATGGCACATCTAGGAACATGATGACACATCTCGGCACATACTGGCACATTATGGCACATACCGGCACATACTGGAACATGATGGCACATGCTGGCACATGATGTCACATGCTGGCACATGACGGCACATGCTGGCACATGATGGCACACCTCCGCACACCTTCGAACATGATGGCACATCTCGGCACATACTGGCACATTATACTGGCACATGATGGCACATGATGGCACATGATGGTACACCTTGGCACATGCTGGCACACCTTGGCACATGCTGGAATATGATGGAACATGCTGGCATACCTCGGCACATCTTGGAACATGCTGGAACATGATGGCACATGATGGCACATGCTGGAACATGATGTCACATCCTGGAACATGATGACACATCTCGGCACATACTGGCACATTATGGTACATACCGGCACATTCTGGAACATGATGGCACACCTCGGCACATCCAGGAACATGATGGCACATCTCGGCATATACTGGCACATTCTGGGACATACTGGCATATCCTGGAACATGATGGCACACCTCGGCACAAATTGGCACATGATGGCACAAACCGGCACATGATGGAACATGATGGAACATGATGGCACACCTCGGCACATACTGGCACATACCGGCACATCCTGGCACATCCTGGAACATGATGCCACATGCTTGCACATGCTGGCACATGCTGGAACATGATGGCACATCCTGGAACATTATGGTACACCTCGGCACATACTGGCACATTATGGCACATGCTGGAACATGATGACACATACTGGCACATGATGGCACATGCTGGACCATGATAGCACACCTCGGGACATCCAGGAACATGATGGCACATCTCGGCTTATACTGGCACATGATGGCACATACCGGCACATGATGGAACATGCTGGAACATGATGGCACATGATGGGACATACCGGCACATCCTGGAACATGATGGCACACCTCGGCACATGATGGCACATACCGGCACATGATCGAACATGCTGGAACATGCCGGCACATGATGGCACATACCGGCACATGATGGCACATGCTGGAACATGATGGCACATACTGGCACATGATGGCACATGTTGGAACATGATGGCACATGATGGCACGCCTCGGCACATACTGGCACATACCTGCACATCCTGGCACATCCTGGAACATGATGGCACATCCTGGAACATGATGGCACACCTCGGCACATACTGACACATACCGGCACATCCTGGAACATGATGCCACATGCTTGCACATGCTGGCACATGCTGGAACATGATGGCACATTCTGGAACATGATGACATACCTCGGCACATACTGGCACATGATGGCACATACCGGCACAAGCTGGAACATAGTGGCACATGCTGGAACATGTTGGCACATCTCGGCACATAGGGCCTACCGGCACATCCTGGAACATGATGGCACACCTCGGCACATACTGGCACATGATGACTCATACCGGCACATGCTGGAACATGCTGGAACATGCTGGCACATGATTGCACATGATGGCACATCTCGGCACATACTGGCACATCCTGGAAAATGATGGCACACCTCGACACACATACTGGCACATGATGGCTCATACCGGCACATGCTGGAACATGCTGGCACATCCTGGAACATGATGGCACATCTCGGCACATAGGGCCTACTGGCACATCCTGGAACATGATGGCACACCTCGGCACATACTTGCAAATGATGACTCATACCGGCACATGCTGGAACATGCTGGCACATGATGGCACATACTGGCACATACTGGCACATCCTGGAACATGATGGCACATCTCGGCACATACTGGCACATTATGGCACATACTGGAACATGATGGCACACCACGGCACATACTGGCACATGATGGCACATATCAGCACATGCTGGAACATGATGGCAAATGATGGCACATGCTGGCACATGATGGCACATGCTGGAATATGATGGCACATGATGGCACATGTGCCAGTATGTGCCATCATGTGCCGGCATGTGCCATCATGTGCCGGCACGTGCCATCATGTTCCACCATGTGCCGGTATGTGCCATCATGTACCAGTATGTGCCGACTTGACTTACTTGACTTAGGGCGGATGGTTTTTCCGAACCACAATGCCTCTCCAGATCTTCCTATCCAACATAGCTGTCTTGATTTCTTCCACCTGCAGTCCTGTATCACGTTTGAGTATGTCAATGTAGGTCAGGGCTGGTCTACCACGCTTTCTTGCTCCGTGCTTTGGGATCCAGTGTATAAGTTTGTGTACAAGCTCCTTGGACCCTCTGAAGCAGTGTCCAGCAAATCTTGCTCTGCGTTCTCTGATCTTGTCCGAGACTTTTGGCATGTCCCCATACAGGTCTTTATTTGTCACATGCTGACTCCAGTTGATGTTGAACACGGATCTTAGCATCCTAGTGTAGCATCCATCCAATTGTTTACCAAGCTTTGGGGTGACTGTCCATGCCTCACATCCATAAAGGAGGACGGATTCTACTGTAGCTATGAACAGTCTTTCTTTGAGCTTTTTGGATAATGATTTAGCCTTCCATAGCTGACTAAGTTTGCCACAAGCTCTCCATGCAGCTGCTTTGCGTGTTTTGATGTCCTTTTCAGTGTTGTTCATCCAGGCTCCAAGGTATTTGAAGTCTTCCACTTTATCAAGGCGCATGCCTTCACTTGTGGTAATTACAGGTACTTGCGTCTGGTTGAAGGACATGTACTTCGTCTTTGCAGCGTTCATTTTGAGCCCAACTCTTCCCACTGAAGTCTCCACTCTATTGAGTAGTGATTGCGCTTGAGACACTTCCTCAGACAGCAGTGCAATGTCATCAGCAAAGTCTAAGTCTGTTACTACGGTTGGTCCTATTCTTCTGCTGCTTTTTTTTTGTTAGGTGGAATCCTAGCTCTTCTTCTCTGCCATCTATGGCCTCTCTTAGGGCATAGTCAAGAACAATGACAAAAAGATATGGAGCCAGGGTGTCTCCTTGTAATACTCCAGCCAGTATCTCAAACACTTCTGTTTCTCCATCTGGTGATATGACCTTTGCCTTGGTGTCTTTGTATATGTCTGCTATCGCATTTGTAAGCTGATCAGGTACACCATAGGCTTTCAATATTTGCAGCATTCGTCCCCTATGTATTGTGTCAAACGCTTTCTTGAAGTCGATAAAGGTTATGATGGCTGGCAGGTGATTTGATCTTATTCCCTCAATAATTCTTCGAAGGGCAAGTATATGACCTACAGTGGTACGTCCTACTCTGAAGCCATTTTGATTAGCTCTTAGGTGGACGTCGAGCTCCGGTCTAATTCTGTTGAGTATCATCTTGTTGTATAGCTTGGCAACAATTGAACTCAGGCTTATTCCACGGTAGTTGCCTCCCAAGCTGAGATCGCCTGATTTCGGTATTGGTACTATGTTGAGAATGGACCACTGTTCTGGCTTTTTCCCGTTCAACAAGGCATCATTGCAGAAGTCGAGAATGATGTTATCCAAATCACATCTTTTGAGCATTTCAGGTGTAATACCATCTTCCCCACAGCTTTTCCCCTCTACTAGTGCCTTCTTAGCCTTCTCATATTCCTCCAAGTCAAAGGTTCCTACTTTAATGTTGAGATCTGATAGTATTGGAGCAATTTCCTCATCCTCATTACTTATATGTGGTGGGCTCCCAAGTAGATTTTTGAAGTGAGTGTACCAGTTGTTTAATCTCTCCTTTTGCGTGGACCCTTTGATTTGCCCCTTTCTTGTTGTCAGTCTTCCTGATATTTGGTTTATCAGTTTCCAACTCTTACCATGCTTGCTGTTTATGTGAGCATTTTCTACCTCTCTTAGCTTATTGGTAAGGTATTTCTCTTTCACTTGATCATAAGCCTCCCCTAGGCTCTTCTTAGCATCCTTATAATCTCTGCTATTATTCTCATTGCTAGTGTCTAGTTGATATTTTGCGTAAGCTTCATCAATTTTTGTTCTCGCCCCGATAACCTGGGCGTCTTTTGAGAAGTAGTTTCTTTTCTCTTTCTTCCTCGCAGGAATGACTTCCTCTGCAGCTTCTTGAGTGGCTGTAATGAACCTTGTGTATTTCTCAGTTGCAGTTTCTACGTCATCCTGAAGGGGCTGAAACCTATTGCGCACCTCTATACTGTATTTAGCTTGTAGATCTTGATCAGTTGTCAATAGATTCCAATCGTACTGCTTTTTCCGTTTGATGATCTTACTCTTCCTGAGGCTTAGTCGGATGCTAGCAGAGACTATTCTATGGTCAGATCCCACACTAGCAAAGGTGTTGTATGCTTCGGAATTTTGAACACTGTTTCGCCATTTCCGCCTGACAAGGATGTAGTCCAGCTGTAGTTTGTTGCCGCCTGGGCTGACATATGTCCACAACTTGCCTTTTTTCTTGCGAAAGTAGGTATTTGCGACTATTAGATCTTTCTCTTTAGCTAGTTCTGCTAGATACTCTCCATTTCTGTTTGTATCATCATGGTATGAAAATTTGGCGTCATCCTTTCCAAGTCTGGCATTGTAGTCGCCAACAACAAGCAAGATGTTGTGTGCTGGAATGGAGTCAATTGCCCCCTTTAGACTGTTGTAGTGCTCTTCTATGATGTCCTCTTCCGCCACATTTGTAGGGCAGTAGGTCACCACTACAGTTGTTGCTGGGTTACCATGGAAGTTAACTATGAGTGTACGATCAGAATGTGGTTTAATACTCGCTAATGATCGGGGTGCTGTGTTGTTGAGTAGTATCCCGACTCCACCTACAGCTGCACCTGCTTTAATTCTTGTTGCTGAGGTAGTGATCAGTGTTCTGCCCAAAATGATCTCATATTTCACTGGGTCATCATGGACAATGCGGTGTTCCTGTATCCCGATCATGTCAATTTTATATTTTATGTGCCGAGGTGTGCCATTATGTTCCAGGATGTGCCGTCATGTGCCAGTATGTGCCAGTATGTGCCATCATGTGCCATCATGTTCCCGCATGTGCCGGTATGAGTCATCATGTGCAAGTATGTGCCGAGGTGTGCCATCATGTTCCAGGATGTGCCAGTAGGCCCTATGTGCCGAGATGTGCCATCATGTTCCAGGATGTGCCAGCATGTTCCAGCATGTGCCGGTATGAGCCATCATGTGCCAGTATGTGTGTCGGGGTGTGCCATCATGTGCCAGTATGTGCCATCATGTGCCATCATGTGTCAGCATGTTCCAGCATGTTCCAGCATGTGCCGGTATGAGTCATCATGTGCCAGTATGTGCCGAGGTGTGCCATCATGTTCCAGGATGTGCCGGTAGACCCTATGTGCCGAGATGTGCCATCATGTTCCAGCATGTGCCATCATGTTCCAGCATATGCCACTATGTTCCAGCATGTGCCGGTATGTGCCATCATGTGCCAGTATGTGCCAGTATGTGCCGAGGTGTGCCATCATGTTCCAGGATGTGCCATCATGTTCCAGCATGTTCCAGCATGTGCCAGCATGTGCAAGCATGTGGCATCATGTTCCAGGATGTGCCGGTATGTGCCAGTATGTGCCGAGGTGTGCCATCATGTTCCAGGATGTGCCAGGATGTGCAGGTATGTGCCAGTATGTGCCGAGGTGTGCCATCATGTTCCAGAATGTTCCATCACGTTCCAGTATGTGCCGAGGTGTGCCATCATGTTCCAGGATGTGCCGGTATGTCCCATAATGTGCCTGTATATGCCGAGATGTGCCATCATGTTCCTGGATGTGCCGAGGTGTGCTATCATGTTCCAGCATGTTCCAGCATGTGCCATTATGTGCCAGTATGTGCCATCATGTTCCAGCATGTGCCATCATGTTCCAGCATGTGCCATCATGTTCCAGCATGTGCCATCAAGTGCCGGTATGTGCCATCATGTGCCGGCATGTGCCATCATGTTCCAGCATGTTCCATCATGTGCCGGTATGTGCCATCATGTGCCAGTATGTGCCGAGGTGTGCCATCATGTTCCAGGATGTGCCGGTATGTCCCATAATGTGCCAGTATAAGCCGAGATGTGCCATCATGTTCCTGGATGTCCCGAGGTGTGCTATCATGGTCCAGCATGTGCCAGTATGTGCCATCATGTTCCAGCATGTGCCATAATGTGCCAGTATGTGCCGAGGTGTACCATAATGTTCCAGGATGTGCCATCATGTTCCAGCATGTGCCAGCATGTGCAAGCATCATGTTCCAGGATGTGCCAGGATGTGCCGGTATGTGCCAGTATGTGCCGAGGTGTGCCATCATGTTCCAGAATGTTCCATCATGTGCCGGTTTGTGCCATCATGTGCCAATATGTGCCGAGGTGTGCCATCATGTTCCAGAATATGCCGGTATGTCCCAGAATGTGCCAGTATATGCCGAGATGTGCCATCATGTTCCTGGATGTGCCGAGGTGTGCTATCATGTTCCAGCATGTGCCATCATGTGCCAGTATGTGCAATCATGTTCCAGCATGTGCCATCATGTGCCGGTATGTGCCATCATGTGCCGGCATGTGCCATCATGTTCCAGCATGTGCCATCATGTGCCAGTATGTTCCAGCATGTTCCAAGGTGTGCCGAGGTGTGCCAGCATGTTCCATCATATTCCAGCATGTGCCAAGGTGTACCATCATGTGCCATCATGTGCCAGTATGTGCCAGTATGTGCCGAGATGTGCCATCATGTTCGAGGATGTGCCGAGGTGTACCATCATGTTCCAGCATGTGCCATCATGTTCCAGCATGTGCCATCATGTTTCAGCATGTGCCATCATGTGCCAGTATGTGCCAGTACGTGCCAGTATGTGCCAGCACATGCCCGAACATGATGGCACATACTGGCACATGATGGCACATGCTGGCACATACTGGCACATGATGGCACATGCTGGAACATGAAAGTACACCTCGGCACATCCTGGAACATGTTGGCACATCTCGGCGGCACAAAGTGGCACATTATAGGACATACCGGCACATCCTGGAACATGATGGCACACCTCGGCACATACTGGCACATGATGGCACATACCGGCACATCATGGAACATCCTGGAACATGATGGCACATATTAGCACATGATGGCACATATTAGCACATGATGGCACATGCGGGAACATGATGGCACACCTCGGCACATACTGGCACATTATGACACATGCTGGGACATACCGGCACATCATGGAACATCCTGGAACATGATGGCACATATTAGCACATGATGGCACATATTAGCACATGATGGCACATGCGGGAACATGATGGCACACCTCGGCACATACTGGCACATTATGACACATGCTGGGACATGATGGCACACCTCGGCACTTACTGGAACATCCTGGAACATGATGGCACACCTCGGCACATGATGGCACATACTGGCACATGCTTGAACATGATGGTACCACTCGGCACATCCTGGAACATGATTGCACATCTCGGCACATACTGGCACATTATGGCACATACCGCCACATGCTAGAACATGCCACATGCGCCACATGCCACATGCTGGTGGCACACCTCGGCACATACTGGCACATGGTGGCACATGCTGGAATATGATGGCACACCTCGGCACATGATTGTCACATACTGGCACATGATGGCATATGCTGGAACATGATGGCACACCTAGGCACATACTGGCACTTGCTGGAACATGATTGCACACCTCGGCACATGCTTGAACATGATGGCACATACTGGTACATGATGGCACATGCTGGAACATGATAGCACACCTCGGCACATACTGGCACATGCTGGAACATGATGGCACACCTCGGCACATGATGGCACATGCTTGAACATGACGGCACATAATGGGACATACTGGCACATGATGGAACATAATGGCACACCTCGGCACATACTGGCACATGCTAGAACATGATTGCACATGTTGGAACATGATGGCACACCTCGGCACATACTGGAACATGATGGCACATACCAGCACATGCTGGAACATGATGGCACACCTTGGCACATGCTGGAACATGCTAGCACATACTGTCACATGATGGCACATACTTGCACATGCTGGAACATGATGGCACATACTGGTACATACTGGTACATACTGGCACATACTGGCACATACTGGCACATACTGGCACATACTGGCACATGCTAGAATATGACACATTATGGCACATACTGGCACATGATGGCACAAGCTGGCACATGCTGGAACATGATAGCACATGCTGAAACATGATGGCACACCTCGGCACATCCTGGAACATGATGGAACATACCGGCACATGCTGGAACATGATGGCCTACCTCGGCACATACTGGCATATGAGTGAACATGATGGCACATACTGGAACATGCTGGCACATGATGGCAGATGCTGGCACATGCAGGAACATGATGGTACACCTCGGCACATCCTGGAACATGATAGCACATGCTGGAACATGATGGTACACTTCGGCACATGACGGAACATTTTCGAACATGATGGCACATGCTGGAACATGATGGCACATACTGGAACATGATGGCACATACTGGCACATGCTGGAACATGATGGCACATGATGGCACATGCGGGAACATGATGGCACACCTCGGCACATACTGGGACATAATGGCACATGCTGGAACATAATGGCACACCTCGGCACATGATGGCACACCTCGGCACGGAACATAATGGCACACCTCGGCACATGATGGCACACCTCGGCACATACTGGCACATGCTAGAACATGATGGCACATACTGGCACATGCTGGCACATGTTGGAACATGATGGCACACCTCGGCACATCCTGGAACATGATGGCACATACCGGCACATGCTGGAACATGATGGCACACCTTGGCACTTGCTGGAACATGCTAGCACATACTGTCACATGATGGCACATACTTGCACATGCTGGCACATGATCGCACATACTGGCACATGCTAGAATATGACACATTATGGCACATACTGGCACATGATGGCACAAGCTGGCACATGCTGGAACATGCTAGCACATGCTGAAACATGATGGCACACCTCGGCACATCCTGCAACATCATGGAACATACCGGCACATGCTGGAACATGATGGCACACCTCGGCACATACTGGCATATGAGTGAACATGAAGGCACATTATGGCACATACTGGAACATGCTGGCACATGATGGCAGATGCTGACACATGAAGGAACATGATGGTACACCTCGGCACATCCTGGAACATAATAGCACATGCTGGAACATGATGGTACACCTCGGCACATGACGGCACATGCTGGAACATGATGGCACATACTGGCACATACTGGCACATGATGGCACATACTGGCACATGTTAGAACATGATGACACATACTGGCACATGCTGGAACATGCTGGAACATGATAGCATATGCTGGAACATGATGGCACACATCGGCATATCCTGGAACATGATGGCACATACCGGCACATGCTGGAACATGATGGCACATGCTTGAACATGATGGCACACCTCGGCACATACTGGCACATACCGGCACATCCTGGCACATACTGGCACATGCTGGAACATGATGGCACATGATGGCACATGAAGAAACATGATGGTACACCTCGGCACATCCTGGAACATGATGGCACATACTGGAACATGATGGTACACCTCGGCACATGATGGCACATGTTCGAACATGACGGCAAGTGATGGCACATGCCGGAACATGATGGCACATGATGGCACATACTGGCACATGCCGGAACATGATCGCACATGCTGGCACATGATGGCATATGATGGCATATGCTGGAACATGATGACACATGCTGGAACATAATGGCACATGTTGGCACATGCTCAAACATGATGGCACATCTGGGCCTGGAACATGATGGCCCATACTGGCACATGATGGCACATACCGGCACATGCTGGAACATGATGACACATACTGGCACATCCTGGAACATACTGGCACATGATGGTACGAACCGGCACATGCTGGAACATGATGGCACGGCTCGGCACATACTGGTATGCTGGAACATGATGGCACATACCGGCACATGCAACATGATGGCACATATTGATCGGACAAACGACTGATTGACAGTTCTCGCTTCAGTGATTGTCTAATCGCAAGTGATAACTAGTGCTATAGAGTGCGCTGTTCTATATGAACCAAATCTCACCAATGGGCAGATTTCTGTTTCAAACGCCTGATCCCGTCTAATGGTGTCACTATTATTACAACTGCTCAACTTAAATTACATCAATTAATTTTCCCTTGTTTAACCCTAACACTTTTGGGACGGAAATGTTGAAAAATATATCCGGTGGTGGAAATGGGCGAAATTCAGCGGGGAAAACCAGACTTGCCGACGACAGGATTCAATCCCGGGTCCTCCAGCATGGATGACCGTGTCAAAAGGTGCGTTCATAATCATACTCACGTCGTTGCGCATCGGCCGACGTCGACGGACATCGGTACGTCGTGAGTTGAAGCAATATCAACTTTTGTACGTCGACGTCGACCGATACGCAACGACGCGAGTATGAACGCACCTTTAGTCCACTCGGCCAGGGGTTTACGCGCCCGCAATTAACAATTCCGTGCGCATTTATCATCCACTAGCATCATTTCATAACTTAAATTTTTATTCAAAACAAGTTTGTAATCGCTATTAACAAATAGGTATTACACTTAACCAATCTTGGACCTTGTGATGTTTGTCGAACGCACCCATAAACTTAAAAAAGGAGATCCAGTATTTTGCCGCCATCTTGAAACCATTATGGGGACAAATTTGGAGGTATGTCGATATTTTCCGTAAATGCTCGTGAGCATTCGGAAAGTGGCATTCTTTCCGCGTATTTTAAACCATGGACCAACGCGTACGCAGTCACTGCCAAAAATAACGCGGAGATGTATAAGTTGCGCCAGGAATGTTGAGAATAGAAGGAGGCTGTTCGAAATTATAATCCCATCCCCCACAATTAGCTCTATTCATAACTCTATAGGCCGCTATAAGCCCTCTTCAAGCACCACTTGAAATCTCTTTGCATCAAGCTGGTCATCCGAACCACGCTTCGTTGATTGCTTAGTGGAGACACGCACACGTAATTTCTTCCGAGATCGCTCTAATGCGCCGGACTGGGGACCTGTGGGAAATCGTAGCATGCTGCTCTCTGTTGATCTGATCTAACTTGAGTATCCTTTGACAATCGACTTTTTCTTGATTTTGTAGGATTTTCCGAGTATTTCATTGAAAACCCCATCAAAATCGACTGGTTTTTTTTATAGTTATGATATATTTTGCCTTCCCGATTTTCCGCTGCCTTCCCAATTTTCCCGGTCATGTTCCAGCATGTGCCGGTATGTGCCAACATGTTCCAGTTTGTGCCATCATGTGCCAGTATGTTCCAGCATGTGCCCGTATGTGCCATCATGTCCCAGCATGTGCCATCATGTGCCAGTATGTGCCGAGACGTGCTATCATGTTCCAGTATGTACCATCATGTTCCAGCATGTGCCGGTATGTGCCATCATGTGCCAGTTTGTGCCGAGGTGTACCATCATGTTCCAGCATGTGCCATCATGTTCCAGCATGTGCCATCATGTTCCAGCATGTGCCATCATGTGCCAGTATGTGCCAGTACGTGCCAGTATGTGCCAGCACATGCCCGAACATGATGGCACATACTGGCACATGATGGCACATGCTGGCACATACTGGCACATGATGGCACATGCTGGAACATGAAAGTACACCTCGGCACATCCTGGAACATGTTGGCACATCTCGGCGGCACAAAGTGGCACATTATAGGACATACCGGCACATCCTGGAACATGATGGCACACCTCGGCACATACTGGCACATGATGGCACATACCGGCACATCATGGAACATCCTGGAACATGATGGCACATATTAGCACATGATGGCACATATTAGCACATGATGGCACATATTAGCACATGATGGCACATGCGGGAACATGATGGCACACCTCGGCACATACTGGCACATTATGACACATGCTGGGACATGATGGCACACCTCGGCACTTACTGGAACATCCTGGAACATGATGGCACACCTCGGCACATGATGGCACATACTGGCACTTGCTTGAACATGATGGTACCACTCGGCACATCCTGGAACATGATTGCACATCTCGGCACATACTGGCACATTATGGCACATACCGGCACATGCTAGAACATGGTGGCACACCTCGGCACATACTGGCACATGGTGGCACATGCTGGAATATGATGGCACACCTCGGCACATGATTGTCACATACTGGCACATGATGGCATATGCTGGAACATGATGGCACACCTAGGCACATACTGGCACTTGCTGGAACATGATTGCACACCTCGGCACATGCTTGAACATGATGGCACATACTGGTACATGATGGCACATGCTGGAACATGATAGCACACCTCGGCACATACTGGCACATGCTGGAACATGATGGCACACCTCGGCACATGATGGCACATGATGGCACATGCTTGAACATGACGGCACATAATGGGACATACTGGCACATGATGGAACATAATGGCACACCTCGGCACATACTGGCACATGCTAGAACATGATTGCACATGTTGGAACATGATGGCACACCTCGGCACATGCTGGAACATGCTAGCACATACTGTCACATGATGGCACATACTTGCACATGCTGGAACATGATGGCACATACTGGTACATACTGGTACATACTGGCACATACTGGCACATACTTGCACATACTGGCACATACTGGCACATGCTAGAATATGACACATTATGGCACATACTGGCACATGATGTCACAAGCTGGCACATGCTGGAACATGATAGCACATGCTGAAACATGATGGCACACCTCGGCACATCCTGGAACATGATGGAACATACCGGCACATGCTGGAACATGATGGCCTACCTCGGCACATACTGGCATATGAGTGAACATGATGGCACATACTGGAACATGCTGGCACATGATGGCAGATGCTGGCACATGCAGGAACATGATGGTACACCTCGGCACATCCTGGAACATGATAGCACATGCTGGAACATGATGGTACACTTCGGCACATGACGGAACATTTTCGAACATGATGGCACATGCTGGAACATGATGGCACATACTGGAACATGATGGCACATACTGGCACATGCTGGAACATGATGGCACATGATGGCACATGCGGGAACATGATGGCACACCTCGGCACATACTGGGACATAATGGCACATGCTGGAACATAATGGCACACCTCGGCACATGATGGCACACCTCGGCACGGAACATAATGGCACACCTCGGCACATGATGGCACACCTCGGCACATACTGGCACATGCTAGAACATGATGGCACATACTGGCACATGCTGGCACATGTTGGAACATGATGGCACACCTCGGCACATCCTGGAACATGATGGCACATACCGGCACATGCTGGAACATGATGGCACACCTTGGCACTTGCTGGAACATGCTAGCACATACTGTCACATGATGGCACATACTTGCACATGCTGGCACATGATCGCACATACTGGCACATGCTAGAATATGACACATTATGGCACATACTGGCACATGATGGCACAAGCTGGCACATGCTGGAACATGCTAGCACATGCTGAAACATGATGGCACACCTCGGCACATCCTGCAACATCATGGAACATACCGGCACATGCTGGAACATGATGGCACACCTCGGCACATACTGGCATATGAGTGAACATGAAGGCACATTATGGCACATACTGGAACATGCTGGCACATGATGGCAGATGCTGACACATGAAGGAACATGATGGTACACCTCGGCACATCCTGGAACATAATAGCACATGCTGGAACATGATGGTACACCTTGGCACATGACGGCACATGCTGGAACATGATGGCACATACTGGCACATGTTAGAACATGATGACACATACTGGCACATGCTGGAACATGCTGGAACATGATAGCATATGCTGGAACATGATGGCACACATCGGCATATCCTGGAACATGATGGCACATACCGGCACATGATGGAACATGATGGCACATGCTTGAACATGATGGCACACCTCGGCACATACTGGCACATACCGGCACATCCTGGCACATACTGGCACATGCTGGAACATGATGGCACATGATGGCACATGAAGAAACATGATGGTACACCTCGGCACATCCTGGAACATGATGGCACATACTGGAACATGATGGTACACCTCGGCACATGATGGCACATGTTCGAACATGACGGCAAGTGATGGCACATGCCGGAACATGATGGCACATGATGGCACATACTGGCACATGCCGGAACATGATCGCACATGCTGGCACATGATGGCATATGATGGCATATGCTGGAACATGATGACACATGCTGGAACATAATGGCACATGTTGGCACATGCTCAAACATGATGGCACATCTGGGCCTGGAACATGATGGCCCATACTGGCACATGATGGCACATACCGGCACATGATGGCACATACCGGCACATGCTGGAACATGATGACACATACTGGCACATCCTGGAACATACTGGCACATGATGGTACGAACCGGCACATGCTGGAACATGATGGCACGGCTCGGCACATACTGGTATGCTGGAACATGATGGCACATACCGGCACATGCAACATGATGGCACATATTGATCGGACAAACGACTGATTGACAGTTCTCGCTTCAGTGATTGTCTAATCGCAAGTGATTACTAGTGCTATAGAGTGCGCTGTTCTATATGAACCAAATCTCACCAATGGGCAGATTTCTGTTTCAAACGCCTGATCCCGTCTAATGGTGTCACTATTATTACAACTGCTCAACTTAAATTACATCAATTAATTTTCCCTTGTTTAACCCTAACACTTTTGGGACGGAAATGTTGAAAAATATATCCGGTGGTGGAAATGGGCGAAATTCAGCGGGGAAAACCAGACTTGCCGACGACAGGATTCAATCCCGGGTCCTCCAGCATGGATGACCGTGTCAAAAGGTGCGTTCATAATCATACTCACGTCGTTGCGCATCGGCCGACGTCGACGGACATCGGTACGTCGTGAGTTGAAGCAATATCAACTTTTGTACGTCGACGTCGACCGATACGCAACGACGCGAGTATGAACGCACCTTTAGTCCACTCGGCCAGGGGTTTACGCGCCCGCAATTAACAATTCCGTGCGCATTTATCATCCACTAGCATCATTTCATAACTTAAATTTTTATTCAAAACAAGTTTGTAATCGCTATTAACAAATAGGTATTACACTTAACCAATATTGGACCTTGTGATGTTTGTCGAACGCACCCATAAACTTAAAAAAGGAGATCCAGTATTTTGCCGCCATCTTGAAACCATTATGGGGACAAATTTGGAGGTATGTCGATATTTTCCGTAAATGCTCGTGAGCATTCGGAAAGTGGCATTCTTTCCGCGTATTTTAAACCATGGACCAACGCGTACGCAGTCACTGCCAAAAATAACGCGGAGATGTATAAGTTGCGCCAGGAATGTTGAGAATAGAAGGAGGCTGTTCGAAATTATAATCCCATCCCCCACAATTAGCTCTATTCATAACTCTATAGGCCGCTATAAGCCCTCTTCAAGCACCACTTGAAATCTCTTTGCATCAAGCTGGTCATCCGAACCACGCTTCGTTGATTGCTTAGTGGAGACACGCACACGTAATTTCTTCCGAGATCGCTCTAATGCGCCGGACTGGGGACCTGTGGGAAATCGTAGCATGCTGCTCTCTGTTGATCTGATCTAACTTGAGTATCCTTTGACAATCGACTTTTTCTTGATTTTGTAGGATTTTCCGAGTATTTCATTGAAAACCCCATCAAAATCGACTGGTTTTTTTTTATAGTTATGATATATTTTGCCTTCCCGATTTTCCGCTGCCTTCCCAATTTTCCCGGTCATGTTCCAGCATGTGCCGGTATGTGCCAACATGTTCCAGTTTGTGCCATCATGTGCCAGTATGTTCCAGCATGTGCCCGTATGTGCCATCATGTCCCAGCATGTGCCATCATGTGCCAGTATGTGCCGAGACGTGCCATCATGTTCCAGTATGTACCATCATGTTCCAGCATGTGCCGGTATGTGCCATCATGTGCCAGTTTGTGCCGAGGTGTGCCATCATGTCCCAGTATGTGCCATCATGTTCCAGCATGCGCCATCATGTTCCAGCATGTGCCGGTATGTGCCATCGTGTGCAATCATGTTCCAGCATGTGCCAGTATGTGCCGGTATGTGCCGAGATGGGCCATCACGTTCCAGGATGTCTCGAGGGGTGCCATCATGTCCCAGCATGTGCCAGTATGTGCCATCATGTGCCATCATGTGTCAGTATGTGCCATCATGTGCCAGTATGTGCCATCATGTGCCAGTATGTGCCGAGACGTGCCATCATGTTCCAGTATGTGCCATCATGTTCCAGCATGTGCCGGTATGTGCCAGCATGTCCCAGCATGTGCCAGTATGTGCCATCATGTGCCAGTATGTACCGAGACGTGCCATCATGTTCGAGTATGTGCCATCATGTTCCAGCATGTGCCAGTATGAGCCATCATGTGCCAGTATGTGCCGGTAAATTCCATCGTGTGTCAGTGTGTGCCGAGGTGTGCCATCATGTCTCAGCATGTGCTAAGATGTGCCAACATGTTCCAGCATGTGCCAGTATGTGCCAGTGTGTGCCGAGGTGCGCCAGTTTTTGCCATCATGTGCCAATGTGTGCCGAGGTGTGCCATCATGTCCCAGCATGAGCCAGTATGTGCCATCATGTTCCAATATGTGCCATCATGTGCCAGTATGTGCCATCATGTGCCAGTATGTGCCATCATGTGCCACTATGTACCGAGACGTGCCGTCATGTTCCAGTATGTGCCGTCATGTTCCAGTAGGTGCCATCATGTTCCAGCATGTGCCGGTATGTGCCATCATGTGCCAGCATGTGCCGGTAAATTCCATCGTGTGCCAGAGTGTGTCGAGGTGTGCCATCATGTCTCAGCATGTGCTAAGATGTGCCAACATGTTCCAGCATGTTCCGGTATGTGCCAGTATGTGCCATCATGTGCCAGTATGTGCCAGTATGTGCCATCATGTGCCAGTATGTGCCGAGACGTGCCATCATGTTCCAGTATGTGCTATCATGTTCCAGCATGTGCCGGTATGTGCCATCATGTGCCAGTGTGTGCCGAGGTGTTCCATCATGTGCCAGTATGTGCCGAGATGTGCCATCACGTTCCAGGATGTCCCGAGGTGTGCCATCATGTCCCAGCATGTGCTAAGATGTGCCAATATGTTCCAGTTTGTGCCGGTAAGTGCCATCATGTGCCAGTATGAGCCCAGGTGTGCCATCATGTTCCAGTATGTTCCAGTATGTGCCATCATGTGCCAGTATGTGCCATCATGTTCCAGCATGTGCCAGTTCGTGCCCAGGTGTGCCATGATGTGCCAGGATGTGCCATCATGTTCCAGTTTGTGCCAGTATGTGCCATCATGTTCCAGCATGTGCCGATATGTGCCATCATGTGCCAGTATGTGCCATCATGTGCCAGTATGTACCGGGACGTGCCATCATGTTCCAGTATGTGCCATCATGTTCCAGCATGTGCCAGCTTGTGCTAAGATGTGCCAACATGTTCCAGCATGTGCCGGTACGTGCCATCATGTGCCGGTATGTGCCATCATGTGCCGGTATGTGCCGAAATGTGCCATCATGTGCCATCATGTGCCATCATGTGCCCGTATGTGCCATCATGTGCCAGTATGTGCCGAGACGTTCCAGGATGTCCCGAGGTGTGCCATCATGTCCCAGCATGTGCCATCATGTGCCAGTATGTGCCGAGACGTGCCATCATGTTCCAGTATGTACCATCATGTTCTAGCATGTGCCGGTATGTGCCAGTATGTGCTGAGGTGTGCCATCATGTTGTAGTGTGTGCCAGTATGTGCCATCATATGTCGATGTGTACATCATGTTTTAGCCTGTGCCAGTACATGGTTAATAAGCTTAACCAGTTTACTGTTGTTATCATCAGAATTGGGCAGGGCCCTCCGTGAGTACTAGTATACCACATCCTGCATGCACATCATGACATCCTTTGTTTAAAACCGATGCTCTTGTCTTTGCCTTGCTTAACTGCATTAAACTAACTTTGGAGCTTCCTGCCCTCATTAACTTTCCACCTGCTCTCATTAACTTTCCACCTGCTCTCATTAACTTTCTACCTGCTCATGAAGATTCAGCACCATGCTAAATTTCCACCTGACCTTGTCTTTATTGCTCTTTTCATGCCTGGCGACAAATTTTTGCATGAAGGAACAATACGATGAGCCATTCAAATTAACTCATCATAGCCATAGCTTCATTGATGGCGTTTGGTACCCAGCTGCCAGCCTAGCTGAACTAAATCACCACAATTACCATCAATCCTTGCAAGCCTCTTTTATCAGTTGCCTTAACTCTTTGTCTACAATCAGTTGTATTAAACCGCAACCAACTCACCGCAATATGAAACTTGTCTTACTCTACCTAAGCATACTCCTAATTACTCAATCTTGTGACACCGAGTCAAACCCCGGCCCCTACATCCCCAAATACCCATGTGGCTTGTGTAAAAAAGCCGTGAAATGGAGCCGCACTAGGACATCAGTCGCCTGTGACACTTGCGACACTTGGTTCCACACAGATTGTATGGGAATGTCTTCTGAATCATATGAAAGACTGAATAGATCAAGTGTTTCCTGGATTTGTACCAATTGTGACACCCCAAATTATTCCACGTCGCTCCTTGACTCATATATATCAGAAACTGATAACAAATTTGAAGTTTTGACCACCTTGGATACTGATTCATTTTCCCATTCGTCTGCATCTGGACACTCCCTATGCTCCAATACCACCTCCTCTGGAAGCCTCAATCAAAGTTCTGACATTGGTTCTCCTCTTCAGCGTTCATCTCCAATTAAAAGACCTACAAGGAGAAAAAATGCCTCGAGAACACTAAAAATCTTGTCTTTGAACCTACAAAAAGCAACCGCCAAAAGAGAAGCATTCTGGGAAGCAGTGGATTCCAGCCAGCCTGATATTATCATTGCTAATGAAACTTGGCTCTCTCCAGACGTGCTGAATAGTGAGATTATGCCCCCCGGATTCAATGTTCCTATTCGTCGTGATAGAGCTGACGGGTATGGTGGTGTTTTAATAGCAACCAAATGTGACCTCATTGACAGTGAAATAAAGTTGGACACAGATTGTGAAATAGTTGCTACAAAAGTTGAGTTATACCGGCAAAAACCACTTGTGATTATATCCATATATCGACCAACCAAAAATGATCTTCCTTACGCTCAGAAATTGTGCCAAGCCATCCGTGATGTTGTCTCTAAATTTCCTACTGCTACAGTGTGGCTAAGTGGGGATTTTAACCTACCGGACATTGACTGGTCAAATGAATCCATCATCAAACACCAATACTTACGCTCCATCAATGCCTGCTTCCTTTCAACCTTCCAAGACCTGGGCATGACACAGATTGTAGACTTTCCCACTAGACTTGAGAACACTCTGGATCTATTTGTAACCAATAGACCCACGCTCATCAACAAGTGTGTCCCATTACCAGGTGTTAGCGATCACGAGATGGTACTGACTGTTGCAGATGCTTCCGCCAAACGCCAGAAACCAGTGCGCAGAAAAATTCTATTGTGGAAAAAAGCCGATTTACCAAGCATGAAAGGTCAGCTCAGAGATTTCTCTACCAAATTTACCTCATCCAACACCATCGATACACCTATCAATGAGTTGTGGAAGCAAGTGACATCAAAGTTACATCAGATCATTGCAGCCTGTGTACCTTCTAAGTTAACCACTACCCGCTTTAATCAGCCATGGATAAATGGTCACCTGAAACGTCTTGCCAGAAAGAAGAAAAGAGCCTACAAGAAAGCTAAACGTTCCAGATCTCTAAAGAACCACTCCAGGTATAAGTTCTTAAAAAAGCAAATGCAGTTTGAGTCCCGCCAAGTTTACAACAACTACGTCGCCGACATGATATGCGATGATTCTTCTGGAAACTCTAAAAAACTGTGGTCTTTTATCAAAAGCAAGCGTTGTGACAATTCTGGTGTCGCCCCCCTTCTGAAAAATGGCATGCTGCAGAGTGACAGCAGAGCAAAGGCAAACTTACTGAACGACCAATTTGCATCAGTCTTTACTAGAGAAGAAACCTCTTCCTTACCAGATCTTGGCCTAGCTGACCACCTTGAAGTAACAAAGTTCACCGTGCGAGTTGATGGTATCAGGAAACTGCTCTCAAAGTTAAAGCCATTTACTGCTTCAGGCCCTGATAATATTCCTGCCTATTTGCTCAAAGAAGGAGCTGATGAGATAGCACCTACTCTAGCTTTGCTTTTCCAAGCCTCGCTCCACCAAGGCAAGATTCCTCACCAATGGAAGACAGCGGATGTGTCACCTATATTCAAGAAAGGTGATCGACACAAACCAGAGAACTACCGTCCCATTTCATTGACATCAATAATATGCAAGCTCCTAGAACATGTTGTGCACAGTCAGATAATCCACCACCTTGACACCCAAGGTTTGCTGACAGACAGGCAGTTTGGTTTTCGCAAAAAACGATCATGTGAGTCCAAACTTCTGCTTACAGTAAACGACCTGGCCGAGGGTCTTCGTGACAAGGAACAAATTGATGCCATCCTACTCGATTTCTCCAAGGCCTTCGACCGGGTCCCCCATGAACGCCTCCTCTTAAAGCTTCACCATCTTGGAGTTTGTGGGGTCCTCTTGGCCTGGATTCGAGATTTCTTATCCGATCGTACCCAGCGAGTCGTTTTGGAAGGTAAGTCGAGCTACACATGCAACGTCACATCAGGAGTTCCTCAGGGAACAGTTCTTGGTCCCCTCCTGTTCTTAGTTTTTATTAATGATATGCCGGACGTGGTTTCTTCTAACATCCGCCTGTTTGCTGACGATGCCCTATTGTACCGCTCCATTACCTCATCTGACGATGCTGCTTCTCTTCAATCTGATCTTGATCGCCTGCAAACATGGGAAAAGAAATGGCAAATGGCTTTCAACCCGGACAAGTGCGAGGTACTCAGGATTACCAACAAGCAGAAGATAGTTAATGCCAGCTATTCCATCCATGGCACCACTCTCCAGACTGTTGATGAAGGCAAATACCTTGGCGTTACCATTCAAAGCAAACTAAACTGGAAGACCCACGTAAACAATATTTGCACCAGGGGTTTCCTACAAAGAAATCTCCGGCGATGTCCTGCCGCAGTTAAGGATCAGGCCTACAAAACTTACGTCCGCCCTACACTTGAGTTTGCCTCCACTGTATGGGACCCACATCACCAAGACCTTGTGACCCAATTGGAGATGGTTCAACGACGTGCAGCCCGCTTTGTAAAATCTGACTTTGATCAACGACACAGTGTCACTAACATGCTCCATGATCTACAATGGTCAACCCTTAGTGAGAGAAGGGCACGCACCAAGGTCATCATGATAATCCGGATTGTCAATGGACTGGTGGCCATCCCATCTGGTCCACCTCTCTTCATCCCACATGGAGTGACCACAAGGGGCCATAACCTGCAGTTCCGCCAACAGCACTGTAGGATCCTTGTCCATCAACACTCATTCTTCCCGAGTAGCATCTGCCTATGGAACCAACTCCCAGCCGCAGTAGTCTCAGCACCATCCTTGGACTCGTTCCGGAATCAGCTGAGTAACTTGACACTCCGTGGCTAATCCTGCCAGCCCCCAATTTTTACTCGCACCTGCTTCATTGATGATAGCATTGTATATACACCCTCTACGAGCATTTTTGCAGCCGTGTTCCCGCTTTGCTCGCCCACCTTTGCACCGCACTCAGTACGATAATACTCTCCTAGAGAGGCATGTACTTCACCAGGAAGAAGAAGAAGAAGAAGAAGAAGAAGAAGAAGAAGAAGGATGTATGTGCCGGTATGTGCCGAGATGTGCCATCACGTTCCAGGATGTCCCGAGGTGTGCCATCATATCCCAGCATGTGCCAGTATGTGCCATCATGTGTCAGTATAATCCTACTATAAATCTGGAAACGGTGTTTGTTTGTTTGTGTGTTTGTGTGTTTGTGTGTTTGGGTTTTTATTTGTTATCCTTATTTCTCCGTTAGTTGTGATCAAAGTGGCGCCTAATTCGCATGAAAGATAGAGGAAATAACGGAAAGGGTGTTAAAGTTTATTTCAGTGAAATTGGTTAACAATTGGCTCCAAAAACAGCAAAAACCTCTCAGATTTGGCTCATAAATGCCACTAGAATTGAACAACATTGTGCGTTGCGCGTACTACACCACAGCGTAATCTTACCGTGGTAACGCGTCGCGTGCATGTTTGCGCAAGGGCTCACTGACGCGGCACACGCACTTCTACACATGGCGCAGAAGCCACACGGGAATAGGCCTGTTGGTAGGGATATTTGGTGTCATGTTGGGGGGAGGGGAGGGGCGGTGTAAAACCACGGGAAATGGGTTAATGAAGCAACCTGATTTCTTTATAATTTATATAAATCAACCTGGTTTTGGGTGGTGTATGGGGAGGGTTAAAACCACGGGAAATGTTTTAGGATAAGGTTAAGAGTTAATGAAGTAGCCACGGGAAATGGTTAGGAGGGTTATGATAAATCCACCTGGTTGGTGTAGTTGCAGTGAGGGGGGGGGGGGGTTGTATTTAGGGGGTTTATGTGGTTTTAAAAGTACCGAGTTGATGCGGTTTGAGAGATAGGTGCTAATAAAGTAGCCACGGTAAATGGTTTAGGACTGGATATGGTTATATAAATCAACCTGGTTTGGGTGGTGTATGGGGAGGGTAAAACCACGGGAAATGTTTTAGGATAAGTTTAAGAGTTAATGAAGTAGCCACGGGAAATGGTTAGGAGGGTTATGATTATAGATCCACCTGGTTGGTGTAGTTGCAGTGAGGGGGGGGGGGGGGGGCAGGCGGTTGTAGGGGGTTTATGTGGTTTTAAAAGTACCGAGTTGATGCGGTTTGAGAGATAGGGGCTAATAAAGTAGCCACGGTAAATTGTTTAGGACTGGATATGGTTATATAAATCAACCTGATTGGGGGGGTTGTAGGGGTTTATGTGGTTTCAGAGGTAGGTAATGTGGCATAACCATCTAGCGGGGACCCGAGCGTAGCGAGGGTACGCCGCTAGTAATAATAATAATCAGTATTTATATAGCGCCTTTTCCAAAGGTTCAAAGCGCTGTAATTTCGCTGCTACATGTAGTGAATCATACTAAACAATGCAACGTCCAGGCAGCAGCTAAATCAGCGCCAAGTTGCGACATATACACACACATGAACAACATCCACCATTTTTCAATGCAGTATGTGCCATCATGTGCCAGTATGTGCAGAGACGTGCCATCATGTTCCAGTATGTGCTATCATGTTCCAGCATGTGCCGGTATGTGCCAGTGTGTGCCGGGTGTGCCATCATGTCCCAATATGTGCCAGTATGTGCCAGTATGTGCCATCATGTACAAGTATGTGCCGAGGTGTGCCATCATGTTCCAGCATGTGACAGTATGTGCCATCATGTTCCAATATGTGCCATCATGTGCCAGTATGTGCCATCATGTGCCGGTATGTGCCATCATGTGCCAGTATGTACCGAGACGTGCCATCATGTTCCAGTATGTGCCATCATGTTCCAGCATGTGCCATCATGTTCAGCATGTGCCATCATGTTCCAGCATGTGCCAGTATGTTTCAGCATGTGCCGGTATGCGCCATCGTGTGCCAGTGTGTGCCGAGGTGTGCCATCATGTCTCAGCATGTGCTAAGATGTGCCAACATGTTCCAGCATGTGCCGGTATGTGCCATAATGTGCCAGTGTGTGCCGAGGTGTGCCATCATGTCCCAGCATGTGCCAGTATGTGCCACCATGTGCCAGTATGTGCTGAGACGTGCCATCATGTTCCAGTATGTGCCATCATGTTCCAACATGTGCCGGTATGTGCCATCATGTCCCAGTATGTGCCGAGATGTGCCATCATGTCCCAGCATGTGCTAAGATGTGCCATTACCATTCAAAGCAAACTAAACTGGAAGACCCACGTAAACAATATTTGCACCAGGGGTTTCCTACAAAGAAATCTCCGGCGATGTCCTGCCGCAGTTAAGGATCAGGCCTACAAAACTTACGTCCGCCCTACACTTGAGTTTGCCTCCACTGTATGGGACCCACATCACCAAGACCTTGTGACCCAATTGGAGATGGTTCAACGACGTGCAGCCCGCTTTGTAAAATCTGACTTTGATCAACGACACAGTGTCACTAACATGCTCCATGATCTACAATGGTCAACCCTTAGTGAGAGAAGGGCACGCACCAAGGTCATCATGATAATCCGGATTGTCAATGGACTGGTGGCCATCCCATCTGGTCCACCTCTCTTCATCCCACATGGAGTGACCACAAGGGGCCATAACCTGCAGTTCCGCCAACAGCACTGTAGGATCCTTGTCCATCAACACTCATTCTTCCCGAGTAGCATCTGCCTATGGAACCAACTCCCAGCCGCAGTAGTCTCAGCACCATCCTTGGACTCGTTCCGGAATCAGCTGAGTAACTTGACACTCCGTGGCTAATCCTGCCAGCCCCCAATTTTTACTCGCACCTGCTTCATTGATGATAGCATTGTATATACACCCTCTACGAGCATTTTTGCAGCCGTGTTCCCGCTTTGCTCGCCCACCTTTGCACCGCACTCAGTACGATAATACTCTCCTAGAGAGGCATGTACTTCACCAGGAAGAAGAAGAAGAAGAAGAAGAAGAAGAAGAAGAAGAAGGATGTATGTGCCGGTATGTGCCGAGATGTGCCATCACGTTCCAGGATGTCCCGAGGTGTGCCATCATATCCCAGCATGTGCCAGTATGTGCCATCATGTGTCAGTATAATCCTACTATAAATCTGGAAACGGTGTTTGTTTGTTTGTGTGTTTGTGTGTTTGTGTGTTTGGGTTTTTATTTGTTATCCTTATTTCTCCGTTAGTTGTGATCAAAGTGGCGCCTAATTCGCATGAAAGATAGAGGAAATAACGGAAAGGGTGTTAAAGTTTATTTCAGTGAAATTGGTTAACAATTGGCTCCAAAAACAGCAAAAACCTCTCAGATTTGGCTCATAAATGCCACTAGAATTGAACAACATTGTGCGTTGCGCGTACTACACCACAGCGTAATCTTACCGTGGTAACGCGTCGCGTGCATGTTTGCGCAAGGGCTCACTGACGCGGCACACGCACTTCTACACATGGCGCAGAAGCCACACGGGAATAGGCCTGTTGGTAGGGATATTTGGTGTCATGTTGGGGGGAGGGGAGGGGCGGTGTAAAACCACGGGAAATGGGTTAATGAAGCAACCTGATTTCTTTATAATTTATATAAATCAACCTGGTTTTGGGTGGTGTATGGGGAGGGTTAAAACCACGGGAAATGTTTTAGGATAAGGTTAAGAGTTAATGAAGTAGCCACGGGAAATGGTTAGGAGGGTTATGATAAATCCACCTGGTTGGTGTAGTTGCAGTGAGGGGGGGGGGGTTGTATTTAGGGGGTTTATGTGGTTTTAAAAGTACCGAGTTGATGCGGTTTGAGAGATAGGTGCTAATAAAGTAGCCACGGTAAATGGTTTAGGACTGGATATGGTTATATAAATCAACCTGGTTTGGGTGGTGTATGGGGAGGGTAAAACCACGGGAAATGTTTTAGGATAAGTTTAAGAGTTAATGAAGTAGCCACGGGAAATGGTTAGGAGGGTTATGATTATAGATCCACCTGGTTGGTGTAGTTGCAGTGAGGGGGGGGGGGGGGGGGCAGGCGGTTGTAGGGGGTTTATGTGGTTTTAAAAGTACCGAGTTGATGCGGTTTGAGAGATAGGGGCTAATAAAGTAGCCACGGTAAATTGTTTAGGACTGGATATGGTTATATAAATCAACCTGATTGGGGGGGTTGTAGGGGTTTATGTGGTTTCAGAGGTAGGTAATGTGGCATAACCATCTAGCGGGGACCCGAGCGTAGCGAGGGTACGCCGCTAGTAATAATAATAATCAGTATTTATATAGCGCCTTTTCCAAAGGTTCAAAGCGCTGTAATTTCGCTGCTACATGTAGTGAATCATACTAAACAATGCAACGTCCAGGCAGCAGCTAAATCAGCGCCAAGTTGCGACATATACACACACATGAACAACATCCACCATTTTTCAATGCAGTATGTGCCATCATGTGCCAGTATGTGCAGAGACGTGCCATCATGTTCCAGTATGTGCTATCATGTTCCAGCATGTGCCGGTATGTGCCAGTGTGTGCCGGGTGTGCCATCATGTCCCAATATGTGCCAGTATGTGCCAGTATGTGCCATCATGTACAAGTATGTGCCGAGGTGTGCCATCATGTTCCAGCATGTGACAGTATGTGCCATCATGTTCCAATATGTGCCATCATGTGCCAGTATGTGCCATCATGTGCCGGTATGTGCCATCATGTGCCAGTATGTACCGAGACGTGCCATCATGTTCCAGTATGTGCCATCATGTTCCAGCATGTGCCATCATGTTCAGCATGTGCCATCATGTTCCAGCATGTGCCAGTATGTTTCAGCATGTGCCGGTATGCGCCATCGTGTGCCAGTGTGTGCCGAGGTGTGCCATCATGTCTCAGCATGTGCTAAGATGTGCCAACATGTTCCAGCATGTGCCGGTATGTGCCATAATGTGCCAGTGTGTGCCGAGGTGTGCCATCATGTCCCAGCATGTGCCAGTATGTGCCACCATGTGCCAGTATGTGCTGAGACGTGCCATCATGTTCCAGTATGTGCCATCATGTTCCAACATGTGCCGGTATGTGCCATCATGTCCCAGTATGTGCCGAGATGTGCCATCATGTCCCAGCATGTGCTAAGATGTGCCAACATGTTCCAGTTTGTGCCAGTATGTGCCATCATGTGCCAGTATGTGCCCAGGTGTGGCATCATGTTCCTGTATGTGCCAATATGTGCCATCATGTGCCAGTATGTGCCATCATGTTCCAGTATGTGCCAAGGTGTGCCATCATGTTCCAGCATGTCCAAACATGTGCCAAGATGTGCCGGTATGTGCCATCATGTGCCGAGATGTGCCATCATGTGCCATCATGTGCCAGCATGTGCCCGTATGGGCCATTATGTGCCGAGATGTGCCATCACGTTCCAGGATGTCCCGAGGTGTGCCATCATGTGCCAGTGCCGAGGTGTGCCATCATGTTCAAGTATGTGTCATCATGTGCCAGTATGTGCCATCATGTTCCAGCATGTGCCGATATGTGCCATCATGTCCCAGCATGTGCTAGTATGTCCAAGCATGTGCCATTATGTGCCATCATGTGCCAGTATGTGCCATCATGTTCAGCATGTGCCATCATGTTCCAGCATGTGCCAGTATGTGCCATCGTGTGCCAGTGTGTGCCGAGGTGTGCCATCATGTCTCAGCATGTGCTAAGATGTGCCAACATGTTCCAGCATGTGCCGGTATGTGCCATCATGTGCCTAGATGTGCCATCATGTTCCAGCATGTGCCAGTATGTGCCATAATGTGCCAGTGTGTGCCGAGGTGTGCTATCATGTCCCAGCATGTGCCAAGATGTGCAATCATGTTCCAGCATGTGCAGGTATGTGCCATCTTGTGCCATCATGTGCCAGCATGTGCCGAGACGTGCCATCATGTTCCAGTATGTGCGGAGACGTTCCAGGATGTCCCGAGGTGTGCCATCATGTCCAAGCATGTGCCAGTATGTGCCGAGACGTACCATCATGTTCCAGTATGTGCCATCATGTTCCAGCATGTGCCATCATGTTCCAGCATGTGCCGGTATGTGCCAACATGTTCCAGTTTGTGCCGGTATGTGCCATCATGTGCCAGTATGTGCCAGCATGTGCCCGTATGTGCCATCATGTGCCAGTATGTGCCGAGACGTGCCATCATGTTCCAGTATGTGCCATCATGTTCCAGCATGTGCCATATCATGTCCCAGCATGTGCCGGTATGTGCCAACATGTTCTAGTATGTGCCATCATGTGCCAGTATGTGCCGAGATGTGCCATCATGTTCCAGCTAGTATGTGCAAAGATGTGCCAAGATGTGCCATCATGTTCCAGCATGTGCCGGTATGTGCCATCATGTGCCATCATGTGCCCGTATGTGCCATGGCCTATGTGCCGAGATGTGCCATCCCGTTCCAGGATGTCCCGAGATGTGCCATCATGTGCCTAGTATGTGCCGAGGTGTGCCATAATGTTCCAGTATGTTCCAGTATGTGCCATCATGTGCCATCATGTGCCAGTATGTGCCATCATGTGCCAGCATGTGCCATCATGTTCCAGCATGTGCCAGGATGTACCAGTTCGTGCCCAGGTGTGCCACGATGTGCCAGGATATGCCATGATGTTCCAACATGTGCCGATATGTGCCATCATGTTCCAGTATGTGCCATCATGTTCCAGTATGTGCCATCATGTTCCAGCATGTGCCGAGATGTGCCATCATGTTCCAGCTAGTATGTGCCAAGATGTGCCATCATGTTCCAGCATGTGCCGGTATGTGCCATAATGTGCCGAGATGTGCCATCATGTGCCCGTATGTGCCATTAGGCCTATGTGCCGAGATGTGCCTTCACGTTCCAGGATGTCCCGAGGTGTGCCATCATGTGCCTAGTATGTGCCGAGGTGTGCCATAATGTTCCAGTATGTTCCAGTATATGCCTTCATGTGCCATCATGTGCCAGTATGTGCCATCATGTTCCAGTATGTGCCATCATGTGCCAGTATGTGCCATCCTGTGCCAGCATGTGCCATTGCTATCATGTTCCAGCATGAGCCAGGATGTGCCAGGATGTGCCAACATGTTCCAGCATGTGCCAGGATGTACCAGTTCGTGCCCAGGTGTGCCACTATGTGCCAAGATATGCCATGATGTTCCAACATGTGCCAATATGTGCCATCATGTTCCAGTATGTGCCATGATGTGCCATCATGTTCCAGCATTTGCCAGGATGTGACAATGTCAGGATGTGCCATCATGTTCCAAAATGTGCCATTATTGAGCTGTAGATGATTGATATATACATATATATACATATGCATCTTATATATAATACGGAGTTGCCCATTTTTGTCCAGAGATGTTCTCCCCTTTCCGCACCTTTGATTGACTTCAAATTTTTTGTGCGGGTGCGTATGGGGCCCACAATTGTCCAGTTTATGTTTGATTTTTAAAATTTGGGTTAGATTCCGTGAAATTCGAGGTTTTGTAGCCCGTTGCTATGTTATTGCTACGCGCCGCGTATACGCTGGACATGCCATGGCGATGGCCGGCGCACAACTTGCGTAATCGGGCGATTGTCGGCGCGCGCGTATTCAGGCGATTGCCGGCGCACGCGTAGTCAGGCGCCGATGCCGGCGCACGCGTAATCGGGCGATACCGGAACACGCGTAGGTGCACACGCGTTAGTGGCTCAAAGCGTAGTTTGTTATGTGGTAGAGTAAAGGCGGCAAGCATCCGTTGCTCCATAGTGCAAACCCTATAGTACAAGAAAACGGCATGATGAGACAAAAAGTCAATCATATAGCCAGGGTATACAGGAACCCCTTTGAAGGAACTGGGAGCAAGGCTGGCGCAAACCGTATAAGGCGCAAACCGTGACAGGGAAAATGCGTTTATACGACAGTGCCTCAGTCCCATCGCGGACCCATCCACAATGCGGGCCACGGGCACGGGCACGGACAGGGCGCGCTATATAAAACAGAAAACCGTGATATCATATTATACATGGGATAGGCCTATAAATAAACAAGGAACTGTTAGAGCAAAATATGCATGCAGAAATAGTCCTACTGGAGAAGTAATTTAATGTCAATAGGCCGAAAAATAAAATAAACGGATGGCTAACACTGAACTGGGTGGGTACATCAAGTGATCATGATGCGAACCCGCCTCCCGCCAACTATGAAAGACCCACTATAAAACTTCATAAAACCACTAAAAAAACCAGTAGCGTCGCGGACCTAAATTTATTTAATACAGCGGCGGCGTGTTCTATCAGAGACTTGGCAACATTTAGGGGGGGGGGGGGCGTCCGCGAAGGGGGTTGTGAAATCTAGGCCTACACGTGTGTATGAACACATGGGGGTGGGTAGGCCTGTCTGGATTATAAGGGTACACTGGGTACCTGGATAATGGAATATTAAGGGTACCTGTGATAACTGGATTTTAAGGATGTATGGGGTAGGGCCTAGAGTGGTTATTTCATGTCTTATTATGGGATACCTAATAATATTTAGCGTTTCTGGGTAGGCCTTATTAAGATCCCTGGATTATCAAGGGCGCCGTGGCACCGATATTAGGATTAAGGGCACCTGAGTATCAAGGACCTCTTGCTATTGCACAATAGCCTATATACGCTTTGATCATGTTGACGACTAACCGCACACTATATACCATTACACTATATGGGGTATGGGGTTGGTACTGCACATTTTTTTTTGGGGGGGGGTTGTTTGTTTGTTTAAGTCGGTCCGTACGGACACACTTGGGTCTAAGGGACCAGGCTCAAGCAAAATACTCGGGCCAGGCTTAAAAAGCCTATAATTATAAGCATGCTGGCTGAATGACTCATTATCTATGCCCATTTTGCTACAAATCATGAAGGTATCTAATTGAGAGAATAATACTCAGCTAGCGAGTGCCCGAGCGCAGCGAGGGTACGCCGCTAGTCTATAATATAATACGGAGTTGCCCATTCCTGTCCTGAGATGTTCTCCCCTTTCCGCACCTTCGATTGACTTCAAATTTTCTGTGCGAGTGCGTATGGGTCCCAAGACGAACCAGTTTATGTTTGATTTTTTTAATTTGGGTTAGATTTCGTGAAATTCGAGGTTTTTTAGCCCGTTGCTACGGTATTGCTACGCGCCGCGTATACGCTGAGCACGCCATGGCGATGGCCGGCGCACAACTCGCGTAATCGGGTGATTGTCGGCGCGCGCGTATTCAGGCGATTGCTTGCGAACGCGTAGTCAGGCGCCGATTGCCGGCGCACGCGTAATCGGGCGATACCGGAACACGCGTAGGTGCACACGCGTTGGTGGCGCAAAGCGTAGTTTGATATGTGGTAGAGTAAAGGCGGCAAGCATCCGTTGCTCCATAGTGCAAACCCTATAGTACAAGAAAACGGCATGATGAGACAACAACAAAAAGTCAATCATATAGCCAGGGTATACAGGATTACAGGGACCCTGGCCCTTTGAATGAATTGGGAGCAAGGCCGGCGCAAACCGTATAAGGCGCAAACCGTATGCCTGCATTCAGGATAACATATTGTGTTAATAGTGACAGGGGAAATGATTTAATACGACAGTGCCTCAGTCCCATCGCGGACCCATCCACAATGCGGGCCACGGGCAGGGCGCGCTATATAAAAACATAGATAGGCCTATAAATAAACAAGGAACTGTTAGAGAAAAATATGCATGCAGAAATAGTCCTACTGGAGAAATAATTTAAGGTCAATAGGCCGAAAAATAAAAAAAACGGATGGCTAACACTGAACTGGGTGGGTACAAAGTGATCATGGTGAGAACCCGCCTCCCGCCAACTATGAAAGACTTATCTGAATTATAAGGGTACACTGGGTACCTGGAGTATGGAATATTAAGGGTACCTGTGATAACTGGATTTTAAGGATGTATGGGGTAGGGCGGGTTTAAGGATGTATGGGGTAGGACGGGGGCGTCCGCGAAGGGAGTTGTGAAATCTAGGTCTAGGTGGGTAGGCCTGTCTGGATTATAAGGGTACACTGGGTACCTGGAGTATGGAATATTAAGGGTACCTGTGATAACTGGATTTTAAGGATGTATGGGGTAGGGCCTACCAGAGTGGTTATTTCATGTCTTATTATGGGATATCTAATAATATTTAGCGTTGCTGGGTAGGCCTTATTGAGATCCCTGGATTATTAAGAGCGCCGGGGCACCGATATTAGGATTAAGGGCACCTAAGTATCAAGGACCTCTTGCTATTGCACAATGGCCTATAGTCTATACGCTTTGATCATGTTGACGACTAACCGCACGCTATCTTCTATACCATGTATACACTATATGGGGTATGGGGTTGGTACTGCACATTTTGGGGGGTTTGTTTGTTTGTTTGTTTAAACCGTCGGTCCGTACGGACACACGCTTGGGTCCTGAAGGGACCAGGCTCAAGCAAAATGAAAATGCTCGTGCCAGGCTTAAAAAGCCTATATAAGCATGATGGCTGAATGAAATGAAAGTTAGAAAAGATGGAAGAAAAGCCTGAAGTAAAAAGAGCCACTTCCAACAAATGGAGTAACTATACCATTGTTTCCCTCCTAAATGGGGTATTGAAATTGGGTCCGAGATTCAAAGATATCACAAAACTCAATTTCTGTGAACAAATTCTATTTCAAATGAAAAAAATAAATTCAGGGCTCTACAATTTTGAACTCATTATCTATGCCCATTTATCTACAAATCATGAAGGTATCTAATTTAGATAATAATACTCATCTAGCGAGTGCCCGAGCGTAGCGAGGGTACGCCGCTAGTCTATAATATAATACGGAGTTGCCGATTCCTGTCCTGAGATGTTCTCCCCTTTCCGCACCTTCGATTGACTTCAAATGTTCTGTGCGAGTGCGTATGGGTCCCACAACGAACCAGTTTATGTTTGATTTTTGAAATTTGGGTTATATTTCGTGAAATTCGAGGTTTTTTAGCCCATTGCTACGTTATTGCTACGCGCCGCGTATACGCTGAGCACGCCATGGCGATGGCCGGCGCACAACTCGCGTAATCGGACGATTGTCGGCGCGCGCGTATTCAGGCGATTGCCGGCGCCACGCGTATTCAGGCGATTGCCGGCGCACGCGTAGTCAGGCGCCGATTGCCGGCGCACGCGTAAACGGGCGATACCGGAACACGCGTAGGTGCACCGCGAAGGGGTTATGAAATCTAGGCCTACACGTGTGTATGAACACATGGGGGTGGGTAGGCCTGTCTGGATTATAAGGGTACACTGGGTACCTGGATTATGGAATATTAAGGGTACCTGTGATAACTAGATTTTAAGGATGTATGGGGTAGGGCCTACCAGAGTGGCTATTTCATGTCTTATTATGGGATACCTACATGTATAATAATATTTAGCGTTTCTGGGTAGGCCTTATTAAGATCCCTGGATTATTAATGGCGCCGTGGCACCGATTAGGATTAAGGTCACCTGAGTATCAAGGACCTCTTGCTATTTCACAATAGCCTATATACGCTTTGATCATGTTGAAGACTAACCGCACACTATCTTCTATACCATGTATACCCTATATGGGGTATGGGGTTGGTACTGCACATTTATTTTTTATTTTTTTTGGGGGGTGGGGTGTTTGTTTGTTTGTTTGTATGTTTAAACCGTCGGTCCGTACGGACACACGCTTCGGCTTGGGTCCTGAAGGGACCAGGCTCAAGCAAAATGCTCGGGCCAGGCTTAAAAAGCCTATATAAGCATGCTGGCTGAATGAAATGAAAGTTAGAAAAGATGGAAGAAAAGCCTGAAGTAAAAAGAGCCACTTCCAATAAATGGGGTAACTATAACATTGTTTCCCTCCTAATAAATGGGGTATTAAAATTGGGTCCGAGATTCAAATATATCACAAAACTCAGATTTCTGTGAACAAAGTCTATTTCAAATGAAAAAAAAATAATTCAGGGATCTACAATTTTGAACTCATTATCTATGGCCATTTTGCTACAAAACATGAAGGTATCTAATTTAGATAATAATACTCAGCTAGCGAGTGCCCGAGCGTAGCGAGGGTACGCCGCTAGTAATAATATAATATAATGATCATTGATGAATATTCATAACCAAGATGGTGGAACTTCTTACATAGAACACTTACCCTTGTTCGGGCCAGTTGAATAAATCCTCTCATGATTGGTTGGTGGTTGGTTGGTGGTTGGTGGTGGTTGGTTGTTTGATTGATTGATTGATTGATTGATTGATTGATTGATTGATTGATTGATTGATTGATTGATTGATTGATTGATTGATTGATTGATTGATTGATTGATTGATTGATTGATTGATTGATTGATTGATTGATTGATTGATTGATCTGTTGGTTGATTGATTGATTGATTGATTGATTGATTGATTGATTGATTGATTGATTGGTTGGTTGGTTGATTGATTGATTGATTGATTGATTGATTGA
>CM069450.1:15773700-15776200 GCA_035610835.1 Ophiura sarsii | reverse complement strand
TCTAAACCATGCGATGTTTTCTGCCGGTTTTGTGGACAACCTCATTTGTACCCCCCCCCCCCCCCCCCCACCCCCACTAACCTATCAAATTTCGGCTGCTGCCGGTGAAAAAATAGTGCAATTTTTACGATTTTTTACGAGTCTGTAAAAATAGTTGAAATAAGCCCCTGAAATAAGCCCGTCGGTGAACTCGAGCCTCCGTCGGTAGATTCGCGTATTTTACCATGCGGTTTTTTGGCCGGTTTTGTGGACAACCTATAGCTACACCCCCCCCCCCCCCCCCCCCCCCCCCCCCCCCCCCCCCCCCCCCTTGGGTTTTAAAAAAAATAGTGCAACTCGGCACATACTGGCACATGATGGCCCACCTCGGGACATCCTGGAACGTCTCGGCACATACTGGAACATGATGGCACATACGGGCACATGCTGGCACATGATGGCACATGATGGCACATACCTGCACATGCTGGGACATGATAGCACACCCCGGCGTACCCAAGGGTGGTGGTGGGGGGCGGGCTAGGGGCCGTAGTCGACTTTGTATAGCTTGTATAATTTCACTGTCACACAATCGAACAACACCCTCTTATGGCCGGCCCAATGTCCAGTAACTCGAAAAACCAAGTTTTTCGACGAAAAACTTGGTTTATCGATTGAAAATCCAAGTTTTTCAAGTGAAAAACCAAGTTTTTCTCGAAAAACTTGGTTTATCAATTGAAAATCCAAGTTTTTCAAGTGAAAAACCAAGTTTTTCAAGTGAAAAACCAAGTTTTTCTCGAAAACTTGGTTTATCAATTGAAAAACTAAGTTTTTCGACAGCTAGGCGAAAACTTGGTTTATCAAAATGATAAACCAAGTTTTTCGAATTATTGGATAATACACTTAGATAAACTTGGTTTTTCAATCGAGAAACCAAGTTTTTCAACGAGGAACGTAAAATAATTAGAAAAACTTGGTTTATCAAATTGATAAACCAAGTTTTTATAATTATTGGACATTACACTTTGATAAACTTGGTTTTTCGATCGAAAAACCAAGTTTATCAAAGTGTAATGTCTATGGCCCAATGTTCAGTAACTCGAAAAACCAAGTTTTTCGGCGAAATTGATTGAAAATCCAAGTTTTTGAAGTGAAAATCCAAGTTTTTCTCGAAAAACCAAGTTTATCGACGCCTAATGTCCATTAATTATCATTTTGAAAAACCAAGTTTTTTGATCGAAAAACTTGGTTTTTCTACGCGGAATGTAAAATAATTCGAAAAACTTGGTTTATCAAATGAAAAACCAAGTTTTTCGACGCCTAATGTCCAATAATTCGAAAAACTTGGTTTATCAAATTGAAAAACCAAGTTTTTCGATCGAAAAACTTGGTTTTTCAACGCGGAATGTAAAATAATTCGAAAAACTTGGTTTATCAAATGAAAAACCAAGTTTTTCGACGCCTAATGTCCAATAATTCGAAAAACTTGGTTTATCATTTGAAAAACTAAGATTATCGATTTGAAAAACCAAGATTTTCACCTAGGCCCTAGGCGTCGAAAAACTTGGTTTTCAATTGATAAACCAAGTTTTTCTAATTATTTTACGTTCCGCGTCGAAAAACTTCGTTTTTCAATTGATAAACCAAGTTTTTCGAATTATTGGACATTGCACTTTGATAAACTTGGTTTTTCGATCGAAAAACCAAGATTTTCTCCAGCCAACTGAAAATCTTGGTTTTTCGAATCGATAATCTTGGTTTTTCATTTGAAAAACCAAGTTTTTCGCCTAGCTGTCCGACAAACTTGGTTTTTCAATTGATAAACCAAGGAGAAAAACTTGGATTTTCACTTGAAAAACTTCGGATTTTCAATCGATAAACCAAGTTTTTCGGCGAAAAACTTGGTTTTTCGAGTTACTGGACATTGGGCCTGCCATACCCTCTGATACTTCCCATCCGAGAACCGACAAAATACAAGATTGGAGCGGTTTTCGCAAGGCGAAGTATCAGAGGGTGTTGTTCGATTGTGTGACAGTAAAATACATGGCATACAAAGCAAACTAGGGGGGCCGGTTCCCCCTGAAATAAGCCCGTCGGTAAACTCGACCCCCGCCCCCCCCCCCCCCCCCCCCCCCCCACCTACCCCAGTTTCCAAAAGCTGGGTACGCCACTGCTTTCCTTCCCTCCAGGCTCCAACTCTTGAACTTATTATTGGTAGGCCTAGGGTAACATGGGGTAATATGGGACACGGGGTAAAGTGGGACAGTGGTTTTCGGAAATACTTTTTTACCTTAAAATAGTCAAATTGTGCCCATTTTTGTAACAAAAAAGCTTTGATATATTGTCTATTTATATTTGCAACCAATTTTAAGTATCATCCTTCGTGAAACGGGACACTTCAGAGGGTCGTAAGCCTTAGGCGTCGAAATTGATGCTGCATTTCACCAATGCTACTAAGCATAGGTCACGACTTGACACTAAATATCTATGAATCAATGCCCCGGATTTTAGTTTCTCAAAG
>CM069450.1:15610501-15773600 GCA_035610835.1 Ophiura sarsii | reverse complement strand
CCACTGTCAGCACATAGTAAATCAATGGCGTCCCATCTTACCCCTTGTGGGGGAAGATGGGACAAAAAATTAAGAAACATTTTATCGCCTGGGGTAAGAAGGGACACCTTGATAAAATAATGAAGCCGGAGGCCGACGGGCACAATTTTTGGTGAAACTAAAGTCTTGTTAAGGCTCTTGGTGATACCTTTTGCTTTGGTGGGGTCACTTGTCGGATATTCGTATTACAGCTGAGTAAAATTAGGTGTCCCATATTACCCCATGTTACCCCTACTTGTAATACCCTTGTATTACTCTTGAACTTATATTATTGGATTGGATTAAAAAGCGCACCAAATGCACCATTGAAACATGTGGGAAGTGCCCTTTAAAAAAGCGCACCACTATTAAGACCATTGACCATGCACCATTGAACATGAAAAAACCCAATCAATGTGCTGTCAAATAAAAGGAAATGCCCCGCCTGCAAATCTTCCGTGAAGACTCTGGTAATTTTCCCCCGGCCCCCCAACGCAACACAAAAGTTGGTAACCATGACTGTTCTAAAAATCACGGAAAAGGGGTATATTTTCGATTGTCAGCCGCTGACACTTAGTGACAGCGAAATCATGAAAATAGGGGGTATTTTCATGAATTAGTCTCCGCGAAATTCGAAAAAGGGGTATTTTAGGAAGAGGAAAAAACTAAAAACATCACAGTATGGATTTAATTATTTGATAGAACATGTTAACAACCCAAATACACCACTTGGTTACACTAGTTTATAACAAATTACCATAAACGCCTATTACTATTGGGAGCAACAAGTTTTTATCTACTTAAATGTATGTATAAAGTGTCTTTGAAAAGGGGTGTTTGAAATTATAGTCATTGAAAAGCCAAAAAAAGGGGGTATTTTTCACCTCCAATTTTGTCCTCGTTTTGCTAAAAAAGGGGGGTAAAATTGTTGAAAAATCCTTGCAAAGGGGTACTTTGAAAAAATGAAGAACAGTCATGGTTACCAACTTTTGTGTCGAGTTGGGGGGGCCGGGAATTTTCCATGTAACTTATCTGGAGACGATATGAGAAAAAACAAAAACGAGACAAAGCGCGTCACCGGCGGCGGCTGGTCGTAACAGTAGTTTGACAGATAAATAGGGTTGGGTAGTAGCTACACTGTAAGGGAGTGTTCAGAAATACTTTTGGCTTAACAATTTTTAGTTTTGAAAATATTGACCAAAAAGTGCCAAAAAAAGGTTAACAGTAGGCCTACAAGAGATGTGGTGGAGGCAGCGCCCTCAATGACAAAAATATTTGATAAAAACTGGGATTTGTATATTTTTTACAATTGTATTACATGTATGAACTTACACCTATAGAGTTAAGAAAAATCAGCCCTCTTTGTACAATAAAAAGTCGATTCAAAAATGCTGGTAGAGCCGCAACCAGCATTTTACATGGTTTATAAGGGTGGTATTCCAACATATTTAAAACATTGTTTTAATCAAGTTTTGCTGGGTTTTTTTAGTAGAAACAACAAGAATGGCAATTTTTAATGTTCATCTTGAATTCTGAAGTAAATTAATACAAATAAAAAAAATCAACATGACATTGTGTCCCTTTAATTATTGGGTGCTTCCACCATGTCACCAGAAGGGCACACCACACACCAAATTTTGAAAAACGTGTAAAAAGGCCATTTTAAGACACATTTTCTGCCCTTTCGGCTTCGGTTACATTTTTACCTGCCATGCTGTCACTATAATGAGTCTTAATGACCAACCTTCTTTCATTAGCAAGCTAGATTTTCCGCCTTGATTTGCCGCAAGGATCCGAAACAGCCGCCATCATTATCCGAAAACAGCGCCATCATTTTCCCGCGTTTTCTGGTATGCCTGTTCACCATTTATTCAGGTCTTCCACCTTGGGCACTATTTAGGTCGATTAATAAAACAAACGTATTTTTATATCATTGTTGTCTTGTATGAGGCAATGGATAGGTCACCGTCACATTCGATCATTTTAATATACAAATACCATCCCTGGTGAATCAAATGATCCGAAAACCTCACCTTTTCAAGTAGCCTTTGTGTTTCTCCAGGAGAAGAAGAAGGATTACACGAATTGCGCATTGATTTGGTGGGGGCGGGTTAGACTGTAACTCTCAGTCGCCCTCTTTCGTCGCTATCTTGCATGCTCGTCCATTTAGTACAGCTTTAGCGGCCGTACGGTAATATTGAAGACTGGGGGATGTAACTAGGGGGAGGTGCAGACGCAGAGAGACGAATCTTGGCGAGATTACAAAATTTGATACATTTGCGTAGATTCACGCGCTTTACTCCGTAAACTACTTCCGCTCCGGTTGTAAACACGCCAAGATTCGTCTTCTTGCCGTGCAGGCGCTAATATGAAGACGGGCTCCCTGTAGCAGGTTACATGCACACAAAAACTCAAAAACTGTTTTAATTTAATTTGGTAAACGTAAAAGTATGTATGTATTTTAAAGTTCTATAGAGTAAAATCAGTAGGAAAGCAGCAGCATTAGTTATTAAAATAGTGTGCTATCTATTCCCACAGTTGCAGATCAGTCCATATGCTCGAAAAAGGTAAGAAAACCTAGATTTTATCATCGTCTTTTTTTAAAGGAAATGGCTATTCGTACAACTGTTGTACGAATTGCACGAAGATTTCTCTAATTCGCACAACGACTCTGGACCAAATGAGGTTCGAGCATGCAATCAAAGTATAGATGCATGGTTTAAAAGCTCTCGAACAGGGGGCTTCTGAGGGGGGATGTGCCCCCAAAAGCTCGAACAGGGGACGTCTGAGGGGGATGAGCCGGGGGATGAGCCCCCCACAGAAGTTGATTTTTTTTTCAATTTTCGAACCATATCTGGTGTATATATTTTTGACCAACACAACATTATCGAAAAGCCACCTTTTCATTTCCAATCAATATTTTGGTGTTTTTTTTAATGCACAATGAAAAGAAGTTGAGCATACTATACTGATATTTTCTTGATTTCAGTATACCGTATATTATTTAAAAGCTCGAACAGAGGAGAGTCTGATGCATGGGTGATGTGCCCATCAGAATTGGATTTTGTTCAAATTTTCGAACCCATTTGGTGCATACTTTTGAACAATATTTTATTGAAAAAGTGATAAAAGCAATCACTTTATTTCATTTTGCGACTGCGGCCTTGGCCATCGCACATACACTATATAAAAAATCAGGGCGATGATTACATTGACCCCCCCCCCCCCCCCCCCTCACCCCAGGTCAAACTTAAAGTGGGGGGGGGGGGGGATTCCCGCCCATCCCACCCCGGGATTTCCGCCTAGTGTACTAAACAGGACTCCCTTTTCCACCGGGGCCTCCCATATGTCTTACAATACCCGTAGCAAAAAAAAAAGGTACCGGGTGTCCACCCAGTAGACATCCGGTGGCTACCGGATATCATGCCGGTAACTTTTTTGAAGGCACCCCGATGACACCGGCTAGCTGATAACCTTTCCGATAACTAAAATAAGTTATCGGGAAGGTACCAGAAACACACACGAGTTCCCAGGAAGGTGCCAGGAAACATAATGAGTTCCAGGAAGGTGCCAGCAAACTTAGTCTCTAAAAATGAGTTCCCAGGAAGGTGCCAGCAAACTTAGTCTCTAAAAATGAGTCCCCAGGAAGGTACCAGCAAACTTAGTCTCTAAAATTGAGTTCCCAGGAAGGTGCCAGCAAACGGTCAAAGGTCAAGGCAAAAGATCACATGATGACCAACTGATTTTAAATTTGCTGTTGTCTGCCCTATATAGCAGTGATCATGGCAGTTGTGATGTGGAGCATATGATGGATATTGTGGTTCCTTTTGAAGGTATTTGACATTTGTATGTGAATTGTGAATCCCTATTGTCTAAAGAACAGTTATGTGGAATATATGTCACTGGAATTGTACTGTAGATGACTAAAATGTGTAAATATAGTAAGCTTTAATAAGCTACATAAAAGTAAGCTTAATACACTTGCATTATATAGACCATGTAAATTTGGCTTACCTCTAATGGTCACATCACTTTAAGTGATGTGGAAAAGTGTTTGGGTGATGTTTTGAATGAATCTGGTGTGAGGGGTGGGGGTGTGTTGGTATTGGGTGACATATTTAGAGCCTAGACGGGATTAAGGGCTCACAACACTAAATAAGTGTTGGGAGATGTTTGGAATTTGTGTGGTTAAATAAGTATGATGTCTACTAGCTTCTGCCATTTGTTGGTGGCATACTTTGGAGAATGTGTCCAAGGAATCTCAACTGGCGGCTCTTTACACCGTGGATAAGAGGTTTCGTCTTGATCATGTCGTAAATGTTGGTGTGTGGGACATGATTGTGAGTCATGGGTTATATGCTAAGCATTCCCCATTAAGGTACATGTTAGTTACTGTAAAAGCTTAAAGCTTAAATTTGTGTGCAAAATATATTTCCACGAAAAATATTGACTGAGTGGTACCAGGTGACCACCCGATAACCATCCGGTGGTCATCCGCTACCTCATGGTTAACAGTTGCCTTCATAGGTTCCTGGTAGCTACCAGGAACCTGAAAACTAATTGGCATAAATTATCATAAAAGACACCGGGTGGCCACCAGGTAACCACCTGGTGACCACCCCGGTACCTACTAATTTGCATGTGAAAATGTACCCCGATGTCTACCCGATTACTACCCGGTAGACATCTGTACTTCATGGTTTAGGGTCTACGTAGTAGTACCTGGTGACCACCCGATGACCACCAGGTAGTTCCCCAGCAACATGCATTTTTTTTGCTATGGGTAGTTGTACGAATTACAGGGACTCCATCTTATTTTTACAATGAACTTACCCCCCAACGGACAGCTACGGACTCACATCTTCTTACAATAGTTGTACGAATAACAGGGATTCCCCTCTAATATTTTTACAATAGTTCTATGAATAACATATAACAGGGACTCCCCTCTTATTTTTTACAATAGTTGTACGAATAACAGAGACTCTCGTCTAATTCGTACAACAGTTGTACGAATAACAGAGACTCTCGTCAAATTCGTACAACAGTTGTGCGAATTACAGCTATACCTCGCTTATTCGTACAACAGTTGTGCGAATTACAGCGATACCGCGCTAATTCGTACAACAGTTGTACGAATAGACTCTTCCTTTTTAAAAAGCATCAAAATTCAAAAAGCATTGCTGGCCCAATTTTCAACTTTTTATTTTTTTAAATTTTACATGAAAGGTCATCCTTAGAATTGTCGCATTTCAAAGTTTGAGTTGCATAACTCCAATGGTTCTTATTTAGAAAACACAAGGTCACAAGAAAGTTGCCCATAGACCCTATTCACACGCGGCAGCCATTTCCAAAATATGCCACCCAAGGCAACCTCGTTCCTGTTTGGTCTATCTGCGCCTCGCGCTGCACAATAGAGCTGCGCAAGACGCGTGGTACCAAAGCGCGCGGTGTACGCATCCTCACGCAAGTCACGCAGACGCAGGTATACGTAACGAGAACGAGGCTTGGGTGGCAAATTTTAGAAAATGGCTGCCGCGTGAATATGGTCTATTGTTGAGTAGTCCGAGGTGGCTCAGACTTGTTCCGATACGATCACTTGACTGATCTACTGGGAGGAACGACAACACTACGCTACGTGAACGAGCTAATTGTTGAGTAGCACACAAACTGGCTGGGGGTTAACTATAATAGTCGTCGTCAGAATACTGTCTTAGCCTTTAGGCACTTTTAAAACCGCCAACGCACGCGATCTAGTTAATGAGCGTGTGGGCGGGGACATTCATGACACATAGATATGATCGCGGCATATCGGATTACAGGGGCCGCGACGCGTCAAACTGCTTAAAGATAACGCTGTTGTGACGCTGTTCTACAACGCACTTCCTTGTTTACGCTGTACGCAGTTGTCACAGAAAAAAGTGCTGAAGTATTCTGACGGTGACTATAGTAGTACAGTAATAATGGTAGATTGCTACCAGGCCCGGAACTTACGTAAGCAGGATTTTTAGGGGGGGGCGGTGTTTTTGTCTGGAAAAAGGTACCAACAAAATCGTAAGGGTGCCCCAATTTTTTTTTCAGTCATCTCAGAAAATTTGAGAGAGGGTGGGGGGTTAGAACATATTTTAGTCCAAACCGGCTCCGAAAACGGGGGGTGTTTTTTACAAAACATTGGTACACAAAAATAGTACAATGGTACACGAAAAAGGATTTTTTTTTCAGATGGGGGGGGGGGGCAGGGTGGCTAGTATTCAGAATTTCAGAGCGAACTTTAATAGTAGGGGCCTAGTACTAAGTTTGGGTTTTTATTGTGGACTTGTGGACGATATTAAGAGGAAAACAAATTGACAATTTGATTAAATACTGTTACTGGTAAACACATTCTTGGTCTTACATTGCAGTTCTGAGGACTAAAACTGCATCTGCTAGAGGTCATTTGAAATACGTTCTTTTTGTTTTCAGGAGGGCTGACAGTTTGGCTGACAAGATGAGGCTTACCTACACCGCCATATTCGCTGGATTTGCATTGGCCATTGGCGTTGCCACATTTCCCATCATTATATCACCTATGATGAACCCAAAGAAATGGCGTAAGTTTGTAACAATCCTTGATGGCTGCTTATGTGATCTTTGTCAAATTTTTACACATATTTTTGTCGCTCTTATAATGAAATTTTGACGATCAGGAAAAGACATTCCTGGACTCATAAATCGATCTTTATTTCTTGATGGTATTTTCTGTAGACAAATCTCATAACTCAACTAAATCACTAATGAAAAACTGCTTCTAATAATTGATGGAATTTTCAACATATTTGTGTATAATTAATTATATTTGCCCTAATTTGTAACATTTAATGCACGTCTATGCGTTTGAAATGAGGGCCTGCTTGGAAAACAGTGTGAGTCGCTGTAGTAATATATCACCATAGACGGTTACCGTCCGTCTATGATATCACCCTAAACAATAAAGAACAAACAAACAAACTATAACAAACAAACAAACAAAATGACACCTCCACACCTTTTAAAATTCTCTGTCACAATTTTTTACAAGGGTGTGCAAGTTACCTAAATGTACCATGTCCACCGTTGACTTCACCCAATATATTTTATCTCTAATTCTATAGAATATTACTAGAATATCTTTGAATAATATTACATGGTTGGAGTGATTTTATATGAAAAAAATATGTACATAGCTGCTTTTGATTTTCACTCAATATTAGTACTGAAACACCATGGTGTTGGACCTTCATGGTTTTGATATTACCATATTAATTGATAGCAAAGTCATTTTAGGTGGGGCGGTTATTTGTAACACAATTACTGCCATTAATGTTGCTACAGTTGTAGAATTCAACAATATTGAGTAGCATGTTCATACAGAAAACCAAAGTACATTTTGGGGCTAAGTGTTTTAAATTTCCTTTTAAATTGTGTGACATGTGAATCGTCTACCACACTCATGGTTGTGTTAAAGTCAGGGGTCTTTACTCCAAATTAACTAACTTTTCAACGTTTAGGGTAGGGTTGGTGAGTATTTAATTGTTTTTTTTCTTTTCAAGTCATTCAAAAAATGTAGAGGTAGGCGCTTATTAGGGAAGGGGCGCTTATTAGGGATAATACGGTACTCAATATTGGTACTGAAATAATGGACCTTGGTTGTATTTGATAAGGCTATATTAAAAAAATAATTTGTCTCAAAGCTCCCCGCGCGCGTTAGTTAATTGGTGCGCAAAAAAAGTTCCCAAAGTGTCACCGATTTTTCAGATTTTCATTGATCACATTATATTTAAATACAAAAGATCACTTTTACAAGGATTTCAATATTTTATATTTATAAAAATAAAAATAAAACGTTAAAAAAAAACGCATTCCGCATTAGGTTTTGAAAAACTGAAGAGCTTGAGACAAAAGATTTGTTTAATATAGCCTAATATGGTTGTATTTTTGTGGCTTCTTGCAGAAGATGTACAGAAAGAGACAAGGAAAGGGATGGACAAAAAAGCAATACAACCTGGCAGTAAGTACAAATTCTAGTGCCCAAGCGTGGGAATTGGTTGTTTCTCCCTCCCCCCCCCCCCCCCCCAACCCCTCATGTTTCTAGCCATTTTGGTCAAGATGATTTGCCCTCTGCACATGCACATATTTTCTGTAAGTTTATTTCTTTGATTTTTCCTAGATATTTCGATTTTCCACAAAATGAGTGATTCACTGACTTGGCGTTTTTTTTGATGAAATGGGCTAATTGGAATACTGATATTTACAGACTTTTTAACTGTTTCTCCTATTAATTGTCATCTTATACTTCATATTTCAAATGGCACAGGGATTGAAGTTATTGGTCTTAGGTATCATGATGCTGCAAAGATTCTGGGATTTACTTGCTTCTGGTGTTATGTTATGCAATCATCTTAACACATGTTTCACAAAACAATTCAAATTTCTGGCCAAATTTCTAATTTGGCAGTATCCAAAAGTACATACTTTAATGCTATGACATTTTATACAACACCTAAGAAGATCATTGTTATTTCATTGGAGGATTATAGGTCACGTGTGATTAACTATCCACTCCATTGCATGATTTGCCGTGCATCGACCCCTACAATACATTGCACGGTAAGCCGCTCGGCCCTAAACGCGATTTACGGGTTGTCGCCCGTAATTAGATTTACGTAATTAGATGGTAGATTTTCTTAGTGTTGTATAAAACAAATAATGCATGTTTTCATTCGTGCAATGGAACAAATATTTTCATTCGGTGAAAGATGCAATGTTCCATTCAACTCGGCTCCGCTTCGTTGAATGGAACATTGCATCTTTCACCGAATGAAAATATTTGTACCATTGCACTCATAAACATTCATTAAAACATAACGTAAAAAAAGTGAATTATTTGAAAGGCAAATGTTCATGCTTTACAATGATTCTCTATTAAATAGAACCACTCATGCGTCTTATAACAAGATCACTTTAATTACATATTGCCAGACCCTCAGGTCTACATGGAAAATGTTTCTTCATTAATCTTTGCAATAGACAGGGGTGTGAGAGGCCACAAATAAAAAAAAGAGGAAAACAGACAAAAACGAGGAAAAAAAGCGTAAAAATGCCAGATATGGGCTGAAAAGAAAAGAAAAGGCTGAAATTTTGGCATAGGAAAAATGTAAAAAAAGAGGAAATCAGCTAAAAAGAGGAAGTCTCACATCCCTAAATATATAAAAACAGGCACATTTTGTAACCTTATAATTATTTCTACATGGAAAGTATACTTGTGATGATGTAGCACATTAAAAGGGGCGACTTTTGCGACTGTTTGTTTTTAAGATATAGATGAAAATGGACAGAAACAAATAAAGAATCTGAATGCCTTGATCAATGTTGATGCATTTGGTGTCATTCTAAAGCTTAGAAGGTGCTCTGAGAGCACACATAATAAACTCAATATTGACTTCACCTGCAAAGTCTCTCCTTTTGATGTGCTGCATCACATGTGCATCAGTAAATCACTATCTCAAGAGTTATCAAGAGGCACAGGATTGTTAAAACAGTGAAAATGTATTGTACACAAATGTGCTACAAAGACTTTGAGTGAGCTATTTGTTATCTTTTTGTTATCTTTTTCTTTTCAGATATGCGAGTGTGGAGTGACCCATTCGCACCTAAACCAGATGCACAGCCCAAGAAAACAGATGCTAGCTCATAATTGACGGCCATATTTATGCATGTAGCCCGGATTTGGTGGATGAAGTGTTCCCAATCAAGACAGAGCAAGAAGGGGGCAAGCGAAATAGAACTTTTAACATCAACTTCAAACTTCGAAGTGCATCTGCCTCTTAGATGCAGGTGTGTCTGTCCATTCACCCTTTAGGCAAAAGAAAAAGAAGAAGTTGTGTTTCCCTCAGCGACCGACCCTAAAATCGTAAAAACTAGGGTCGCATTATTTTTTATTTTTTATCTTTTTTTTTGATTTAAATTTGATTAAAAGTGTCAAAATGCTACTATTTCTTGCTTGAAATGAATAAGTAAGCTTAAATAAATGTTTTGTTAGACTATTGTCACACTAGAAACATTGGTTAATTTGACATTATGGGCCTATACCAATTTCGTCTTGCTTGACATACACCAAATATTTTTCAGCTAAAATTTTTTTAAAAATTGAAAAAAATTGAAGATTTTTTTTTTGAAAAAAAAGAGGAAAAAAATGATTTCCGACAGACCAACCCGATTTTAAAATTTTGCCCTTGAGGGCAACACAACTCCTTTTTTTGGCCTTATCAGCTGCAGACACTTGCGAGTCTGGAGTGACCCATTCGCACCTAAACCAGATACACAGCCCAGGAAAACGGATGATAGCTCATAATTGACGGCCATATTTACGGGCACCTAACCCGGATTTGGTGGATGAAGTGTTCCCGTCCAAGACAGCAAGAAGGGGGCAATCGAAATAGAACTTTAACATCAACTTCAAACTTCGAAGTGCATCTGCCTCTTAGATGCAGGTGTGTCTGTCCATTCACCCTTTAGGCAAAAGAAAAAGAAGAAGTTGTGTTGCCCTCAGCGACCGACCCTAAAATCGTAAAAACTAGGGTCGCATTCTTTTTTCTTTTTCTTTTTTTTTCTTTCTTTTTTTTAAATTTAAATTTGATTAAAAGTGTCGAAATGCTACTATTTCTTGCTTGAAATGAATAAGTAAGCTTATATAAATGTTTTGTTAGACTATTGTCACACTAGAAACATTGGTCAATTTGACATATGGGCCTATACCAATTTTGTCTTGCTTGACATACACCAAATATTTTTCAGCTAAAAAAGAAATTGAAGAAGAAAAAAAAGAGAAAAAAAAAGATTTCCGACAGACCAACCTGATTTTAAAATTTGGCCCTTGGGGGCAACACAACTCCTTTTTTTTGGCCTTATCAGCTGCAGACACTTGCCAGTCTGGAGTGACCCATTCGCATCTAAACCAGATGCACAGCCCAGGAAAACGGATGCTAGCTCATAATTGACGGCCATATATTTTGGCACGAAGCCCGGATTTGGTGGATGAAGTGTTCCCAACCAAGACAGAGCAAGAAGGGGGCAAGCGAAATAGAACTTTTAACATCAACTTCAAACTTCAAAGTGTGACCGCCTCTTAGATGCAGGTGTGTCTATTCACACGTTATCAGCTGCAGACGTTTGCACCTAAACCAGATGCACAGCCCAGGAAAACAGATAATAGCTCATAAGGCAAAAAAAAAAAAAAAAGTTGACTTGCCCTTTCAGGGTCAGGGTCGGACGGTCGGATTTTTGTTTTGTTTTTTTGTTGAAATGTTTTGAAAATTTACTGCACAAAAACACGTTTTAAAGAAGGAAAAAAAAATATATATATATATATATTATTATTATTTTTTTTTTTTTTAAACAAGCAGATACTAATTTAAAAACACGTTTTGATTTTTCTTTATTGTTATGTGCTTCTTCCATTTTTTTTTATTTTTTTTTTCTACATTTTTTTTCTTTTTTCTTTTTTGGAAAAAAAAAAATAGCGACCCTAGATTTCCGAAAATTAAGGTCGGTCGGAAAGGGCAAGTCAACTCTTTTTTGTTGTTGGCCTAATTGATGACCATATTAAGGCACGTAGCTGGGATGGGGACTCAAGTCGATATAAGTTCAATTCAAATCATTGACTCGTGCAGTCACAAAACCGTGGACTTACACAAGGAATATTCTTTGAGTTGCCCTCAAGTCAACCAAATACAGATGACAATATATTTTACAGACATTTTTTTGTTTTTGTTTAGGTACGGATAGTGAGCATTTTAACTGGAACTTGGGGTGACACTGGCACTGCTGGCTAAATCATGTAAATCAGTTCTGTTATCTAGGCAGCAAGGGTTGCATCATATTTAAAGGTAGATGTTCCGATTGCTGGCCTGATTTTCATCTTTCAAATTGTCGCATTCCAAAGTTTGAGTTGCATAACTCCAACGGTTCTATTTTTAGAAGGACACGGTCACAAAATATTTGCCCATTGAGTAGTACACACAAATTGGTTGGTGGTTAACCACCTTTGGCAGTAATTCACCACATTTCAGCCTATAATTTCTAAATGGAACATTTCTGGCCCCTTAAGATTTTACAGACATAATGAGAAAAATATGGGGATTCTTCTGATATCAAAATATCTTGATGTGAAAAAAAAATCATAGTCCAAAAAAAGTGATCGGAACATACACCCTTTAAATAAACTCCCCAACAAAAGTTCGAAATTTTTGTTCAATTGCCATTCTTTTTTAATAGTTTGTCAATATATTTATGTTGTCGTATATATGATAGCCGATGTGTTCCTCTTTCCGACTATACCTCATTTGTGGTAATCACTTGATTCAGTGCTCAGCCACTTGCTCGAGAATCTGGGCGGTCTCAATCAAAATGTGCCAAATAATTCACCACTACAGGGTGAGTCAGAAAGAAGTTTACCCGGATTAGTGATGTTTTAAAATTTTAAAAAATGACACTCGAGAGTTCAGTAAAACATATCTTTAACAAGCATTCTCTCCTGCTTATTAGGAAATAAGAATGACCCAAATTGAGCATTGCTAAGAGGAGTTATGTCTATTTTAATAAAGGTACTCATTTTGCAAGCTGTCCACAGAATACTTGACCAAACAAATGTAAAGTATGCATTTTAGCTGCGTACTTCCCTATTGACCAAGATTGGTGATGTTTTTCAAAACAAATAAATGACACTTGAAAAGTTCAGTAAAGCATTTATTTACCAAACATACTCTACTGCTTATTAGAGAAAATCAATGAAGCAAATTGATCATTCCTAACAGAAGTTATGCCTGTTTTACTGAAGGGCAGGGCATTAATTGTAGGTAAGTACCCAGCTAAAATGCTTACTTTACATTCGTTTTGTCAAGTATTCCGTGGACAGCTTGCAAAATGAGTACATTTATTAAAATAGGCATAACTCCCCTTAGCAATGCTCAATTTGGGTCATTCTTTTTTCCTAATAAGCAGGAGAGAATGCTTGTTAAAGATATGCTTTACTGAACTCTCGAGTGTCATTTGTTTGTTTTTTAAAACATCACTAATCCGGGTAAACTTCTTTCTGACTCACCCTGTATGTTGCGCTCAAAATAACAAGTCTGTCGTTTGTTCAATTCATTGAAGTGTTGCATTGGCAATTAACAGTGTAGAGTACTGAGGCTCTATGATTTTTGAGACACAATACAATAGTGATTACATTGGCACAAAATATAAGAGATTGATTGAAGAAAAGAAAAAAATCCAAACTTTTTTTGAGGGTTTACAAGCCAAATTGATTTGAATGATTTATCCAATATAAGGCAAAAAAAAAAAAATTGTTATATTGGCGTAACGGGCTGAACAAAAATAGGGTAGGTAGGTAGGGATTTTTTTTTTTTTTTTAGCAGCTGTTTTTGAACAATGTTAACCGAGTTTAAACATTCCCTATTGTTTGTTAGAAGTACCGTCGTACTTCGTTCGAGAAAAAACATTTATTTTTTTCATTTTTTTATTTTTTAGGGTTGGTTTTTTTTTTTTTTTTCACTAAAAAAAAAGAAAAAAGTGTAGGGTCGGGCGGGTTACGCCAATATAACAAAAAAAAATTGTTGGCCTAATAGTGCCCTTTTGAGAAAATTGTTTATAAGCGAAATTGAGTTGAATGATTTATCCAATATAATCAGTGGCGTACCCAGCTTTTGGGAGGGTGGGGGGAGGGGCACGGTATAGTTGTAACCGACGAAAGGCATGATGTACCGACAAAAAAATCATAAAAGTGACCCAATTTTTTGCCGCCAGCAGCTGAAATCTTGATGGGGGGGTGGGGGTAGCGATGACGTTGTCCGCAAAAAACGGCTGAAAAAAAAATCGCATGGTAGAAATCGCAAATCTACCGACGAAAGCTCAATTTTACCGACGGGGTCCAGTGCGCCCCCCACCCCCCCCCCCCAGGGTACGCCACTGAATATAATTCTGTCCTCTTGAGAAAATCTCTTTTGAGATGTAATAATTTCAATGGTTAATTTTGATTTAATTAATTGGGGATAATTGTTACAGGTCAAAACTTTAGGGTGGGGAATTGAAAATAGATTCCTCCTGCAGTCAATAAGGCAAAAATTAAAGAAGTAATGTTGTCATCCACAGCTTTCAGAGAGGAGGAGTAGGCGGCCAGGCGGGCGGTTTTTTATTTTTATTTTTATTTTTATTTTTATTTTTTTCTTATACCAGCCTATGAAAGCTCAAAGTTCAGCCAACAAGAAGTTGTAATCACTCTAAGAGTCGCACATATATGTTATAAACACTTTTAATATTCAATGCCATTTAAACTGTTTAAAAAAAAATGGGAAACAAAAAAATGATATTAAAAAAAAAAATCTGGAAAAATCTGGGGAAAAAGAAATCTGAGCGGCCCTAAATCTGATGAGCGGGCGGTCGAGGACAACATTACAATTTTTTGTTTGGCCTAATGATAAGAATCAGGGATAAAATGTGTGTGATTTTATCACATGAGAAACAATATTCACCCACAGAGGATTTCAGTACCAACCCTTCGCGCATGATAAATAATGAGTGTGTGTGCATAGTAACTATTACGAAGCCATGGATACAATAGGGCCTAACGGATGCATGTGTGTCATTAAAAAGAGTCATGATGTTATAAACTGCTCAAAAAAAGTTCGGAATATTTTTTCAAGCACAACATTTTCAAATATCACGGAATATGTTCATAAGTGTTATAAAACTTATATATCCATGTAAAGCTGATGTGTTTATCTTTACAATGATACCAAATTTGAAGGAATCCCTTGCTCCAGTGCTCAGCTACTTGCTTGAGAACATGGGGAGGTCACAATCTGAATGTGCCAAAAGACCATCTTTGTTGTCTGTTCAATGAAGTGTTACATCAACTATACAGTGTAGTGTGATGATCTATTGATTTTTAAGCACAAAATAGTGTTGATTTTGGCACTTTCAGATTGCGACCTCCTCATGTTCTCACACAAGTAGCTTTTTTTCACCGATGGGAACTGTAGGCCTACTTCTGAGTTTACGCGTAATACATGCTCTGCTGTTCGTATTGGAACAAAAATGTTGAACTTCTCTGCAGTCGACTACAAAAGCTGTGAATGAAATCAAAGTTACTTTATAGTTACTTGAGAAATGAAGGATTTGAACCAGGGACTTACTGAACTCCAACTTCTAAGTTGCACAGAATTTGACTGTTCACCGTTACAGAACAGAACCCAGAGGGTCAGTGAACATACCAAGTAGGTACGCATCCGCGTCCAAAAAAAACGTCGAAAAGGGTCCAGATCTCACCACACGACGGCATCGACGTCTTTCTGAAAAAGGGGTACTTTTTAGGGGGCATCACACTTTAGGGTATCCATTACATCATCGAGGTATCGACGTTTAGGGGTACTAATTATTGTATGTGTGACTTTTCAATAAACATGCAAAATGTTGAAAAAAATCTTCAATATTTCCCTACTTTAATTGTATATCCCATGCATATCTGTATGAATGTCACATGATTATGAATTAAAATTATTTTGAGCATTCCTATATTATGCCATTTAGGGGTGCATTATTGAGTGTTGTTAACGCCGTTTAGGGTAGGGTTTGTACATGTATGTGTTACGCCATTTAGGGGTATCAAAATAGTGTTCTGGTTTACGCCATTTAGGGTCCATTTCAGAGGTGCTTGGACGTGCATGCGTACCTGCTTGGTATGTTCACTGACCTCCCCCCCCCCCCCCCCGGAACAGAACTTCCACCTCGTAAAGTAACTTTGATTTCATCCATAGCTTTTGTTGTCGGCGATTGCAGAGAAGTTCAACATTTTGTTGTAATACGAGTAGTCAAGCACGTAACAAAAGCTGTGAATATTAGTAACGCAATACCCAGGGGGAAGAAAATTGAAAATATGCATGTAAATTTAGCTCCTTTTTACCCTCCAACAGGATATTTTATTTATCTTATGAGAAAATATTCCCCCAAAACAGGTATTTTCCCTGAGTCTGACAAATGACCTGTCAGCAGGCCCCTGCTGTGAATGGTTGTAAATAGTTTGTAATATAATTTCTATTTTGTGGGTTATCATGATTACTGACTTTATATGGACTATTAATAGTGTATCATGATATCTGATTATGTCTATGTTTGAATTCTAAATGGCAATATTAAAAATTCATACCAAAATATAACATGCATTTGTATTTTTATTTATTTAAGGCCTGGGGCAGGGGTGGGGTCAACTTAAGTGCTCAACATAAGAAAGTACACTTTGTTTAGGTCAATTAAAGTAACTTGTGATTGTTTATTTATCAAACAGGATATATAGACATTTGGATATACGAGGTCGGGGATGTGCGCATTTGTTGGAACCAATCAGCACTCAGTTTTGAGTGTTGTTCTATACGGAAAAAACGAGGAAAATGTTGACCGGTTGGACAGCTACAGGTGGTTTGGTCAGTGGCGTGCGCAAAGTGGGGGTGGGGGGGGTGGTCCCCACCTACTTTATAAATCAGTCAGGGAAATTACTGCAGTCGGGGGCAGGGCCGTCTGTGCTGTTTTTTGCACTGCAATTTTTTGACTGTGCAAAAATGTTTGACCGTGCAACACATTTGTTGACCTACCCTCGCCCCCTAACACTTTCGTGAAATTCACGAGGTGACTGCAAAAAAATTGGGGCTACCTTTTGCTATTTTGTTGTTGGTATGTCAGGGGAATTGAGAAGAATCTGAGTCGCGGGAATTTCAATTATGGCCAGATGCCCCCCACCCCCACTCACAATATCCTGCGCACGCCACTGGGTTTGGTTGGTTGGGTTTGGTTGGGTTGGGTGGGGGTGATAGTGAGTGGTTGTTGGTCACATTGACACACTAATGACACACTTATGCTTCTATAGACGTAAACCTAGGATAAGGTGGGCCTTATCTAGGGTTAACACTCCTATAGTACACACATGCAGCATAAGTGTGTCATTTCCGCCTTAACCCCAGATAAGGGACGTAAACCCCAGAAAGGGTGGGCCTTATCTGGAGTTAACATGCCTTAACCCCAGATAAGGAGCGTAAACTAGGGTAAAGGGGCATCTTATCCATAGATAAGGTGCTTTATTCGGGGTTTAGGGCCTTAACCCCGGATAAGAAATGTAAACCTAGGATAAGGTGGGCCTTATCTAGGGTTAACGCTCCTGTCATTTCCGCCTTACCCCAGATAAGGGACGTAAACCCCAGATAGGGTGGGCCTTATCTGGAGTTAACACGCCTTAACCCCAGATAAGGAGCATTAACTAGGGTAAAGGGGCATCTTATCCATAGATAAGGTGCGTTATTCGGGGTTTAGGGCCTTAACCCCGGATAAGAGACGTAAATCTAGGATAAGGTGGGCCTTATCTAGGGTTAACGCTCCTGATATTTCCCCCTTAACCCCAGATAAGGTGCCTTATCCGTAGACGACGCGCCTTAACCCCAGATAAGGAGCGTTAACTAGGGATAAGGCCCCTTATTCCCAGATAAGGAGTGTTAACTAGAGATAAGGCTCCTAATCCATAAAAAGGCGCGTTATTCAGGGTTTACGTCCCTAATCTGGGGTTAACGCGCCTTAACCCAGATAAGGAACGTTATCTAGTGATAAGGTGCCTTATCCTAGATAAGGCTCTTTATTTGGGGTTAAGTGCCTTAACCCAAGATAAGAGACGTAAACCTAAGATAAGGTGGGCCTTATCTAGGGTTAACGCTCCTGATATATCCCCCTTTAACCCCAAATAAGGTGCCTTATCCGTAGATGAGGCGCCTAAACCCCAGATAAGGAGCGTTAACTAGAGATAAGGCTCCTTATCCATAAAAAGGCGCGTTATTCGGGGTTTACGTCCCTAATCTGGGGTTAACGCGCCTTAACCAGATAAGGAACGTTATCTAGGGATAAGGTGCCTTATCCATAGATAAGGCTCTATATTTGGGATTTAGGGCCTTAACCCCAGATAAGAGACGTAAACCTAGGATAAGACAGGCCTTATCTAGGGTTAACGCTCCTATGGTACACACATGCAGCATAAGTGTGTCTTTCCGCCTTAACCCCAGATAAGGGACATAAACCCCAGATAAGGCTCGCCTTATCTGGGGTTAACGCTCTTTATCCCTAGATAAGGAGCGTTGACTAGGGATAAGGTGCCTTATCTGTAGATAAGGCGCCTTAACCCAAGATAAGGAGCGTTAAGTAGGGATAAGGCCCCTTATCCCCAGATAAGGAGCGTTAACTAGAGATAAGGCTCCTTATACATAAAAAGGCGCGTTATTTGGGGTTTACGTCCCTAATCTGGGGTTAACGCGCCTTAACCCAGATAAGGAACGTTATAGGGATAAGGTGCCTTATCCATCGATAAGGCTCTTTATTTGGGGTTTAGGGCCTTAACCCCAGGTAAGAGACGTAAACCTATGATAAGACAGGCCTTATCTAGGGTTAATGCTCCTATGGTACACACATGCAGCATAAGTGTGTCTTTCCGCCTTAACCCCATATAAGGGACATAAAACCCCAGATAAGGCTCGCCTTATCTGGGGTTAACGCTCTTTATCCCTAGATAAGGAGCGTTAACTAGGGATAAGGTGCCTTATCCGTTACTGGTAGATAAGGCGCCTTAAACCAAAAATAAGGAGCGTTAACTAGCTCTTTATCCATAAAAAAGGTGTGTTATTCGGGGTTTACGTCCCTAATCTGGGGTTAACGCGCCTTAACCCAGATAAGGAACGTTATCTAGGGATAAGGTGCCTTATCCATAGATAAGGCTCTTTATTTGGGGTTTAGGGCCTTGACCCCAGATAAAGAGACGTAAACCTATGATAAGACAGGCCTTATCTAGGGTTAACGCTCCTATGGTACACACATGCAGCAAAAGTGTGTCTTTCCGCCTTAATCCCAGATAAGGGACGTAAACCCCAAATCTGGGGTTAATGCTCTTTATCCCCAGATAAGGAGCGTTAACTAGGGATAAGGTGCCCTATCGGTAGATAAGGCGCCTTAACCCAAGATAAGGAGCGTTAACCCCAGATAAGGTTTACATGCATCCCTTATCTGGGGTTAAGACGGAAAGTTAACGTCCCTTATCTGGGGTTAAGGCGGAAATGAAATACTTATGCTTCCAAGGAGTGTTAACTAGAGATAAGGCCCCTTATCCATAGAAAAGGCGTGTTATTCAGGGTTGACGTCCCTAATCTGGGGTTAACGTGCCTTAACCCAGATAAGGAACGTTATCTAGGGTTAAGGTGCCTTATCCATAGATAAGGCTCTTTATTTGGGGTTTAGGGCCTTAACCCCAGATAAGAGATGTAAACCTAGGATAAGACGGGCCTTATCTATAGGGTTAACGCCCTTATGGTACTAACACACATGCAGCATAAGAGTGTCTTTCCGCCTTAACCTCGGATAAGGGACGTAAACCCCAGATCTGGGGTTAATGCTCTATCCCCAGATAAGGAGCATTAACTAGGGATAAGGTGCCCTATCGGTAGATAAGGCGCCTTAACCCCAGATAAGGCCCACCTTATCTGAGGTTTACGTCCCTTATCTGGGGTTAAGGCAGAAAGTTATGTCCCTTATCTGGGGTTAAGGCAGAAAGTTTACGTCCCTTATCTGGGGTTACTCCGGAAATGACATACTTATGCTTCCATAGACGTAAACTTAGGATAAGGTGGGCCGTATCTAGGGTTAACACTCCTATGGTCAACAGATGCAGCATAAGTGTGTCATTTCTGCCTTAACCCCAGATAAGGGAGATAAACCACAGATAGGGCAAGCCTTATCTGGGGTTAACGCAACTTAACCACAGATAAGGAGCATTAACCCCAGATAAGGCCCGCCTTATCTGGGGTTTACGTTCCTTATCTGGGGTAAAGGCGGAAATGACATACTTATGCTTCCAAATAGACGTAATTAACCTAGGATAAGGTAGGCCTTGGGTTAACACTGCTATGGTCAACAAATGCAGCATAAGTGTCTCATTTATGCCTTACCCCAGATAAGGGGTAAACCCCAGATAAGGCAAGCCATAAGGCTCCACGGAGAGAGGCTTTCATCACTCTTGACAGCCATGGTACTGTTTTGTGTCAATGACCGAATGGGCTGTCGCCGACTGACCCCATTCTATTGTGTAATCACTCAACTGGTACTCAGCTGGTGTATACACAATATATCGATGATGAAATTTTGTGCTGAACTGAATCGCGGGAGAGAGGAAGTGGGGTTGTTGTCTATCTCGGAAGGAAGGGAAACTAGGCTATTATGGAGATAAATGTTCATTTGTGTAGCTATATAGACCAGTCCAGTGAAGATTAGAATCATAAATCACACAGGCAAGTAGTAATTAAGACTAAGAGACTATTTTTTGCCTGTTGTGGTAAAATTAATAATAATAAGCTTATTTCAACCATAGATAGGCCATATCAAAAGTGAAAAGGCCTATGTTTACCTATACTATAGCCTATACTCTGTTTGGCCATCTCGAGACAGTGACGTAACCGCGTATTCTACTAATTGCATCACATAACGCACGCGCATACTCGCGGCGCTGGCGTACAAATACGAGCGTTGAAAGGTGGAAGATACACACGCATGCGTAAAAGCTGCGCCTGTTCAGTTAATAAGTCACTGTCTGGAGATGGCCAAACAGAGCTAGTATATATATGTATATGCAAATCATTTAGTCTCGTAGAGTCGTATAGGTCTTCTTCCTTCATCTATATTTCGTTCATCTCAGGTACCGTACTCTGTGCAGTGAGGTCAGCAGAGAGCGTATTTATCGTGCTCAAAGCACTGCCCCACCTGGATTTTTGATTGCATGCACTTATCAATTGCAACACTGGCCCGGGGGACTCAGGACATGACGTGGACTGTACGGCGGACGTATGAAAAACGTTGCCCGGCTACGCAGGGGAGTGTAGTGTACGGGGGACGTACAAAGTGTACCCCCTAGCCGCGACTATTGTGAGTTGGCACTAGTGGATTATGTTCAAATGAGTATTATATAAAACACTGGTTAAGCAAAAGATATATACAAGACCTAAAGGGGCATACGTGTCGTATCTCTCAATGCCCTTTAATTGGTTCTTTGCGATTTCTAAAATGGCTGTAGTCTGGCGTGACACATGTCCCGGCTGTTGGGGCTGGGTGGACTGTGTAACCAGGGTACACTTTGTCCCGGCTAATGGGGCCGAGACTGTAGCGGGGACATACAATATATGGTGCCCCGCCCCACGGGGACCGAACACAACTGTACCGGTGACGTCATATTGCCGTCAAATCCCCGCTAATCCCTCGGGACGAGGGTTGCAATTGATAAGTGCACAATGGGTACTCTGACTCTGAGCCAGTGGCGTAAACTAGGGTCTTTTTGGGGGGGGGGGCAGACCTGTGAGCAGGGGGTATAAAAGACTATTTTTTGTTAGTATACATAGAGTTTGTCATTTCATATGGGGGGGGGGGGGGGGAAGCCTTCTGGTAGGGGAAATTCCCCCCACCACCTTTTCATAGCCACTGTTGGATCTAAAATCCTTAATTTAGTTAAGTGTTTTAACAGAAATGTATGCAAAATCTGTCAAAGGAAAATTATGGGTCTCAGCTCCGGTAATTTAAACATATGGATCCATTTCCCCAGAAAATTGGTAAATGTTTGGGTCAATTTTCATTTTGCTGGCGGGCACATCCCTACCATAAAAATATCCGAGTACCGTATTATCCCTATTAAGCGCCCAGGGCTCTTAGCAAATTCATTTAGGATGGGCGCTTATTAAGTTACTTTTTTTAAGTCGTTTATCGTGGAAACAGTAATATTGTTTCCGAATTTTGATGCACATTTTTAGTGGAAAATGTGCACAGCCCGCTGATACATGGATCGCCAACATGTTGTTGATGCCGGGACTTTCGGACGCTACTTTCATGCTTTATTTTGAGCTGCAGTGGCTAAAAAGATGGGCGCTTATTAGGTGTTACTTTTGGCAGTCATTGGGAAAAAAGGGCATGGGCGCTTAATAGGGATAATACGGTACCAGAATTTTTCTGAAATGCACCCCTTTTTCAGAAAGAGGTTGACTACACCATCTAGTGAAATATCAACCCTTTTTATGTTTTCAATGATTGTGCATGCAATGGGATAGATTTTGGAGAAGCAGGGCTACATGTAAAAAGAAATTAAAAATGACTGACAATTTCTTCTACTCTTTGTCTTTCCTTTAACAGGTGGAAGCCAGTTGTCATCTACTTCATCTATATAATCAATGATATTGCAGTTGATCCATGAACAAATCAAAAAGGGAAAAAAAGTTTCCATAAGAAAAAATGAAACAAACTCGTTAACACCTATGCGAAAACCTGTTTCATGTAAAGATGCATGTGCCTAATGCTTCCCCGATTTATCCAATATACAACGAGGACGAGTCTAGCAGATCACTGATGTCATCACTACCAGGTACCGATGATGATTACGTGAGCCAAGAATACGATGTGTTGTCACAGAGCGAGCTCGGCTCGTCAAGACCCCACAGGGATCGGCAGGAAGAAGACAGAGAGGACGAACTGATGCACGCGTCTTTTATGACGTCCACGAACAGCGCCGTCCGGGTGGAAATAAGAGACGGAGGCAGACGCGGCAGCGAGATGAGCATACTGGCGGCCTCTGCCATTCTGCGAAAGTGTAAACAGCAAGTTTTTCGGCCATACTCTAGACTGCTGCTTCTTATTGGGTGGCGTCCGTTTGGACGCGACCGGTTTAACTATCATTGTGGTTGGGTGCTTCTTAATCTTGTATACCCAGTTGTGGTACTGGCCTTTTTGTTCTATACATATATGTACGAGTTGTTGGCGTGTCAGGGAAAATTGGACGTGGAACCACTGTCAACAATAACGCCTACTAAACTCTCCACCACCACTGTTAGTTTACAAAATTCCACGCAGGTTTTTCACCAACAGAGCATCACTACCAATACCATGTCGCCTATCCAACAGAGCATGTTTGCCAATTGCAATCATATCGTCACGTCATATATCATACCAGATCTTCTTCATTTTCTTGCGTTTTGTCTCGGATTCTGGTACTTTCGTATCCAGGACAACGAACAGATGTACGCGCTGATCGAGCAAGTGTTCGTGCTGGTGACACCGCTGCCCAGGGGGATACAGACACAGACGGACATGATTAAATCCTTGCGACGCATTTTGCTGATCGGCGGAATTTGGATTCTTTGCACCGTGGTAGTGCAGGGAGTTTTTCTTGCAGCGTTTGGTTACCAAGATTTTTCATTACAAGTCCCTCACATTTCCGAAGTATGGGATATGGTGTTGCTCGGCATAGACGTTGTCGGTTTTCTCATCATAAATTGCATCAATACCGCGGTGGTAGTCAACTTCGCCGTTCAGTGCGAAACTATACTGTTCTACGCGAGAAGCATCAAAGACCAACTGTTCGAGAAGTCGTCACCACTGCAGAACATAATGCACGACCTGTATCGCGTCTGGAACGCTATCCTGAGACTCAACGGCGTCATCAGCAAAATGACGTCATTGTGTGCGTTTTATTTTGCAGAGCGTTTCGTCTTCGGGGTGTATCTGCTCGCCACAAACAAACACGACAATGTATTGGTGTGGGTGTATCGATCGCTTGCCCCCGTATCGTGGCTGCTAATCCTCGCCATTCCGCTTGCCCAAGCTCTCCGCGTCAACGCTTCTTTGGAAGAACTGCAGGAGGTCAGCATGGAAGTGAGAGTATTTGGTTATCAGAACAATGCTGTGAAAGAGTTGGATTCGTTCCAGCAGTTTGTCTCCAATGGAAAATTTCGCGTGAAGTTGATGAGTATCCCGGTGAAAGCGTCGTATATTTATGGTAGTCTCATTGCTATTGCCTTTATAGTTATCATATTAACACAGACAGGTGTGCTCAATGGGAAATCATTCTTTTGATGCCAAAAAGCACTAGCGTGACTAGGGTCTTCAATCGGGGGGGGGGGGGGGGGGGGGGGGGATAAACGACTATTTTTGTATGCCTGCATAGAGTTTGCCATTCCAGAAGGAAGGGCAAGCCTTCAGGCAGGAGGGATGCCTGCTCCCTTCTCCTCCCCCTCTAGTTATTGAAAACCAGTATTATAATTATACTCTATTCGGCTTCCTCTAAACTTAGCAGGCGCAGCTTTTACGCACGCGTATGTACATGTATCTTCCACCTTTCAACTCTCGTGTGTATAACTGTATACGCCAGCGCCACGAGTAGAATATGCGGTTACGTCACTGTCTCGTGATGGCCAAATAGACTATAGTAATTAGTAAGGCAACAGAAACAAAAATTGTTCTACGGGCTGACCTTTTTTATATTACATAAAACAAAAAATGATTTCCAAATTTTTAAAGATATGTTGAAACATTTTAGATTTATTTAAATAACGAAAAGTTTCACAATTTTTTACAAAAAGCGTGCATAAAACAAAACACGATCAGCCGACCGACGTTACCTGGGAAGTTTGTTTGCTCGTAGAACAGGGTTTTTTTCAGTCGTATAAGCAAGCAAGTTGACAGCCTGGGAGTCCTTGTTGGTTCACTTTTATTATTCGCCCAACCACCCCCCCCCTCCAATATGTAAACCTAGCTGTATCACGTAACAGAGAGGAATTCAAAGGCACCAATTTTAAATGAGGTGCACACGTTTTGCAGTTTTTTTTCTTCATGATCCTTCATTGTCAATTGTGTTAAGAACTAAACAGGACATTTGCTTACAAATCTACAATTTCCCCCATCAATCATTGTTAGGAAAATTTTACAAATCTGCCAAAGACCCCAGGGAGGGGGGCACTCTTTTTTAGAAATTGGTGAAAAAAATGTTGACGCCCAAAGGAATACTGACCCAAAATATTTGTTTTGCTTTTTAAAAAATGGCAAATGTTTGCAGATTTTTAACAATTTTGACAGATTTTTTACAGTCATTTTCAAGGCAAAATCAGAAAAATCCACACCGACCAACCAACAGGGTTTCTCTTTTTCGTGACAGTATTCAGATATTTTTGGTAGTATGCCACCAGCATTATGAAATTTTACCCTTAATTTTACATATTTTCAAACAGTTTTTGACCACTATGTTTTCCCTCATTGTTGACGGATTTGCCATGATTTTGGTTGAAAAAGGTAAATCTCCAGAAATTAGATCCATTTTATTTACCAAAAATAAGTATTTAACCAGAGGGGTAAAAACATTTGTTGACATTTCAAAAACAATTGGGTCGGTCAGGCCTGTAGATCGGGGTGGGTTTTTTCTCTGTTGCCTTGTATAAAATATTGAAATGTTGATCTAATTAAGCCTATATAATTATATTGACAAACTTCCATAAAACAAACAAATTATGTTTTTAACATAACAGGAAAAGACCAGGCCTTGAAATTCTTGTAGACAATATGGCCTGTAATGCCCTTGTACATGGCCTTAATTAAATTTGGCCCAGGAATAGTTTGATTTTCAAACTGTGGTATGAAGGCCCTAAAATCTCAAAAATCAGGGTCACATTTTGTTTATAGATTTAAACTTTGTTAAAATATAACTATTTTCTGCTAGAAATGAATAAATTTGCTTGAATAAATTGCTTTTAAACTATTATCTTTTTTGATCAAATAAGGATCTCATTAAATGATAAACAAAACACAAACCGCACCTTTTTTCCCCAAAAGACAGCCAAAAAACACTAACTTTCATTCAAAATTGAATGAAAACGGTGGTGTAAAAAAAAAAAAATGTTGACTTTAATGAGCAGCAGAGGTGTGAGAGGGGGGGGGGGGGGCACTGGCAAGTGGTATGGTGCTGCCCTAAACTTGTCACTGGTCTATTCACCACTTGTTCTTCAGACCCAACATTCATTATTCCTATACCAAAATCTTAATTTTGATGGGAAAAAGTGAAATTGACCTGGTCATCACCCACCTTTCATTTGTAAAATTTGGGTCAAACATTTTCCAGTGTTGACTTTAGATACCCGCAAGCACAACATTGTGCATTATATTTTAGAAAAAATATTATCAAGCCCAAATCGTGTAGTTATAATATAAAATACAACATGATACTTATCACAAAATTAATAAATAGTGACTGCAACTTTTAAAATTTGCGGCGATTGAGTCCTAGTGTCGATGACGTCATGGTCATTTGTGTCATGGTTTTTGGTGCTCAAATTTGCGCGAGTGTATTGTATGTCTATGACTTAATCGACACCGCATCTTTCGAATGCTGCAAATTTAAAAAAAATTATGTTGAGAGATGACAGTTTTTATTCGTTTTGGTCATACGTACATGTATGATTTCTTGTTCTATATAATTATGTGATTTTGGGCTCGGTAGTTATTTTTCTTACATATGATGCACAATGTTGTTGTGCTTGCGGGACACCTCCTTTAACGCTTTCCACGCAGCTATTAGTTTTACCATACACAAAACAGATTTTTCAGAAACCTTTTCCAACTTTCAAGGTCTATCTCAGGGATTACTGATCCAATACTAGGCATGTTTGTACTTATTTCAATGCATTTCTCAATAATTTTTGAAATTTTTGAAACATTTTGTGAAATTTTGGAATGTCATCTGCAGATGTCTGATCACTAGTTAGAAGCTTAAAGGGGCTGAAAACGGACAAAAGCTAAAGGAATTGTTGATTATTTTGAGTATTTGTACCGTTAAAGGTAGATGACCCGATTACATTTTCATAACACAGATTTTTCTCAAATATATGGAGATTTTCATATCATATGAAAGATCATATTTTTCTGATTAACATACTGAAATTTGACGGTCCAAATCAGTATGATTACGAAGAAATCGGTGAAATAACATCGAATTACCGCGAAAAGTGGTTAACCACCAATATATAGTTTGTGTACAACTCAATGGGCACATTTCACGGCATCTTGTGCGTCTAAAATAAGAACCATTAAGAGTTATGCAACTCAAACTTTGGAATACAACTTTTTTGAGGATGACCTTTCATGTCGAATAGAAAACTTCAAGTTGAAAATCGGAACATACACCTTTAAGTAAATGACTATTGACAGTGAAATAATCAATCATTTGTTTCAGTTTAAACAGATTGTCTTATATTAAAAACATTTTATTTGTTTAATAGACTAACACACTTAACATTGTAATTTTTACTCTACAAAATACATTATTTTGTATACAACAAACATAAAATTAACATTTATTAAGGCACAAAATGTGTTAAAAATATGTATTTAGGTCGAAGAACAAAATTCTATTCTACAGACCTAATCGAATCATATTTCTCAAATTTGAGATTTTTCCTCCTTTTTTAAAAACTTTTTGGAAAAGATTTTTTTATTAAACATTTGGAAAAACACCATATGTGATCGCGAGGTCCGTCTGCCTGTATATTAGAACAGGTTTTTTTTGGTAAAAAAGGTGTTTTTGTTTTTTGGGGTAAACTTGAGATCATGTAAAAAACAATTTGTATAGTTCTAGCCTACAAAAGTTGAGACAACATTTTTTTGCCTTTGAAATTGATTACTCTGTATAGTGTACATTGTTTGACAAATTGAGACCTGTTTCCACAAAATGAGCTGAAGTCGCCAGTGTGCATTAGGAGATATGGTTCAAGAAACATGCCAAATATCAATAGAAAACGGGAATTTTGTAACTTCAATTTGAATTTTGACAGGGAAACATTGAACAATTATGACATGTTATTACATATCATTTTGAAGCTTGTTTTCTGGGCATTTTGAACAAACCTGAAAAACAAATCTGGACAAACCTGAAAAAAAAAATTTGGGACTTAACCCTCATTTTGTGATGACAGGTCTCGATTGACTTGTATGTTTGTGATTTCCTTGAATGGTTATTTCTAAAAAATTATAGTTGATTGTTACAATTCCACATTGTTATTGTATAGCATAATTTGATTTCTGGACATGTAGTCTATTCAACTATATCTTGCACCCAACATATGGTAACATTTACCATTTACCCTAGTAGCTTTCTACAGTCCATGCATTAACAATATAGCTAGGTACACATAAGGTACAGAGGTGCATATGAAGATAAGTGCATAAGTTGCTGTTGGATGAAGTTGAGCATGCTAGCTTTGGGTTATACTGGTTCCTTGCACCCTGGATCCCCGGGCCAACTCATCCATAGGTGCATACGGGCAAATCCATTACTTGCAAGAATCGACTCTACACCACATTACGTTGTCGCTCTGTTATCACATACGGGAAATAACGATCAACACAAGTTGCAGTTGAGATGACGCATCGAATAATAAATTGTCGCGCTGCCATGGCTACGGCGCAATGGGGAGCGCGCTTCACAATGCGTGTGAAGTCCGATGCTGTCATGGGCGTAGGCACAGTGTACTTTTATGCCAGCAATGTGATGACATGATTTGCGCGTACCTGCATCTATGGATGAGTTGTGTGGAGCCGATTGTTGTAGGGAACCAGCATAGTTTTGGGTAACAAGTCTTTGCAGAACCTCCATATATATATTTTTCAATAAACCAGAATATTGACAATGTGCAATCACTGGACATAAAATGTCAGCCAACTTCATCTCATTAGATGCAATGATGATCAATAGTACTTTAATATTAATGTATAACAATTTGAAATAGTACAATTTACAGTTTGTAGATGTTTTATAAAGAAAATTATTCTATTTTTGTATACAAAAAACGTTTGATATTGATGATAATAAACTATCATATTAGTAATTTAATATAAAGTGATATCTGTTTGTCGCAATTATTTTCGACAGAATATTGCCCAAAGAAATGTTTATTTCAGCAACATACCTAAGGAGCCCATTTTTAGTAAAAATTCAAAAAGGATGCTATAAGCCTTTCTGAAATATGGAGAGGGCATACTTCTATTTCAAAAAAAAGATTACCCAAATCTTGTCTTTTCTTGTTGTATACTGTACAAATCGCCTGGAAGTGGCTATCAACGTACAGTCATGCATCGCTGCACATTTACTTAATTTGAAAAATTGTTTTTACTGCCGCTGATCAGTGTTTTAAAAGTGGCCACATCAGGTGCTGTTTTGGTACTGGCTGGTAGGGCGTTCCATGTCAGAATTGTCCGGGGGTACAGTGAGTACCTATAGTAAATAAAAGAATGTCCTCTCCTTTTATGCCTGCCATACTCTTAAAAAGCTTATCACAAAGACAAAAAACACCCCCAAAAACATTTATTTTTTTCACAGCTCACCATTCGTAAAACTTAATTTCAGAACTTTATATGGTCTCCATGTTCCTCTTTTTTGCAGACAAAAAAGGCTGCACAGTGTGTGAAAATTAAAGTGGCATTTTAAACATGAAACATTAATAACTATTCATATTAGAATGAAAGTTCATGTGTGTTGGTGATAAATAATATGAAGTTTAACTTTCGATCTTAACACAAGAAATAATTATACCTGGAATTTTCAGGTGAACTATTCATATGTTCATAAGACTTTGAACATGCACATGGCTCTAAAATATAAACAATTGTCTTTCTGCTTTTTAGGACTTTCTAGTCCATGTCCCCAATCCTTATAGTTTGTGATGGAACAGACTTGACTACAGCATTTTCACACAAAACAGGAAATGTCCATTTCCCTTTTTGCAAACCATAAGATACAATAAAGTATACAGTCATCAAAAAAGTAAGGGGTCATCCATAATTTTCACCATTTACAGAAACATACAAAGCATACGTAACAGGGGGTGGGGGTAAATATATACCTGAATCGTATGTAACTTAAATAGCGATCCTGAAAGGCGGGCATTTTGTTATCAAGCCATGACATTTTCGCCATTTATTGCGTATGTAATTGAGGGGGGGGGGGGAGAGGGGGTTAAAAGTTATGTATGCTCTGTACGTATGTGAAAATGGCGAAAGTTTTGGACGACCCCTAAATAACCAGGTAATAAATGTGCCCATAACTCTAAAAGGCATAACTGCTACTTAAAAATATCAAATGATCAAGTTGTTCAGAAATTTTTCTTTAATTGCATGCATCAGAAAAGTTCATTGAGGAAGTTACAATTCAAAATGTAAGGTAAAGTACAATTTCCATGTTCGCATTTTTCTTTTCAACACGGGGGAGTGTTACAGGTAACATGTGTGTGCTGTATTGCCGACTATCCACATCGCATTATTGACCGGTGAATTGGCACTACCAGTAATCGATCATTTGCTCGTAATTGAGTCTTCGTGTAGAAAAGCAAAATGCGAAAATTCGGCCAGACTCTCCCCTTGTATAATTTTGCTGGATGGGGCTCGCAACACCTCCACAGCAAGTCTGTTTGAGTTTTGAAATGTATTATGAATGATCTAAGCTGAGCTAAGCCATGTAATAATAACAACTAACAAATTCTCTATTTGCAACACTTAATAAGATAAAGCAGAGAAATGGTAAACACTGACAATTTTGTTTGAACAAGTGAAAGATTTATAAAACTGTTTAAAAATATTTACATCGGGAGTGAAAAAAACCTGAAGTTCATTGATGAAAATGTTCACACACAGATTTTTAAAAATTAAAAAAACTTGTGTGATTTCTTATTCTTCTCACATATTGCACTTTACTAGCTGTAGCACTTATACAAAATTATACAGTCATAAAAGCTCTACCAATATATACATATAATGTGCCTTTTCAGTCCAATACAAGAGAACGATCAGTCCAATACAAGAGAACAAGGGTTGAGCGCCAGAAGGCCGTAACTCAATTTTTGGGCAAATTGATATTTTGGTACAAAAATAATCCAACTTAGATTTTCAAAACCATAAAACACTCTTAATTTGACTAAAATTAGCGGTATAAGTTGGGTGCTAACAGTGTATGTAATGAGTCCAAAATATTTGAAAGTTGATTATCTTAAAATAGCATTTCTTGAGTTACGGCCTTCTGGCGCTCAACCCTCGAGAATGAAATTTAACAATATAATACAAGAGTATGGAACTTAACAATGATGTACAGCCACAGCAAAAGGGTGCAGTTGTCTCTCAAACAAACAAGTTGAGATACTAATACCATCAAAAGGAGCTTTTTGAATGCTTCAAAATGACACCTTTGTGGTTAAGATTGGATACAGCTTTTTGATTATTTGAAGAACAATTACGAGAAATTTGTCATATTCTTTGTTTTGCCATGCCTAATTCCATTGATATCTCAAAATGCATTTCACCGACAACTGCACCCTTTTTTTGTCGCAACAGCACACATATGATACGTCAGGAATTAAATTAGATGGTCTCAAATTAAGTCATATTTGGCTTGAAACTCAAGGTGGTAAGTGTTGATTGTCAAGGTGTTCTAAAAGGTGTTTCCGGGCATGCATTTGTTGATTGAGAATTTTTGGTTTGATTAGGCCACTATAGTTTGATCAGTTCCAAATTGGTGAAGTCACCTTAATGTAGCGAATGAATACAAAAGGCCGCGGCCGCGCATGAAGGCACCAAGTGCACTGTTCATCATATGCGTGATGCATGCGTGCGACCAAAACCATGTGCATGTGGCCATAATCGCATGCATACGCTTAGATTACTTTTGCGTCTGGAGAGATAAAAACCAAATAAATCTCGCCAATTTGGAACTGTTTGAACTATAATTTGTTTCTCGTAGCCTCACTTACTGGGATAAAGGTCAACTTTTCCCCCTTTTTTCTTCAATTTTCAACTGAAATGTTAATAGGGGTTTGACCGTCAAAAACTTAAAAATAAAAAAGTGCCTCAATGTTTTCCTAGTGGTGTTGAAAGATGCTGGCGATATAAATTTTGTATGAAAACAGCCATATTTAAGAGTCGATTTTATTTTAAAAAACAAAAACCACCCACCCTCTTTAGTTTTCGAAGGATAATGCTACGAGAAACTAATAACTAATTTTAAGTGGCCTTATGATTTTTCTCAAGCCAGCCCTAATACCCCTGAAGTATTAATGTACATAACTTATCTACACGAAACCAAACATTTGATTCAATGGATTTCTATTTACAATAAAAAATATTGTTGTTTTCTTATCTTTTTTACAATTGTATAAACATTGTTATCTTACAATCAATTCAACTGCACCTAGCAGTTAAATTAGTTGGGCCAGTTTCGTGGTTTTTTAGCATTAAAAAGCGGCTTGTAATAATTGAAATGATTGGCTTTGTATCATGTGCATAGGGCTTAAAGGTGATGTTCCGATTACTTTTTTTTGGCTATGAATTTTTTTTCACATCAAGATATTTTGATATCAGAAGAATCCCCATATTTTTCTCATCATGTCTGTAAATTCTTAGGGGACAGAAATGTTCCATTTAGAAATTATAGGCTAAAACGTGGTGAATTACAGTAACTGACAGAGGTGGTTAACCACCAGTCAGTATGTGTACTACTCAATGGGCAAAGTATTGTGACCCTTTGCTTCTAAAATAAGAACCATTGGATTTCAAAATCGGGCCAGAAATTAGAACATCTACCTTTAAGAGAGATGGACCAAGCAAAATATCTTGTTGTTATTCATCTTTTTCCTTATAGAAATAATTATTTATTATATGCTTATGTGTAAACAGCTAGGGTCCACTCCCATGTTCACGGTGTGATCCATTCATTCCAATATAATTGCCATTGATTTTTTAACATTTAAGTAAAAATCAGCCCACATGGTTTTGCGACTACTTTAGAATAGAATGTTGAACACTTTTCCATCATTATACCACCGATTTGAATGAAACAAAGCTAATTTTGTAGCGAAAAACATGTGTACTGGTAAGCCAAACACAAAACAGTAACAAAATGAAAAAATATTTCTAATAAGATTTTAAAATTGTAGTCATCAAAAAAAGTTATTATACAGGTAATAAATAGACTTAAAATATATATCCTACCTAAATATATGAAATCAAAAAATTGTTGAGAAATTTATCTTCTTTAATATGAGATATTGCACGCTAGGATCGGTTGAATATTGAAGAAGTGACAATCCAAAATGTAAGGTAGTCACAATTTCATTTTCACATTTTACATTCCACACGGGGAGAGTATGACAGGTAGCGTGCGTGTGGCGCATTGATCCATCGGAACAATTCTGCCGACTATCCAACCTACGCATGCATCCCCCAATTGCACCACCGGTAATCGATAAGGTACCCGTAGATGGGTCCGTGTGTAGAAAATAAAAATTGGATTTACCTTACATTTTGGAGTGTCACTTCCTCAATAATCACCCGATCCCAGCGTGCAATATCTAATTTTAAAGAAGATAAATTTCTCAACAACTTTATAGTTTGAAATTTTTAGGTAGGATATATATTTTTAGAGTTAGAGTCGCCCATTTATTACCTGTATAGTTACTTTTTTTGATGACTGTATAATATTTTTGTTACCGTCTGTATAGAACAGTCATGAATACAAGGTTTTAATCATCCGTGAAAAAATTTGTCCTGCCGTAAAAAAAATTGCGTATGTTTATCGCTACACATCGCTGTTGTATAGATTATATGCTGGTGGATAAGCAGGATCCTCATGTATCCCATGATTCCCAGGGTTTCCCCCATAATGCACCGGTGGCACAGCCGGCGGTGCATTATCATTAAATATGTTGAAGCCATACGGTGGCGGGTGTTGCGGTTGAGAGTAGATGACTTCTTCGCTGGGTATGTCCGATGCAGACTTCTTCTTTTTCTTCTTTCGTTTTTTCACTCTGGGCGTCTCGCTTTCTAAGAAGGTGTTGCCGTCCTTATCATAAATCAATCTGGAAATACAAAACAAGATGGAAACATTGTTATAAGTTACGGTGCCCTAGGCGAGATGCTTGATCCCAACTGTAGTTACTACAGGCATGAGATGACACTTTCATGAAAAAGTCTGGAAATGGTTTTAAAATTTAAAAAAAGATGAAGAAACTTGTACAATTGGACAAAAATACATCAAAACGGGGTGAAAATTAATCCCACTGAAATTGGACTTATATCCTACCTAAAAATATTTAATCATAAAGTTGTTGAAAAATTTGTCATCTTTAAAATGAGATATTGCACGCTAGGATCGGTTGAATATTGAAGAACTGACAATCTAAAATGTAAAGTAAAGTCTCAATTTCATTTTCTCATTTTACATTTCAACAGGGGGGAGGGTATGACAGGTAGCGTGTGTGTGGCGTATTGATCCATCGGAACAATACGGCCGACTGTCCAACCTGCGTATGCATCCACCAATTGCACTACCGGTAATCGATAAGGTACCTGTAGATGGGTCTGCGTGTAGAAAATAAAAATGTGAAAATGAAAATCGGACCCCACCTTGCATTTTGAAGTGTCACTTAGCATGCAATATCTCATATTAAAGATGATAAGTTTCTCAACAACTTTATTATTTAATATTTTTATGTAGGATATATATTTATAGAATAAGAAGCCCATTTATTACCTGTATAGTTGCTTTTTTTGATGACTGTAGATGAGCCCAGTTTAAGAAAACAATCTCATTGGATTTGTCTCAACTTTCTTAGACCAAAATTAGGTAAATAGGTGTCATATTTCTGTCTGTTATGTTTTTCGTTTGTCATAGTGTTTTGTTTTTCCTTTGGAAGCCATGGGAATAGGTACAGGATCTGTTTTTTTTTATAATTTTTAGATTTTTTTCTGTACTGTTAGTGAAAATAATGTCCGAAATAGCATCATGTGAAAAAGTGTAATTTTTAAAAGCTATGGAAAGCTGACACAACTTGAGTTTGGTCCCATCAGGATACATCCGTGTCTCTGTACGTACCATCAGTGGTAACCTAACAAACAAACACCTAATGACACAAGTGATAAAACTATGATAAATGGTAACTATAACTATGATGAATTGCATGAATTGCATGGGTTCAAATAGCAGGGTTTTTCTATATAACATTTCATGATTGGGCTAGAATTGTGTGCTAATATTGTGTGCTAACAACTTGGGTTATGACGATAAAAGTAGGTGGGTAACATAATTATTTTTTGCTATGGCCGTTTTTCACTCTACTGATTCCATCTATATTTTCGTCAGAAAATAGCCTCCTCTCCCAGTCAATGGAACGGCTGGGTCACGTGATTGGAAGATCGGTCTCAGATGGATAGACTATAGTAGTGAAAATAATGTCTGAAATAGCATGATGCTAAAAGTGTAATTTTTAAAAGCTATGGGAAGCTGACACAACTTGAGTTTGGTCCCATCAGGATACATCCGTGTCTCTGTACGTACCATCGGTGTAACCAAACAAACAAACACCTAATGATACAAGTGATAAAACTATGATGAATGGTAACTATAACTATGATGAATTGCATGAATTACATGGGTTAGAATAGCAGGGTTTTTCAATATAACATTTTATGATTGGGCTAGAATATTGTGCTAAATATACCCCATGCAGTGCTGGAGGTGCCTTGTAAACATTCCTATGTGCAGATATCTGTTCAAAATGCACAATTTTTTGTCTTAAATTGAGAAAGAATTGAACTGTATAGGCCTTACAAAAAAGATTGCTGTATTGGCGTAACATGACATTGAAAATTTGGGGAGGGTGGGCGAGATTTGGTTCGATTCCCACTAGTACCACATTTTCAACTGATTTATTTCTTTTTGTAAAAGTTGGGTTAGAACATAGACACGGTAACCGCCTATGGTTAGAAATATTCCAAGTCCACAAAGTGTGTAGTTCCTAGTCAACCCCAGGGTCAGGGTCAAGGGGAATTTAGGATTGGGCTGGTTACGCCAAAACAACCATTTTATGTTTTGGCCTTAGTGCTGAAATAGAAATATTGTAATGCCTTTCTCCAGCCTTGTCACTGGATTGGTCCTGTATGCTTGCCAGAAAACAGTGTTGGAAATAGCTTGACCTTATTGAAATCTTTTGGGCGATATTGTGAAATTTATCTTCAAAATTTGAATGATAATGAGTTGAGCCTTGCCTGCATTGCGAGGGTCATATGCTGTGTTAAATGCACTTTTAGCAGATTTTAACTCAAAAAAATCTATCCTGATGAAGGACGTTGCTCCGTGAATTATTTACTACAAAACCTGTCACATTTTGCTTATTTTTTTATTGGTGAAGTTGTTTGTAGGTTGAATAAAAATATATGTTTGGGTGTTTGTGGCATGTACTGATAGTGATGTGCTTTGCAACTCTCATAAATGTACTGAAAATTTCCAGTTTGGAGGATGGGGGAGCTAGAAGGCATGGTGGCATACAGCATACATATGATATGGCAACATAGTGATATTCTCTTGGTCAGTCATCAGGGTTTTCTGTCTGCTTTTAATATTCCCATTGCAAGTTGGTGTGACGTTATCCTGACCATGAGAATAGGAGTGGGGTGTGTGGATCTTAGGCCAACATTTTTTGTTATGTTGTCCTCCACAACTTTCAGAGAGGAGGGGCAGGTGGACGGGCGGATTTTTTTTCGATTTTTTTAAAAAAAATATTATTTTACCAGCGGAAGCTCAAAGTTCAGCCAACAAGAAGTTGAAATCACTCTAAGAGTCGCGCATATATGTTATAAACACTTAATTTAATATTCAATGCCATTTAAACTGTTTAAAAAAAAATCTGAACAAAATCTGAACAAAAAACTGAAAAGAAAAAAAAACATCTGGAAAAAAAAAACACCTGAAAAAAAGAAAGAAATCTGAGCGGCCCTAAATCTTACGAGCGGGCGGTCGAGGACAACATAACAATTTTTTGGGGGGGCCTTACTTATATAAAAATGAACAGAATGTTTTGATGAATGTTGGGAGTGCATGCTATACAGATTAGTAGCCCCCCCCCCCCCTCCCCAAAAAAACCACAGACATTGCATTTTGTGTTTTTACAACATGGTGAATTATTTGTGATATGTTTTGGTTGAGTTCTGATTACTGGCCCGATTTTTCAACCTGATGTTTTCTATTTTACATGAAAGGTCATCCTTAAAATTGATGCATTCCAAAGTTTGAGTTGCATGACACTAATGGTTCTTATTTTAGAAGCACAAGCTCACAAGAAATTAGCCCATTGAGTAGTACACAAACTGACCAGATGGATAACCACCTTTAACAGTAATTCACCACATTTTGGCCTACAATTTCTAAATGGAACATTTCTGGCCCCTAAGATTTTACCGAAATGATGAGACAAATATGAGGATTCTCCTGATATCAAAATATTTTGATGTGAAAAAGTGATCAGAACATGAATAAAGTGTCGAGGGTTGAGCGCCAGAGGGCCGTAACTCAACTTTTGGGCAAATTGATATTTTGGTACAAAAATGATCCATATAACCTAGATTTTTAGAACCATAAAGAGATAACTCATAAACAATCTGAATTTGACTAAAATTAGGAGTTACAAGTTGGGTGCTACAGTGTATTGTAATGAGTCCCAAATATTTGAAAGTCGATTATCGCAAAATAGCATTTCTTGAGTTACGGCCTTGTGGCGCTCAACCCTCGGTGTGATCTTGTACATGTAGCAGGTGGTAGATACGCATGGGGCAATGTAACATATATACGATGAGCCGTTCACGATATGAAATTCAGAGTAACGACTCCTTTTCCGGAAGGTCTATACTTCTGAATCGTTATTACACTCTGCCGTTTCGGCCCTGAGCACTTTATTCAAAAGATAGTCTTAACCATGAAATATTGTCGATATTCATGAATCATTGTTGATTAATGATTATATTACCAAATATGTAACCATTTTGTGCCTCAATCAATTAATTCATCAGCAGACAGTTTGTTGTTCATCATTGTGTGCTCGAAAACTGCCAGAGACAAGTGAGATGTTAGAAACAGTTAGTGGATGAAAGAGATGCCCAGACTCCCCCACACCTTAAAGGTATATAATATGTGATCTTTTCCAGGAGATGCCCTCAATTTTGTTTTGGAAGCAGATTTTCTTGCAGATTTATATTTCTGATCATAAATCATAAATATATTCCGAGTTACAGAACGATACGATTCATAATTACCTGAAAATCATGGTTTTAGAGTGAATTTAGAGTGAAAATATAAACTGTCAGGTTACTCTAAAACCATGATTTTGAAGTAATTAGGAATCATATCGCCCTGTAACTTGGAATGTATTTATGATTTATGATCAGAAATGTAAATCTGCAAAGAAAATCTGCTTCAATTTTTTTTTTTTTTTTCTCGAGGATTCAGTGTGTTCCCTGGAGAAGATTGCATAATATACCTTTAATAAAAGAGATGCAGGATTTGTTCCTACTTTTTTATACAAATCGGTTATAAAAAACTTTTGAATGTGCTAAAATCATCACTAACATTGTGCTCTAAAGTTAATAGAGCAATACTCTACATTGTAGTTGTCAATGTAACTCTTCATAAACCAGAGGACAAAGTTGATTTATTTTTTAAAGCACAAAATAGCGTTGAATTTGGCACATTTTGAATGAGACCTCTCCACATTCACAAGCAGGTGGATAAGCACTGAAAGAAAGGAATGCAACAAATAAGGAATCACTGGAAGAGGAGGAACACATCCGCTTTGCTTTTCATTGGTGTCAAACACTGTATCGTCAGCCCGCTTCGATAATTGCCTAACTCATTTTTTCTAGTTTTGAGAAAACAACAAAAATAGGAAAAGTGAGTTAGACAGCTAGTTATCGAAGCAGGCTGACGATATGTTGAATAGCACCATGAATAGTACGGGTGAATTCCAACAGGAACAGTACCTGTTGGATAGAAAAAGGCTGGGGATATACCTTTATAAAGTGAAATGTGGCTTGTTATAGGCCTAATATGAGTTAATATGACCCATTTTAAATATTTACCTAATTATTACAATCTGCCTAACTCACACTGCTGACTTAGGCAGAATTACAATTGTGCATTTATCAACACTTTTGATTTGTCAATGACTTAGATATTATTACAGCATGTGCATAATGTAATGAAGTCATGATTTATGCAAAAACTCAATTTCGCTGAAAAGTAAGTTAGGTAATTATCGAAGCAGGCTGACGATATGTGACGTGATCAAGCGAAATGAGTTGCATGTTGGCAGTTTTCAGTTATGATATTTGTCGATCATTTAAAAGCAGGTGGAAAGTGCTACAGTATGGTTCAAACCCCACTACAATTGAACTAGTTTTTAATTAACAAACAATTTACCAACTGAGAAATCAGAGTAAAATATAAAGAATTTGTCACTTCTTTTTACCTACAACTCAAAATCCATATTCCTGACATCCAAATCATTTTGCTTGATCGCGTCACATTTATGAAAATATCACCAAATATTGGTTGAAAACAATTTCAAACTTTTGTTGAGCATTTTATATGTTGATGACAAAATGGTGAAAACTCATATCAGCAATAACAATAACTATACCAACTGTCAAGACTAGCTCTGTTAATTCTAAGCCACTTGTTATGTCATGATATTTTGAAGTAGCAGTGCGGGCCTCAAATCCAATTACATTAATTATTCAGCAATGCATGGGGGGGGGGGGGGAGGGGGGCAACAAATGGATTATCAACCCTGAAGTTGACATGGCCGATGAATTTATTCCATCTTTATGAACAATCCTGATAAATCTATATAAGTTGTTCCAGCAAATATGTTGCATTGTGCACCTAATACAAAACACACGGTGAAAGGTTAGTAAGAACTACAGTAATATATTATCTAAATACTGTAAAACACTATATATTTTGCGGATACTTTATTTTGCGAATTTAAACTAACTGATATTTTGGCATGCATTTAATTTTGCAAATCTGGAAATGTTACTGTTACTTTCAATGCGAAATTGTCAATTCCTCATCCCTCGAAAATGTGCAAAATTAAATCCCTCACAAAATTAAGTTGTTTTACAGTATTAGAATGCGAGTTCACCATTGTAATCCAAACAAATTGAGAATAGTCAAATATTTGTATAAATATTTCCAATCTTACTTGCTGACGGATACAATGTTGTGCCCCCATTTAATAGTTAGTGTACAGTTAGAAGCTAGTTGTTAATTAATCACAGCAAGAGGCATCCAAACATGAGACAAATACCAACAGCTAGAGCAAGCAGGACAGATGATCAGAATTGTTGACGTCACCTGTAACGTCACAGCAGCCATTGCAAGCAAACAAAAGCTTGCCTGCCGATGTGCGCCCAAATTTCCTGCCAAACAAAAGCTTGCCTGCTGGCGTGCACGCGCATGCGAAGGGGGTATTCATTATATACCATACACTAGTAAACCAAACCTGTCATCTGTAACAATAGCAGTCAATACAACAGTCAATGCATGTTCCCCCATGCATGGAATGGAACCGGGCACTTAACATTGTTGATCAACAAGAGGTGGCATGGTCTATGGTCTATTTTTTTTCTCTCTCAAGGTGCGTATTTATGCAAGCTTATGAAGATGTACTCAATGTCAAATCAAGTAACATTAGCGGGTGTGTCCCTACGATCAAAGTGTAGCATCAGTTTGGTGACGATATAGTATACACTAGTAATCATATTATAGAATCGCATGTGTAATTCCAATGAGATGGTGTTATATTCCGGTGTGATCAAAAAGGAACTCTTGTCTGCCTTGGCACAGAAATGCGCCGGGGGGGGGGGGGGGGCACTCGTGTATAAAAGTTGTTATTATCCGTGTGAATCCGTGTTAAGTAAGAAGGAAAAAGTGACCCTTAACAAGGTTTATAGCTCAACGAATCATACTCATTGCAAAGGATATAGGTCCTCGAGAGAGAGAGTTTAGACTGGAAAAATGTATGAAGTAATTGTGTGATTCAGTTTTGTTAATAAATTTGTCTTATAGGCCTAACCATTTCCGGCTATTTTTACAATGATGACACATGAGTATCGGTCCAAGCAACCTGTAGCGCGGATTCAGGTTGAAAAAGACCCTTATTCTCTCAAATTTGCTTTTTTTTTAATGGCCAAATATCCGGAATTCCGGATATTTCTGAAAGTCTTGCACCCCTGCATTGAGTACAGGCCTTCCCGTCTATAAATAAGCTAGATTATATATGCAAGGGCTTTGAGTAGAGTAGTTTTGAATAATTTATGAAAAGATGTCACTATTTCAAATGTGTGAGTGTGATACCATAATGGTGGGGGGGGGGGGGGGGGGAGAGGATGATCATTCAAATAGGCCTTGTTAGGGATGTGCAGTTGAAATGAGACTAATATTTGCCCTCAGACTATAAAACTTAGAATTGTCAGAGTAATGTAAATGGATGTTAAATTGAATGGGCTATATCTTGCTAGACGTCCCGTGCGTAATAAACCATGTACTACGACAACACATTTTAATTGTTATGAGAATGCGCACATCTGTTACAGGACGTCTAGCAAGACATTGCCATTGAATGAATGCCTTGATGATCGTTAAAGAAAATGTATTGAATTCTGATGAATAACACAGTTCAACTAATGAAAAGCTGTTAGCTAAAATGCATGCAATAATTGTGTAGTGAGTTTCAGAACGATATGAAAGAAATGGCGAAATAATTGTATGCTTTAAATAACAGTAGCGTACGTATAACATACTTTTGTATATCCGCTTCCGACCCGGGATGATTATCACCCGGGCTGCCTTCAGCATCACCCAGGAGTGATCTAGGACTGAGTAGTTCATCACTAGGTTTCGAAGTCGCGCCAATTGGAGGAGGAGAAGGAGGAGAATATAAAGTTTTCCCTCCGGTACTTCTACCGGTATTCAAGGACTCCTCCAGACCCTGATCCTCGTACTCATCGTAGTCGTCCGACGGTAATTTGTTCTCATGTTTAGTGCTATTGTGCAAGAAGTAGTTAAAGCCTTTAAACGGCGCCTGTATTAGCCTGAATGGGCCAAAACATGCAGAGTCCTTACGTGACAGCGGGTCCTCGTTGACGGCATTGTCCAAAGCTTGCGCTACTTGGTATCCCTCCTGTAAAGAGAACAAATTGAAATAGGATTAGGCCAAACAAATGTATTATTTTGTCTCGGCAGCCCACGCGCATTGATTTTAAAATGAGATTTCTCACAATTTTTTTGTTTTTTTGAATTTTTTTCTGTCTTTTTTTGAGAACAAAAAATATATTAAGTTTCAGTGATACTCTGCAACCTTGTGACTGAGAACACAAGCATACACCGGCATTAATTAGATCTGATTACTTTTATTAAAAAGACAAAAGTGTAACTATTGACTTTATTTTGATTTTTATAAAATTAAAATAAATAAAAAATAAATTGCATAGGACATTGCTTATTTTGGTTACAAAATAAATTAAAAAAATCGCATAGCACATAGCTTTGCAGCCAAAAGGGGCTGAGACAAAGTATTACATTTTTTTAGCCTTATCAGTTAAAAACATTGAAAAAAATGGTGCATGTCTATAGTTTGATCAGTTCCAAATTGGCGAAGCCTTCTTACAGCAGCAAATGAATACAGAAGGATGCGCTGAAGGAAAACAAGGGCACTGTGCATCCCCAAACTGTGTGCGTGTGGTCATAATTGCCTGTGTAAGCTTCAGGGATGCAAGTAGGTGATTGATCCTGAACTTTTTACGCGAGCTTGGTCAGATGGCCCAAGCATTTGCGCGCGACATCAAGCGTTTATGGGGGCTCGTCTTGAATTTTCCATGGCTTCTGTCATATTTACATAAGTTCCATGAGTTTTCCAGGCCTGGAAAATGTAAACAAAATTCTATGACTTTTCCATGCCGTGGTAACCCTCACTTATCTATACGCTCGACTGATCCAAAAATTCAAAATTCAACTTTGTATTTTATTTTGAATGTGCATTTTTCTTTCTTTTTTGTTTTGCTGGCTAAAAGGTTTTCTTTTAAAAGGGAATGCTAACTAACCGACCCTAATTGAAAGGTTTGACCACCTGCTGTTTTTGGTGGGGTTTTTTGTATTTTGTTGCATAAGGCGTAAAAACAACCAGTTGTACAGGATTGACCCACCCATTTTTCTTCAAATGTTTTAAAACAAATAAATTTAGAAATATTTTAGGGACATTTTTTGAAACATTTCGCTTTTTCATTTTTTTCTCATTTCGAAAAATGTTGAAAATTCACCAACAATTGCCCGACTGACCAACCCTCCCTGAGGGGACCCTTTCCCATAAAACAGGGTTTAATTTTTCATCACCTAAGATATATAGCCTATATGATATGTTCTACCGAAACCAGACGGAATTGGGCAGAGCTCCAAACTGAGAAATAGCCCAAAACATAATTGGGGTGATTTTTGGAGAATTTGAGTTTCTGGTAAGTAATTAATCTTCAGAGTGTTTATAACATTATTGTTAAAGATTCAGATTAAGAAATCATCCTTAATGTATGATTCAGTGATTTAAAGGGCTATATAAACATGTAAAATCATGGTAGAACGTAACTTTAAAGGGCGATATCTCAGTTTGGAGTTTTAATAAAGACCGTAAAAGATGAACTTGAAAATGATGTAACTCCGCTTTGGGTAGTCCGTTTAAAAGAAGAGAGGTACCATTGTAAAGCTGGAGATCTCTACTTTAATAATCAATTACTAACTCAATTTTGATATCTTGCCCAATTGTGTCTGGTTTCTGTAGAACACGTCACATTATAATAGTGCAATACTCACCCTCCTCATGGCTAGGGATATTTCTTTAGGTGTATCTGGTATGACAGCTGCTATGAATATCTTCACAATGAATACAATGTGCTGTAAAATAAAAAAATGTTTGTAAGCTTCCTTTTCAATCACTGCTAATGTGTGATGCAGTCGGCCCTCATTGCTGCCCTCGACCCTCATTTTTTGGTGATAATTATTCAAAACAAAATTTGAGATAGTATATTTAGAGAATAAAACATAGTTCTTAGCTGTTTTGCTATAGACGATGGTCTTATAATGTATAGGCTGTACCATATTTGGAGTCGTGTATGGTCGCCGCAGGCGGCCATACACGACGACACAAATATGGTACAGCCTATACATTATAAGACCATCGTCTATAGCAAAACAGCTAAGAACTATGTTTTATTCTCATTCTTATTTAGTTTATTGGTTATTTTAATAAAATAACGCAGTTTATTAGATTTATTTTAAACAAACAACGACAAATTTCCCCCTTTATAAAATCGGCGAATCCAGCGAGCTGTTTTCCAACATCCTGCGTCAAACTTATCGCGTTCTTTAGCACATACGCACCTGTCATCGCTGCGTTATACCCACAACGCATACGGCGGCGACTTTGTGTAGGGCACGCTAACGCGATGATGCGTTGATCATACGCGCTGAAGGTATTATTTTTCGAATGAATTAAACCCCGCCCCAAATTATGCACCATTGTCTCATAATGTATGGGCGTGTCGGCTGAAAATCAGCCAAAAACCAATCAAATTGCCTGCTGACATCTCAAACCACACCCACTATATAAGAATACTACTTAACCCTAACACTCTGGGCAGACTGATTTGTATTTTTATTCAAACAACAAAGTGATCGGGTAAAGAAACTGGCATGTTGCCATGCCACAGGGATTGGTTGACCCTGGGACTCCTGCATGGCAGGCGAGTGATACAACAGCGACACCATTGAGTCTGGCTTGGAAAAAAAGACTTTTATCATCACTATTTGTAACCCTTTCCATGATGCTATGAGATAGACCCAGGAAGACCCAGGGCTCATTTCAGTGCCGGCGTGGTATTTTGTGGTATATGGTTGGGTTAGGATTAGGAAATATTCAAAGATATGCTTATTTTTTTAAAGCAAGAGGCAAGTTTCTTGCTAATAGACCCTATTCACGCGGCAGCCATTTTCCAAAATATGCCACCCAAGCCTCGTTTCCGTTTGGTCTATCTGCGCCTCGCGCTGCACAATAGAACTGCGCGAGACGCGTGGTACCAAAGCGCGCGGCGTACGCATCCTCACGCAAGTCACGCAGACGCAGGTATACGTAACGAGAACGAGGCTTGGGTGGCAAATTTTAGAAAATGGCTGCCGCGTGAATATGGTCTATAGCCTAGTGGGGAGAGCTTTCAGAAAGATAAAGGGTGAAAGCAAAGAAGATTTTAACTTCGCACCCACAATACATTGCCCAAACTCAAGATTTTTCCCCCTACCGATACTCGCATCAATACGATCAATATATCAGTGACCTTTGTATATCAATATCAATATCGTGGCTTTCTGTCACGCATGACACATATCGGGAAATCAATAATTCCCCTGTCTTTTTGGTTTTCCAAAAACTGTGTATAACTTAGTTATTTGCTAGTCAAGCTCTTAGGTTTTAAAAATGAGACCAAAGGAACACTGAGAAAATTTATTTTTTAATTCATTTATTGATGTAAACAAGAGATTGTACTGCGTTTTGCAAAAATTCAAAACATTGTGTGCTGTCTTTAAAATCTTCTTTGGGGTGAAAGGGTCTAATCATTAAACAATGTTGCAAACTTACCTCGAATCCAATGATGATCCAGAGCTTAGCGGGTAATGACATCCGTCTTCCCCACTGTGCTGTGAAGGCTATGAGGAATGCGTTGGTCACCACACCGGCAAAGTTTAAGAAATCCAAGATGGAGAACCACATACCTGTAACAACATTAGTATGTAAATTAAAATGTAGCTAAGGGAAGACGTCAAAACTCGACCGCCGGTTACGGTCGGTTCCGCCCGGTTCTTTCAGGTCAAATGTTTTACTGGTATATGAATATTCGCGCATGCAACACTGAACAACCGCCGGTTGACTTAATGCTGTAACCGGACCAATTTACACTATCAATCTGTTACTTTGCGGTCATAATAGCTCTCTCTATAATCGTTCTATAAAAAAAAAAACATTCATAGACTTTCGGTATTGATTTAAAAAAGTTAATTGAGCTATAAACAGATTGAAAAAGCCAACCCCAGCAAAAATCAATAGCTGTATTGTACTGGTTGTCAACTGAGACTTGAGAGCCCATTACAACAAGATTTTATTGCTCACGCGTGTGACGAAGCACTATCAACCGGTCGTGTTCACCAGAGTTTAACTATTTGACCTCATTATGTGTGTATATTATAACAGACGACATGTTTTGTGAGAACCGGGCGGAACCGGCCGTAACCGGCGGTTGCCTGGCGGTCGAGTTTTGACGTGATCCCTAACAATATATTTATATCATCAAAAAATGATCGCCTACCATTCTGGGCCCCCTTCAAAACTGGGTACTTTCTCTTTTTGGGGCAGTGTTTATATGAAGATCTCTATTCCAAAAGGGATCAACTCCACTTTTTGTCGAAATTGAGTTAGGTGCAGAACACGAAAGAGAGTCACGAAATACATCTTTTAAACTTTGTTCTACATCTTAAGCATTACATGTTCGGCCCTCGGAAATGTCCGGAAATTTGAATATAATTCACTATTTTGTAAGCCAAAATGGTTCTTTTATCACAATGAAACATTGTTAGGAATGTCCTTAATGAAATGCTATGATGAAAACATAAAATGTATGGGATAATTGTTTTTAAAATTGCACACAAACAGAAGTATTGTTATTTCAAACAATGTGCCAAATTGTCCAAATTTTCAGTTTTTTCAAGAAAAAACAAAATTTCATAATTTAAAAAGTTGAAGAGGTATTTTAATGCGGTTTTCTGTGTTCAATGTGATAGTAAAGTTTTTTTTGAAAATTGGTCGAAAACATTTATGTTCCAAAAGGCACTAAATCCACTCGTTTTCGAAAATAAAGAATGACATAGGAAATACAGTGAAAATCACAAAATAAAATCAAACCTGTTTTTAAGCTTACACGCATGGTATCTTTCATATGGCAGAAAATTAGCCTATCAAAGGAGTGCAACATCCTTAATTTAAAAAAAAACCCATTGCTTTTCTCCTATTTCACTTATATGGAGTTGATCCCTTTTGGAACATAGCTCTTCATATATCAAAGCAGGAACAGAGCTCAACACATCACTTACAACATCATAGATAACTTACCAATATTACTTGCGATGAAGGATATTGGCCGTTGGTTAAACCACAGCAACCGTTTAGCATCAATGCGTATGTCTATCAGCAGCACGCATAACGCTATCAGAGGGGCCACAGGGTTGGCACAGGAGAACAACTGTAATTCAAGAAAAACAAATGAGATTTAATCTGGAGGTGTAGAGTACCATACTGTAAAATATAGAACTGGAGACTTGTTGCTTGATACACATTTTTCAATTGCAACAGTTCAATAGCACATATGAAAAGACAGATGAAAATTCTAATATATATATATAGTCCTATGTGAGTCAACAGGCAAACTTGTTTGGTTTGAATAAGGTCATATGCTTATACTTATGTGCACAAAACCATATTGTTTACATCACTAAAATTTGCCAGACACTGTTTTCGGAGAAAGGACGAAGCAGCAGCCGCCAAAGTTCTCTTGTGGCAACCTAAACATGGAAGGAGATCCAGGGGACAACCCAGGAAAGACGACATCAGGATTCTTACAGAGGACACCGGCTTAAGTGGACAAGATTTGAAAAATTGCATGCATGATAGAGCAGTGTGGAAGGCCATCACCAAAGTCGGACCTTTTGAGGCGCCATGAGCAAGCAAGCACATCACTTTAGTGGCATAAGGTGCAGGCTTCTCGTTACATTGCGTTTTCGCGTCTGGGGACGCAATATTTTTGTTGAAAACGCAGTACATTTTAAACTTTTTAATTATGTGTCAAGATAATTTTGCACATGTAAGCTTACAAATATCAGTTTTCGTGACGATCCGAATAAAGTATACTTGGTAATAAAATATTAAATATACTCGGTCTCCTTTGCACAACTCTTGACCATCGTCCATGTTATCCCCTCATCTACAATGTTTTTGTTGTGTCCTTAGTCGTCGTTGAATGCATGCATCGTCAATACAGTATTTGTACGTCCAATTTTAAACCACTCCGTATCCGATTCCGAAGTCACAATTTGCAAATTACATTTTTTGACTTGGACCCCATAATTTCTTCTTGGACCACATAATTTTGAGAATTGGTAGATTATAGGGTCCAGTGGACCCCATAATATTTTAACCTAACGAGAAGCCTGATAAGGTGACACATATCTTTAAACAGACTATAGAGGTATAGTTTCATTTCATTTTGGCTTATTAATGCCTTTAAGCTATATGCGCAGGAAGCTGATACAATTCATCTCTTCCCCCTATCTTACCATAAGGAATCCATACATGATGACCTTCTCTGTGTATTCCGCCAATGTGAAGTTACCCACGGCTGGTTTCTGATGCTCCTTAAGCAAGAAACTATTCTGTGTCTTCTCATCCATGGACGTGTCATGCACTTTACCCTTACCCCAACACTTCCATTTCTTCCACTTCTTCTTTAACCAACTGAAGAGAAACAAAAAGAAGATGGTTAGCCGACAAAAATCAACCCTGCTCTACGGACCCAGATTACCGATTTTTGTTTAAATTTTCAAAAGATTTAAGGTTAGGATTTTTTTACAAATTTGAAATCAATCAATCAATCAATCAATCAAGGGTTAAATTCTCGACAACCAAGGTGGGGACTATATATCTGTACTTCAGAAAGACTATGTGAATTCATGAGAAAAAATGAGGTTTGATCAATCAAAGATTTTTCTAGTACAGGGATTATGATCTCTATTGAAATGTTGAATAAGAACTAATACTATGTGTGTTTCAGAGCACCTATATGACATGGCATGTTTGAATATAGCAGTGATTAGTATGGGCATTGGTAGTCTCTTGTGACAACAGCATGGCCCTTGTAGTGGCTGTTGTGACACAAAACTTATGTTAAAAATGAGATGGCACGGTGAAAGTGTAAATGCTTCTAACAATTTCAACATATTAAATTATCACATACATTCACCGTGTCCGCTTGATTTTACTATATGTGTGATAATTGTACATAACTTCTCCACCCAGTGTTTTTATAGAACTAAACTCGAACCCACACGCACATGGATAATGTGTGCATATTGTTCAGATCGATACTAATAGATGCAACAAGAGTAAATATTTATTGATGACTTGGTGTTGAGTTATTTCATGACAGAGCTAAATACTACACATTTTTTATCTTGGTCCGAAACACACAAAGCTTCAAACGACTTGGCGCACATAAGTATCCCTGTACTAGAAATTTATTGGATCAATCAATCAATCAATCTTTGTTGACGGTAACTTACGGTATAATTATATCCTTGGCGAACTTGGGAACCGGTTTGAAAATCATGAGTATAAAGACTTGTAATGACAGCATAGACATACAGTTGCCGTTGTCGCAACTATCAGCATATTCCTCGCCAAGATTGAATATACCTTGTTCATCTGTTAACTGCAATGGATAATATGGATAATACATTCAATGTTAATGGTTATATAACGGTACAAAATGGTATATGGCAGACTTGTGACAAGAATGAATGAGAGAATAAAATAGATACCTTTTCAGATAATAATAAAATAATAATAATACATTGTTCATAAAATGTCTTCAAACATAAGATTTTATCAGTTATAGAAGAATGAGTATAAAAGGCAATGAAGAAGAAAAATTTGTTGTTGTTGTTGTTGTGTGACTTGTGATGTGTGTGCAAGGAAAATCGCATGCATGTATACATGCTCATATGAACTTGGATTACTTTTGTGCACATAGAAATAAAAAACCAGCTTATTTCTCGTCAATTTGGAGCTGACTAAACTGTCAAGTGTCCAAGAGCAATGTGGTTCGTTTTAACCTAAATTAGCATTCCAGATGTTTGGGTTTTTTAATTTATTTTTTTGTTTATCAAGAAGAAAAATAGAAGAAAACAAATATTATTTTTGATTTGCTAGATTTCATATACACTATCAAGAGGCCCTATTTGTATATCAGAGCTAGAATTTTGTTTCACCTTTTTACGAGAATCCAAGATTCTTGGCAATTGAGTCTGTGTGCCATTTTTAAAATTTGGAAGAATCTGATTAGACTTTCGCAAACCAGTCCACGAGAATCAATTGAGAATCAGATTCTTGGATTCTCTCCGAATTTGTAGCCCTGTATATCAATTACTGTTAAAGCTGAAATGTTTGCGATGGTTTTATTTACGCGCTTTTCGCGCAAAATATTTGTCCGCAAAAATTATAACACGCAAAATATTGTTATCAACATTCAGGCAATGCATCCAGAAGGTCGCCCGCGAAAAGAAGAAAAAAAATTAGCAAAATGTCTATGTAGCGAAATGTCTATGATATCAAAATGCACAAAAATATTGACTTTTACCGTAGCATTTTAAATGTAATAATTAGACGACCATTACTTACACTTCTGAAGAATGCAATGTAGAAAAGTGATGAGTAACTGTTGACAAACTGGAATGCAAATAACTTGATGATGAGGGCGTTTTCATATAACGTCTGCGTCCGATGGTTTTCTAAAAGGTGACACAAATATACAAATGCAATTACAATGCTTGTTCTTTATTTGCTCGAAACTTAACAACGGTAAAATGGATTCATTCAAATTCATTGCTTTCTGTGCTCTCCGTTAATGTTTACATTGCCATCTTTTAATTTGTATCACAACTTCCACACCGACAATCTTTTTGATTTACACTAACCAGGCTGATTGACATATTCCAACAAATTGTTTGTCTTTCAGTAACAACAACAACAAACTGTTGGTCGGTTGTTGTTTTTTGCTGGGCTTTTTATTTTCGTGACAATTTGGTTGAATTTGAAAGAAATGTTTAAAACTTTTCTTTTTATTTCAAAAATGATCAAAAAAATTTCAAAAGTAATTTTCTTAGTTGTTATGGTATCAATTCAGGGGTCTTCTTTAGGCAGTAGTCCATGATTCCCTATTCTTATATTTGTGTGGATCAGCATTTGTTAGCCTTCTCTCTGTTTATTTTAGATTAATTTAGAGACAATAATTGTCAAAAAACACCATTGTCCACTTACCCCAATCTGTGAGTTTGTATGCAATGAATTCATATATCTGAAACAAGAGTAAATAACAATTAAATTAAGACTACATAGGCTATATAAGATGGTCTAAATAATAAGTTCTGGTTACCAATCAGCGCTGTGCCGCAAGGTCGAACTATAGGATGAGATTGACTTCACATACTTTACCCGAGGTCAACTTTATGTGACATGCGTTCATTCAGGAACAATATTATTAATATCTGCAATAAGTGTCTGAGCAACTGAGTTTTTCCTCTGTTATAGTGTTTACATTTGTGAGCAGTACCATTTTTGTCGTATCACATATCACTGGAGAAGATTCCTTCGAACTTTATCCTAAAGTTAATGCCAAGTACATCATTTTAAGGTTGATTTGAGAGATATATATAATGCAGCTGGAAAGGCTTCAAATTCACTAGAGCTCAATTTAAAGGCATTATATGTGATCTTTTCCAGGGAGTGCCCTCTATTCATGATTTTTTTTTAGAAAGTAGATTTTCTTGCAGATTTACATTTCTGAGTGAATTGAGAGTGAAAAATAAGTTGTCGCGCAGACCCGACAGTATATTTTCACTCTTTAAACCATGATTTTGAAGCAATTAGGAATCGTATCGCTCTGTAACTCACAATATATTTATGATCAGAAATGTAAATCTGCAAGAAAATCTACTTTCTAAAAAAGAAATCATGAATAGAGGGCGCCCCCTGGAAAAGATGGCATAATATGCCTTTAAGGTTGATTTGAGAGAGATATATAATGCAGCTAGAACAATTCAACTTCACTAGAGCTCAATTTACGAGTATCAGTATCGGATCCCCCTCACTCAAAAACTAACCTTGCCAAATATCATGATGGACAAAGTGTTGAGTAACGATGATGCTAATGATGTGTATAGTATTTGTTCTATGCTGGAGCTGTCTACAAGTAGTAAACCGATGATGACCCTGTATACGATGACACCCAAGGCACTGGCTATTACTAACAGGACCTGTGTGAAAAGGAGGTGTAAATAATATCAATATCATTGCATACCTGACAACATTGGAAAGTCAAACATTTTACATATGTGCGCGCAGGGCACGCACGGTGGCACTTGCCATTAGCGAGTGGGGACCCCATCAGGGGCCTGCCTTAAGGCCCTTGATTGGTCCAGGGGCCGTCAAAAGGGCATGAACACCACTTTTGAAGAAAGAAAGAAAGAAAAAAAAAATTGGAAAAGGAATAAAATAATCTTCTTTTTTTTACAAAAAAATCAGAAATCTTACTAGAAAAGAGGGCGCGCTAGATGCCAATGTCATGTATATCAATGACGTCTTCCAATGGTACTGTATTCATGGTTAATTATAATGGTCTAATAACTGATTCTTGTGTGACACCTTCCAGAAGAATATTAGTCACTATATATTTGTCACTCGTAGGTCTCAATATATATCTGTAGATGACAAAATTTCTAAACCTCATACACCTCTGGAAGGCGTCCCACAAGGATCAGTTATTGGACCATAATCATTTATCATGTACACAGCACCATTGGAAGACGTCATTGATGTACATGGCCTTGGCATCTAGCGCCTCCTCTAAAGAAAGTAAACATAGTTATGAGACCAAATTTTCTAGCAATGACCAGCTGCTGTTGATTTCAAACCTTTGATTCCGAAGACCTTCAAGCAATAGGTGTGTGTGCTTAATGATCTATCTTCACAAAAACGTAATCTCAATACAGTGCAGATGACAATAACTGGGGAAAATAGACCTACGCACGTTGAGGAACATCATTTGTGCCGATAAATGCTAAGCAGCTAGCTCGTTTTTTGTGATTATGTTAAATATATTGATTTTTTCTTCTTCTTGAGACATCTCCCGGGCCACAAAAAAACACTGGCGGGCCGTAGGTTGCCCACCCCTTGTGTATACCATGCTCAACAAATAGTTTGTGTGACGGTTCAGCAATATATCTTCACAAATACTTTCAACACTTACCATGAAAATAAGTATACTAAATGATGTTACAAACTTCATAATCTGCTTGTAGAATGGGTAGTACCAGTCGGGTAGATCTGACACTGGGTCCTAAAATGAAACAATAAATAAAATAAATAAATGGATATATTTGGTCCCTTCCATTCAAAGATTTGTTTTTTTACAAGGGCACACTCTAACGCATCACAGTCTAACGCATCACAGAGGTATACAACATATGTCAGTAATTCCAGATACAGCCTATTCACATTATAAGATAATCTTATATAGAAGGTGCGGTTTTAGATGTCAACTAGCAATTTGATCAGTGTTTGGCTGATTTGTGTCATCGTGAAAGTCTGCCTGCGGTAAACCATTCTTGTCTCCAAATATAGTACAGCCTATACATTATGAGACCAATTGTAAAGGGCGAGTCAAAAAATTGCAATAGTGGAAAGAAGCTATCATGTTTTTTTAAAACCATGATGGATTTTGAACTTTTTTTAAACATGGTAAGAATGTCAGATTTGTTAGCAACTTTGTGTGAAAAAGTGGTCACTCAGATTAACCACTTGTCTTTGGTGAACCTTTTGATTTTGTCACCCAATTTACATATTTGTCCACATAATACTTGTACACTTACCGGTCTCTCCTTTGTGCCATAGAACTCTGGTCTATCTGGCTCGGTATTTTCATAATTGTCTACGTCCCATTCATACGCAAGCTTGGCGGTCTTTCTCTTCCAAACTTCCTGGAATATCGTGCCTGGGGTAGAAAATTCAAAAGTAATAGGTTATTCAATAAGTGTTGTGGTCGTCACACAAAACTTGTCAGATGTTGGTACATTTTCTAAAATCTGCTGCGCTTTAAAAAGAGGAATGTGTGAAATTGCTGCCGAATCTGCAACTTTTCTTATCTTGCCCTCAAAACTTAAAATTGGGTCGGTCGGTCGGAAATCTTTTTTTCTTGGCTGAAAAATAAATGGTTTATGTTGAGACAAAATTGGTATAGGTCCAAGTAAATTTAACTAATGTTTCTGGTGTGATAATAGTCTAAAAACATTTATTTAAGCTAACTTATTCATTTCAAGCAAGAAATAGTATCATTTAGACACTTAAAGATCAAATATAAATCTTGAAAAAAGAAAAATTGAAAGAAGAAAAGAATTGAAAAACAAAATGCGACCCTAGTTTTTACGATTTTTTTGGCCTTATACTACCAAAGATCCAAATAAAGTAAACTAACGATATCAGGTTTCTTCAATTTTTGCAATGTGCCTCTTTTTAAAAGTGGATTAATTTATGGACCACCCTGTATACTGACTCACCCCATAGACAGATGACCAGCGCAAAGTACGGCGTGACGTCCGAGTCAAATGAATCTTGAAACACTTGCAGCATCTCCAGGCCAAAGTCAGCCAGACTGTGAACAAGAATCAACACAAAATACTCATCAACTTTATGTTTATAAGGCTATGATATGGGATCTTTAAATAGCTCTACAATATATGGTCTTTACAGCTTGATTGGGACTTGCATTTGTCATAAAATCAAAAGACCTTCTAAGCAACATAAAGAATGTTAATAATTTCATAATCAAGGTGTGTTACTATAATTTGCTGATGTGAATTACCCCCTATGTTTATGCTGAGAGTGAGAACTACTGTTTCGGTTGGGGCTATGGCAAGTAAAGATATAAGCCAGCAATTACTTCTCTTTTGATTTGTTCAGGGCTGGAAAAATGTTTATTTCCTGGGAAGCAAACAAAATGATTTCCCTCCAAATACCCAAATTTCCCTCCAAATACCCAATTTTCCTTCCAAATACCCAGATTTCCCTCCAAATACCCAAATTTCCCTCCAAATACCCAAATTTTCCTCCAAACACCCAAAACTTCCTGGGAAGAAACTTCCCGAATTCAACATTTTTTCCAGGCCTGGATTTGTTATACTGATATTGTTCTGCGGTCCCTGGGAGTCAACTACTTACTCGGTTAAAAATGAGTCTTCATATTCAGGGCTAGTAATGTTAGCCAGCCATTCCTTGTCTATTGATTTGTTATACAGGCTGATATTGTTCTCTAATTCGTCCACCAGGTCCTGATGCTCTTGGGCTACTCGATCAGCTTCATCCACCCTATCATGGTATGAGCCAATGCTGAAAGAAAAATATATGATTTTGTTTATTAATATTGAAATGTTTTGTTAAATATTGTTATCAATAGAAACATGAAGAAGAATTTGTCCAATCCATTTCAAGAAAAAAACATGATGCCAGTGCATATCGTCGTTGTTCTGTCAAAATTGTGTATGTTTTTTCTGGCCCTTCAGCATGTATAAAGTAAAACTACACCCAACAGTTATGAATAGGAAGTGTCGCTTTATACATATTCATGGGCAAGAGCACTTGCAAGGTTTCGATAGATTTGTTTCTGGCCCTTGAACATGTTTAAAGCAGACTGCCCAAAGGTTATACATATGAAGCATTACTTAATTCATGCTGAAGGGCTGGATGGAGACACGAGGTAATTACAGAACAGCAACGATATGACATAATAACTGTGCTTAAAGGCAAAAAACCCAACAAGTTTGTCTCAGAAAGCCGAGCGTGTAGCTTTTAAAATTTACATTTTACCCCATGATCTTTTTCCCCATTATTTTCTGGAACTTTTGAAAATGATGGTGTGAGTTAATTTGTGACTGTATGGAATGTTTTTTCCAATATTAAAACAGTATTTAAACTCAAGAAAAACAACCGAATCCAGTGATTTATTGGACTATGCTTCTTCAAATTTTAATTTTGAAGTACCATATCAGCTTCATTTTCTTGCTTCACAGAGTCTGTCTCATGTAAAAAAAGAAACTTTTCAGGTTTCTTTTGACAAACCTTTTGTGCTTAATATTCCAAATATGATCACAGTGCTCAGTAAGAAAGTTATAATACATACATCACAACAAACCCTTTCCCTTTCCATTATACAAAACATAGTATGGAAGGAACAAGAAAGTAAAGTATAATAAATCAATTACTATACAAATAGGTCTTGAGATAATGTTTGCAAGTTCTATGATGCTATTGCTAGGAGTTTTGTTCCATATAATAGTTGTTGGGCCAGCCACAGCAAATGAGCCAGTTCCAATGCATTAATGGCTGCTTAGAGATTAGCACAACAAAAAGGGGGTTTTAACTGTGGCCGACCGTAAACCATGTCAAGATGAAAAATTGGTGGAAATGAAATCAGATAATGTATAGGGGACTGAACAATTAATGGATTTGCAGCTGTAGAAAAGAGTTTAGAGCATGATTCTTTTAAGCCTATGTGGCAAATGAGATTGGATCAAGACTATTCTTTTCTCTTGTCTGAGGCTGACAGCAAAATTGTTAACTTTATTTGTTGGGAGTGGCTCTTTTTACTTTATTCTTTTCTTCCATCTTTTCTAACTTTCATTTCATTCAGCCAGCATGCTTATCTGTGATGTGATCTGAGAAAACCCGTCGGATGTCGCAAAATGTGAATTAGGGATTATGGGTAAAATAGAAAAAATAAAATATTTAAAAATATTTTTAAAAAAATTCATTTTTTTAGATTTTTTTAAAGAAAATTAGTTTCCAGTACTTTGTGTCATCATCTTTCATGAAATTTCACCTTGACAAACTTACTTAAGTCACTTTTATTATTAACCTTATAATGTTATTATATTGAATTATGTATCTTTTTTGGCCTGTTTTCATGATTTCTTGTTTTGTAGCTTTTGGTGACATCACAATCATCATTCACGCATAACTTTTTTTGTAGTGATCGTAGAAAAATGATCGAAACAGTTCTGTAATCAGCACAGTTTTAGCTTTCTTATGATATAAATATCTCCAATATGAAAAATGCCACCATGTGGCGGGTTTTCACAGATCGCATCACATATAGGCTTTTTAAGCCTGGCCTGAGCATTTTGCTTGAGCATGGTCCCTTCAGGACCCAAGCGTGTGTCTGTATGGACCGACCGTATAAACAAACAAACAAACAAAATAGCTGGTAGCCAGTGGAGTGAGTGAAGCAGATGAGCTGATGAGTGGCACCAATTGACTTTGATGAAAAAATGATGCGTGCAGTCTCGTTTTTGTAGCTGCTGTAAAAAAGATAGGTCACTTTAACGCTACACCCTGAAAGAAGGGAATTGGTTTTATCGAATTTTGAAAGAATATGTCCGAGAACTGAGAGAAACTGTTTATCCGAAGATCTGAGGTGACGTGATGGAATATGTGGATTGAGAAGATCGCAAATATAAGAAGGTGCCATGTCATGTAGGGCTTTCCAGGTGAGGAGAAGAAGTTTGAAATGGATGCGATACCGAATAGGTCACCAATATAGATACCGAATAGGTTACCAATGTATAAAGTGCATCATAGATAACACTTTCCATGCGGCTATAGATTTTACCATATACAAAATAGATTTTTCAGAAACCTTTTCCAACTTTAAAGATCTATCTCAAGGATTACTGAACAAATACTAGGCATGTTTGTACTTATTTCAATGAATTTCAAAATTTGGTAATGAAATTAAATAATTTTGACATTTTTTAAACATTTTGTGCAATTTTAGAATGTCGTCTGCAGATGCCTGCCACGTGGAAAGTGTTGATTAACACAGCACTTTTTGTATGGTGCAAATTATGCAAAACCTCACAATACAAGTAAAGTGTGCCAAGTCTGATTTCATGAACTGAACTTACAATGTTGGTCATCATTCAATTAATAAAATGAAAGTACAAACATTAAATATTAGGAAAACTATACACAACAAGATGGCAGTATCATTTGTGATAAACAAATGGGTGTTTTATAAATTTAGATTTTGATTGAAAATTTATTGACAACTGAAGAGTTTCGTTTCGGTTCAAAATTGGGGAAAATTCCATTAATGAAAGTTTTTAATAAAAATCACAAAACAGAAGTATTTTACATGAAAACAGATTCTAATTGATAGTCTGCTTGTTAAATGTGTATGTATAATTTCGAAGAAATTATAAAAAGTATCATATTTTTCCTGTTTAATTTCTTTTTATTTTATTTATTATTTTTAAATATTTTTTGTAAATATCTAAAATGCTTTGACATGGATACATCCCATTTAAAGTCTAAACTCTTCATATGTTTGTAATATTGTACAATTTACATGAAACAACATGGATTTTTTAAATATGAGATAAACAAGTTTTATTGTTAAACAAAAGCCCCACCATGGCCAGAAGAACTGACTTACACCTGTTCACTTGATGACAAACAAAGAGGTAGCCCCACCACGAACAGTTCTCCATGAAGAATTGCATTAGATCTGTTCACTTTATGACAGAGAGAACCAAGTTAAAATAGATAAATTCCCTAATGAACTGGCTGTCCAGAGCGGGGGGCTTCCCCTTTAAACCCAAGCGAGAAAAGTATAGGAGAAATATTAATTATAGTTGAGTATCAGTTCCAAATTGGCAAACCTGCTTACAGTAGCGAATGAATTCAGAAGAGTGAGGGCGCCCAAAACGCTCGCATGGCGCTACATGGAGCAGTGTGAATCATATGTGTGACGCTTAAGGGGGGACTTAAGGAAGTTTTTGTTGAATTTTATGAGTGCTGTAATTATAGAGCTATGACTCAAATGTGTATAAAAGTATACTTTTTTGGAAAGGAAATGGATCAGAGAATCCAAATTTGACCAAAAATGTTGCCAAATTTGGATTCTCTGATCCATTTTCTTTCCATTACAGCACTCACAAAATTCAAAAAATCAAATCAAAAACTTGAGTATGAGTATGCCAAATTACGCTTAGATTACATTTGCGTGTAGAAGAGAGATAAAAACCGCCTATTTCTCACCAATTTGGAACTGATTAAACTATAGCGAGATTATATGGTAGTCACCTTAGGAATAATCCGTATCCCCATATGGCCAGTCCAAGCAACATAGGTATCCACAGCATGGATGCCATACAGCCAGCCCATGCAAAGTAGAAGGCTATCTTCTCGCCAAAGTAGTTTCTGATCTTCCATAACGGCTGGTATTTCCACCATCTACACCAGGTCATTTGTAGCTCCTGTTTATGAAATGAATCAATCGGAACAATTAAATGTTTGTAATCAAATTTGTGTTTGAAAGCAAAGTTTTGATTGAAGTCCAACACTGTCATTCATTTGTTTACATCACTTCCACATGATATTAACCCCAGGGATGTATCTTCATAATTGAGGACCCTAGATCTAAAAGAGGGTTAAGTCACAATCTTGTGAAACTGTAGTTAGTATCAGTTTTCTGCTACAAGGAGGATCTCTGCACCCTCTGTTCAAATGTTAAAGTTAAGCCATGCGTTAAAGCTGTGTAAGAGTCCATGGGAGGTAAAACCCGAGTGGGTCAAGTCCACACATGGACACAATGAAACCCAGTTTTTGCCATTTTTCTCAATGTGACTTAACCCTCTTTTAGCACTAGGGTCCTCAATTGTTTCCCAAACCAGCCAACCGGGCAGGTTACAAGTAAAAGTTACCAGCTCGAATGCAAACTAACAAGCCCAACAACATGAACAAAAATATTTTTAAAAATCATAACATTTCTGATAATCATGGTCTTTTACAGTTTCGAGTTCACAGTTAATGTTGGCCACCAAACAAAATAACGGCCATAATTTCCCGATGTTTTTTTAATATTGTCAATAGTGCAGTCTATGTACTCATTATGAGATAGATATGTCATAAAATGAGATACTAAAGTAAAAAAAAGATTTCTTGATATAGGTTTGATTAAAAGATTTATAGCCTTTTAAGCTAGTCAATTCTTAGGCCAAAAAAAAAATTGTTATGTTGTCCTCAACAGCAGCTTTCAGAGAGGAGGGGCGGGCGGGCAGATTTTTTTTTTTTTTAAATTTAAATTTTATTTTACCAGCAGAAGCGCAAAGTTCAGCCAACAAGAAGTTAAAATCACTCTAAGAGCTGCACATATATGTTATAAACACTTAATTTAATAATAATGCCATTTAAACTGTTTTTAAAAAAATTTGAAAAAAATCTGAAAAAAAAATCTGAAAAAAAAAAAAAAATCTGAAAAAAAAAAAAATCTGAAAAAAATAAAAAAAAAATAAAAAAATCTGATTTTTAAAAAAAAAAACAATGATTTAAAAAAAAAAAAACATCTGAAAAAAAAAAAAATCGGAGCGGCCCTAAAATGACGAGCGGGCGGTCGAGGACAACATAACAATTTTTTTGTTTGGCCTTAGCGGCAAGCCGGGCAGGTATGTTTCAAAAGTTACCAACCCGACACTAAATTTACTAAGTACAGCCCTGATTACAAGCCACCAAATAAGTAGATCTTGACAAGGAGCTACTTTTAAATATTTTGACCAAAAATAGCTCCTGGTCCTATAAGTTACTGTGCAGAATTTGGAAAACACCAGGAGCCAAAACTTGGGAACCAGTGGCTAAAAAACTCCTGGGTGCCCGCTTATTTGGAGGCTTGCCTGATTAACCCTAACCAAGCCACAAACCATAAAAATTCCATGCTGGCACTGCATTTGCTTTGGACCGGGTTCTCTGGGGTCTATCACATTGTGCCACCAATCATGGGAAAGTGCAAATGACAGTGAAAATTAAAATGAAAAGAATAAAAGCATCCGTTGGATTCACCTTTTTACATTTTTTATAGATGCTTGATTCATTCAACACATTTGTTCACTTACGTTATTTCTATGAATTTCAATCAATTGGATGACTCTATACACCATAGTATTTTATTAAAGGTAGATGTTCCGATTTTCAACTTGAAGTTTTCTATTCTACATGAAAGGTCATCCTTAAAAAAGTTGTGTTCCAAAGTTTGAGTTGCATAGCTCTAATGGTTCTTATTTTAGACGCACAAGATGCTGTGAACTGTACCCATTGAGTAGTACACAAACTATATCGGTGGTTACCACCATTCGCGGTAATTCGACGTTATTTCATCGATTTCTCCATAAATATACCGATTTAGGCCGTCAAATTTCAGTATGATGATGAGAAAAATACGAGCTTTCATATGATATGAAAATCTCCGTATGTTTGAAATAATTCTGTGTTACGAAAATGTGATCGGGTCATCTACCTTTAAGTTATAGTAACGATTCATTTTGTCAAATTATGCATTTCACTTCAGTGTACCAGTCAGATGGTGTTGCAGGGGAGTAGGATAACAAATTTTGTGTTCATATGCAAGAAAATAAAGCGAAGTTAAAAGGTTTGATTTTCCCTAGAACCTTAATTCATACAGCACACTAAGGCTGTGACTTATACCCGGGAACCCGGGTACCCGCCCGCTATTCCGGGTACCCGGGTACCAAATTGGGTACCCGAATACCCGAAATGTTAAAAAAAAATCTTTTTTTTTACAATTTTTTACAATTTTTTTTCTCTTTTTTTTTCTTTTTTTAGTACAAATGTGTCCCCAAATGACCTCTATTGACCCCATCATGTGTCATTTTTGGGGACAAATTTGTACTTTAAAAAAAAAAATTTAAAAAAAAAAATTTGTAAAAAAAAAAAAAAAAAAAAAAAAAAAAATTCTTCTATTTTCGGGTACCCGGGTACCCGCCCGAAAAACGGGTCGGGTACCCGGGTACGAAACTACCCGTGCATTCACAGCCTTACAGCACACAAGAACAAAAAAACACAAAGAAAACAAAAACACAATGAAACAGAACCCACCTCTCTCGGGTCAGACTTTGGTTCAAAGTCTCCTCTTTCCCGCGTAGCTTTCCTCATCTCATCTGCCTCGTCATCACTGAGATCTTGATACGGCGATTCCTCGTGGAGGATAAACGCTTCAGTGTACACTTTCTTCATCAACATGAAGGGCAGACCTGGTGTATAGGAATAACATGAGTTTTAGTATAGTATTCTCTGGTTTCTTCTGGTAGCAAGCGGTCAAGGCGTTTCTTTGACAGTGGTGGGCATGAGGGTGTATTCTTTTCTTTAGCTGACCTGTTCTTACAGTCAGTTTCATAATGCTATGGACTTAATTCAAGCTATTTCATGCGAGTGTGTTTTGCTGTTGTTCTCTGAGCTGATGCATGACTATTATATACAACTATGCATGTATATAATGCACAGTGACAATTTCACGATCGACCAATCAAGACACGCGGTTATTTTTTGAAAGCGTCCGATACGCACTTCCAGGTTTACGCATAACGCATGTACACACGCACACATTGATGGACTTGTGTCCCTAGCATTATGACCCTGACTATAAGCAATGGGATTCAAAAATCACTTCAAAATAGGTACAATGTATGCGATATGACTACATTCTCTTCAATCGTTTAGAAATGGGGGTTCAATCTGATGGCAACAAATTTCAGTAAGGCAAATGCGAGACGGTGTAATACAGCACCAGAGGAGCTTTACCAACTTCTCACCACACAAAGTCTAGCACCACCTGACCGACTCAATAAAATCAGCAAGAGAACACTTGTATAATACAGGGTGGTCAAAAAAAAACTATACCCAACTTTGGAGGCCATTTTCTCCTAGATGATAAAATATTTTAGTAATTTGGTTTGCATATTATTAAAGCATATATCGTTGAGCATTATTGGTGAAAATAGGGAAGATATTACATTAATATTTTTTGAGATATTACTATTTTTAGCGAGTATGTGTAAAAATGGCTTTTCCACAGGAGCTGTCAATGCATCAACATGTTTGAATATGATATGACAATGACACACCTTTGTATTCATTGCACAGTTGACAATGACAAGCACACCTTATTAAACTTAATCCTTAACTGCTTATAATGGGACTTGGGTCATTACATTATTGTGTCATATCATATTGTCATAAAAGTGCATATCATGTTGATGCATTGACAGCTCCCGTGGAAAAGCCTTTTTTACACATACTCGCTAAAAATAGCAATATCTCAAAAAATATTAATGTAATATCTTCCCTATTTTCACCAATAATGCTCAACGATATATGCTTTAATAATATGCAAACCAAATTACTAAAATATTTTATCATCTAGGAGAAAATGGCCTCCAAAGTTGGGTATAGTTTTTTTTGGACCACCCTGTACACAAAACCATACGACTTCTCGACTATCACATGCTCACACACTATAGTTGAATCAGTTCTAAATTGGCGAGAAATATGTGTTTTTTGCAAGATTTTGGCTTACACAAGTGTCACGCATACGATGACACTGCACCATGTTGCGCCATGCAAGCGTTTGGCGCGCATGCTCTTCTGGATAAATTCGATGCTGTTAACAAGTTCGCCAATTTGGAACTAACTCAACAGATTCAGGTTCCAGCTTCAAGCATCCCCTAAGTGCCCCCCCCCTGACGGAAAAACCCATTTGTGCCCCCGCCCCCCCCCCCCCCCCCCTCTAAAAAAAATGTAAAAGGAGTGAAAAAAAGGAAATAGGAAAAAAATGTTTAAAGACCGAGGGTGGCGTGCGGGGAACTGGTTATGTTGGGGTATATTCAACTCAAATAGTCAAATAGAAGGCAAAATTGTAGATATAATACATGTACTGTGCGATTTTTTTTTTTTGACCGTGCAAAAATTTTTGACCTCTACCCCCCCCCCCCCCCACTCTTACGTGAAATTCACGAGTTGGTGACTGCAAAAAAAATTGGGGCAACCTTTTACGAAAATTTCAGAAATCTTGCCCCCCCCTGAAAAAAATCCTAGCTACCCCACTGGCATGAAATTATTCAACGACAGGGGTGTACTTTCGCGACATCCTGCGAGGATTCTCGCAGAGACATTTTGCGAGAATCCATGGATTCTCGCAAATAGATTCTCTCAGAATATTTTTGCGAGAATCCTTTTTACTGAATTTAAATTCCGCATTTTAAGCATTTATTGTACTATTGTATACTTAGAAAATAATAGTACACAAATTGAATCAAACCCTTCTTAAAATTAATTAAACTAATATCAAGAATAAGGCTATAAGCTTGCATAACTTCCAAATTCGGCATGTTTGTTGACTAAGGGTCAAATACCAGTCATCTAAGGTCCTGTTTTGGAATTAAAAAGAAGAAAAAAAAGTTTAAAAAAAAAAGTTTAAAAAAATTTTAAAAAAAGTTTTTTTGTTGTTGTTGGCGAGAATCCACCTGGATTCGCGCGGTGGTGATTTTACGCGAATCTTTACGCGAATCGATTCGCGGATTCGCGCCGAAAGTACACCCCTGAACGAAACAATCATTCAAATTATCGACAATGATTGACAAGTTGATTGATGTATTATGTAACTGACCTTGTCTTCTCAGTGAGTCTTTGTCGTTGACGTTGCTTTCTTCACCTTGTTGTTTTACATCAATGTTAATAAGTATGGTGTACACCTAAAACGTCAAACAAAAACAATAATATTATTACATGTAAGATCTGTTTTACTGATGGTATTGAAGAAGCAAGGCATCTATTCCTTCTAAACATCACAAGTCATTAACCTTATAAGAACCACCTACCGATTGGTTAAAATTAAGGATGTGTCAAATATTGTGCCAATCAGAGACATTGTTAGAATAATTACAATTCTCAAAAAGATTATTATAAAATATTTATAAACAAAATTGTAATTGGTTATGAGTATATCATGTACTTGACCAATGGGAATTCTTGTACGAACGACTGATTCTGACAAATCTACCACTGTATCATTGCTTTGGTTAATGAACTTACCAGGTAGGAGCGGTGGGAAGGGCTAAAGAATGTATCGGGCTCTTCAATGCCTTCGTATATTGATCTCTTCTGCATTATGAAAGGTGCGCTGACAAAATCAACTGAAATGCAATCAAATACATGAAACGTAATTATGGTTAGCTTCATTTAGGAACAATGCAGAGATATAAACTACTGATATTCAGGGATGCCAGTGGGTCCTTGAAAAAAATCTGAAAATAGGCCGGCCCGGCTGGGGTTCAAGCGTGGTTCAAGCGGGGTCAAGGGGAAGCACCTCCTGCCAGGGATTGAGACCCACCTCCAGCCCCCACCCCCTCCAAAACTCCACGGAAACTGCGTTTCCAGAAAAAATTGTAAAAAAACACAAAAAAAATTTTGGGAGGGGGGGGGGGGGGGTTTCTTCTTCTTCTTTTTTGGAAGAAGAAAAAATCAGAAATTTGGTGGGAAAATCTTAAGAAGGTTAGTCCGTGGCCCCTGGAAATTGAACCGGGTCCCCAGACTAGCAGGCGAGTCACTCAACCACTACACTCCGAGCACTGGGCTGGCCAGGCTAAATGTTCAGTGACTATCTATTCCCGGGGGGGGGGGGGGGGGTATTGCAGCATGGGATGGACCTCTTGTGCACGTGCAAACAGGTGTTGCTGGTCGTATGATTTTTGTATGATGTAGTGGTGTTGGGGTAAATAAAAAGTTGCGTAAACAATCTTAATTTCAGCACCCTCCTACAAGTGATCGCACTAATGCCCCTTCCTATGCCACTGGGTACATGCTGTCCCATCACAGTCCTATCTTTTCCACCACCTTAGCTATGAGCCTGTATCTCTGTTACTAACTTATCTTGCTATAAGCACATACTGCTTACTGTGTACTGTGTTTGTGTTGCATTCAAAACTATTGAACATTTACGAGTGCTAAGCTGAAATAAAACAGAGTAAGGTCTTTTGATTGATGCTCAGCTTAGGTCGCACAAAAAAACTGTTCTACCGGCCCCGACCGACCCATTTTCTCCCCAATTTTCCAAAACTTTGTTGTTTGACATTTTTGATTTTTTTTAAAAAAATTGTGTGAAAATAGCTGAAAATGAACCAAAATACAGTTGGTCTTCGATCTTGATTTTCTTGTGCTGGTGTTGGGGATACCACTCCCCCCCCCCCCCCAACAAAATCTGACTCGGCAGAATTCTCAGTTGACAGCCTGGTATAAAAAAAATTATAACAAGGCGGTTCACAAACGGCGCGTCTCGCCTGTTCATCAAAAGTGACTTGAAAGAAATGATGATGAAACATATGATACAATGTAGCACTGTCACAGAGGTATGCATTGTAGTTAATGCAAGGCCGCCCCCCCCCCCCCCACCAAAAAAAAAATTATGATGCTGGCGCTGCCACTGCATAGTCCAAAGGGGGTGGGGTACCATCTAAACTTTGAAGGGCCATAAAGCGGAAACGATTCGTTTGCGTTCCGCAAATTTTTTAGTACTGGGTAACATTTGAGCATCCCTTTAAGGTATTACATCGGGGGCAAAAGGAGGCAAGACATTTTAAGGGACCCCAGACGATCTTGAATGACCTCCAATGACCTTGAAAATTTAATCAACAAAAAGAATACAGCCCCCCCTTCCCTCCACCAAGCCCCATCAAGATAGGCCCTACTGATCTATTTGACCCCATATTTGACCTTAAATGACCTCTGATGACCTTGAAAATTTATTCAGCAAAAAGAACACACCACTCCCCTTCCCTCCACCAAATCTCATCAATATAGGCCTTACTGATCTATTTGACCCCATATTTGACCCCTATGACCTCCGGTGACCTTGAAAATTTGATCAGCAAAAAGAACACACCACCCCCTTCCCTCCACCAAATCCCATCAAGATGGGCCTTACTGATCTATTTGACCCCATATTTGACCCCCGATGACCTTGAATGACCTCCGATAACCTTGAAAATTTAATCAGCAAAAAGAACACACCACCCCCTTCCCTCCACCAAATCCCATCAAGATAGGCCTTACGGATCTCATTTGACCCCATATTTGACCCCGATGACCTTAAATGACCTCCAATGACCTTGAAAATCTAACCAGCAAAAGAACACACCACCCCCTTTCCTGACATCAAGTCCCATCAAGATAGGCCTTACGGATCTCTAGATATCGCATCACAACGCGTCACAAAAGTTTTAAGCATATTTGGCCCCGATGACCTTGAATGACCTCCACTGACCTTGAAAAGTCAATCAGCAAAAGAACCCACCACCCACCCCCTTCCCTCCACCAAGTCCCATCAAGATAGGCTTTGATCTCCAGATATCGCGTCACAAAGGTATTTCTTAGCACACGGCAGACGCCGAACAGAAATAGTGATAACATAGTCTCTTTCTGATTACATCAGGCGAGACAAAAATGACTGCCCCTACCTGAGCGGTTCGTTTGCCCATATAACAGGGTGTGTGTTTTTCGTTGCCATATAGGCATAACGAGTTGTAACAGTAATTAAGGTCTGTCATCAAAAACATTGCTACATGTGGTTCCAGGCCCTCCTTATTTTAAGCAAAATACTATATTATGCAATCTTAAAAACCATTCCAACCTTTGAACAAATCATCATCAAGATAGAAGTATTAAGACAACATGAATAAGTTAACTATGACTACCAACCTTCATTATCTGTGATAAATTTCCTTTCTAAACCTGCACAGCACCCACTGTTTTTCTCTTTGTTAATAGCAGCCTGAAGATAAGACAAACAAATACATGCACATATTTAGATAGGCATAAAAATAATATCATATAGAGAATAACAAATGTGTACTGTCGGTCACGGCAAAAGGGTGCAGTTGTCGGTAATATGCATTTTGAGATATTGATGGATAAGCCATGGAAAAACAAAGAAAAGAAAGACAATTTTACAGTAATTTTTCCTCATAGAATCAGAAATCAGTATTCAATCTTAACCACAAAGGTGTGGTGTCATTTTGAAGCATTCAAAAACCTCCTTTTGTTGGTATTAAGATCTTTTTGAGAGAGAGAGAGACAACACCCTTTTGTGGTATTGTGGTTCACTATACTTTGAAAGAGGGGCCAAGGGGCCATCTACATCAGGTTCAAAAACCCATCGCTTATAAGGACGGGTGATACCAACTTCCGAGAGTCTTTGACACCATTTTGAGGTCACATGTGCCAAAGGTCATGTGTTCTAATTAGCGGGTAACCAGTCTGCTGACGGGAAGTCAAAGTGGTTTGACTGTAAAATTCTATGTATGTCTCATATTTGTGTTGAGATATCAAAAGTTCAATATGCTCAATTTATATTGTGGTACGTAACCATTTAACATCTTACAGGAACTCACTAATCTAATTCTAAAGATTGAACTGCCCATTAAAGACCTTTCCATAATAAAGAAAGTTTCCATCGACGTGTCTCAAGAGAGAATATAACTTAAGTAGTTTCAGTTTCAATTACCAAGTCCTTTTTCAGAACAGCAAAGCTTTCATAAGTATGTATTAATTGCAATGGATGGGTTATTCTTAAACACTGGCCCACCTCCCTCCCCCACCAGCTAAAAAACTGGCCCACCTCCCTCTCCCACCAGCATGCTCCCTCCACTCACATCTCTTAATGGCATCTCGATTTTGATCTCTTCCGCTTGCTCGCACAACGTGACAAACGGTGCGTGAATGAGGAGATACATGTAGTCCCCCATCCTCTCCTCTCGTAACTCAATACTGTGCTTTCTCAACGAATCGTGAAACCTCCGTCGTAAATCCCCCTTCTTTTTGTAGGCCTCCTTTTCGTCCTCATCGTCCGAGCTATCCGGCTCATCGATTTTATAAGACAATACAAAATCGATCCGTTTGTTTATATTCTTAGCATTCTCCTCCTCCTCCAACGCCATTTTGGATTTCTTTTTCTTTTTCTTCTTTTTGGATCGTTTCTTTGGTTTATATATCAGAGTCGGTGGCGGGGGTGCGTCATCAAGGTGTGGTAACTCTCCGTTGCGAGGCGAGATAAGTTCTCCGTTGAGATCGGGGAGTTGTCTTACGTGCAGAGGGTAAGTGTCTTCGCCTTCTTGATAGTAAGAGTCGGCCATCTTGACGTTGGACCTGTGAGTTATTGACAAAAAGTACAAAATAATTAAATGATTATTGTTATAGTATTACTAGCATAAACCATGCAACTCCCCAACAACAAAAACAGCACAACAGCATTTTTGATCCAGAGCAGGCTCACATTTTTGGCTGTGGAGATGCTCAACGTTTGATTAATTATATTAAAATGTTGACGACCCGTTTTAAGAATACATTTAATGTAAAATGATAATTCACAAATGGTTGAATTCAATTTGGTTTTAAAATCATTAGATTATATCATATTTCCAACAAAACATGGGTATTTTTTATTGAGGCCATTTTTTCCGAAACAAGGTTTTTAATCCTGACCAAATTTTAGTGGTGCTTTTACCTAAAACAGATGGCTGATTTTACGGGTGTGTTATTTATTGCAATTTGGCTGTTTTGTGTGATTTGGGACCCATTTTCAGGGAGTTTCTTTTTGCGTTGGCAAAATAGTGACCCATTAGAGCAGAACATACATTATATGAGTACCGTCCCCCCCCCCCCCCCCCCCCCCCCCCCCACCACCAACACACTCACGGAGACATCAGGGCTCAAAATACACGGGGGCAAAGGGCGATTAGCCAGTTTTCACAAAATAGCCCCTGAGAAAATGTTGGCCTATGGTAAAATATACTAAAGGGGCAATTTTTGGCAGAATTTGCTCAAAATAACCTTCATAGCACAAAAAGGATTTAACCCCTGTAGGGACACAGATATTCTGAAGGTCTTTGGTGTCATTTAAATAGCATTTTACTAACAACGTACCGTAAAACGGGGTGAATAGGGACATGGGGGTGAATAGGGACAAAATGGGAACAGTTTTTTAGATGTCACCCGGCCTTTTTGTGTACCGAAAACGGGGTGAATAGGTACATGGGGCCCCCATGTTCCTATTCACCCCGTTTTACGGTAGTACACTCAAAAAAATCAGACTCACCTAATTGTTGATCATGCAAAACAATTCACTGTCATGAATAAATTTAAATTAATCCTGATATGAGACAGTAAACCATCAATATTTTTATATGCCATGCATAAAACCATGTTTAATTATAAACGTTACAAACAAAGATGATGTGTAATTAAGCAGACAACATATCAGGCTATTCACTTTTAATCTAATTGCAGTAAACAAAAGCCCTGTTGAATTTATACTCTACATGTATGTACGTGTATCTGGTTGCCATAGTGACTAATGGTGATAACAGCTTGCTGATTCCGGACTCATCTATTAACTATTTTATCAAAGCCCGTAAAGCTCTTTGCTATCTACGCATCCACACACGACGACGACGAATTGACCTGTGGTGTTGTTGATTTATAAATGTTATATTTATGATTGTTATATTCTTATCTTATGATGGTCTCAAATATTGTCTATTACTTCTGTCCAGTATATGCATAGTCAATATGTTGAATTTTTATGATGTTCTCTAATTGTCTGTATACTTCTGTCCATGCATGGTCACAATTAAATATTGAATCATTTTGTGTTCCATCAACGAAGTTCGCTTGAATGAAACAAGCTACATTTTTAATCCATATTTTAAAAGAAATCCTAACTGGAAAGGTCTTTTAACCCTAATTTCATGATGAAATTGTCATGATACTAGTCATTAAGCGGTTTTCCAACAACAAGATCACTCTCAATCAGCGTTCAAAAATAAGTGGTCATGAGATCATTCGATTATCCAAAACTATTAATAAAAGTTGCTGATGGATTAGGACAACAACAAAAAGTTTGTTTCCAGTAGCAAGCCTGAAAAGTCAATTGCGATGTTTGGTTTTTTTAATAGTGGCGATTCACTTGAAACGGTTTTATTTCGTCAGATCTGTGCATATATTTATTACTCTTATGCTCGCTTAAATGTGATTTTTCATTGTGGATTATCACTCCTGTTGTGTTTGCCGTATTTGTGGCCAATCGCCATCTTGAAACATGTTGGACACAATTTCGACAAAAGATGGCGCCCTAACAATAATGTTTTCTGGGGTTTTTAATGCGCAAGAATCAAGCGTCTCAGTGAAATGCGTGCGCACTACTGAAAAAATACTTGTTTTTTTTTGTTTGGGGCTTATAACCAGTTTTCATTACAGATTATTCAACGGAGTAATTAACAGACTGTAAGATAGGCTTTTACCCACGCGTACAGGTTGAGAGTTTAACGGGTTCGCCATCAAACAAATATGTGACCCATCGCGTCAAAATGGACATGTTGGAGGCCCAGGTCAAATCTGAGTTATTGGTATCACTTGAAAGAGCACATTTTATGCTTTGAAATGATACTATGTTGAAGGTAATCGGACTTTGTAAACACAAGATATGATTTGAAGAAGCATGTTTTTTTCTATTATTCTTTTTATAATTCACTAAATATATTGGCCTCTATCTCAAAACTGCGTTTGCCGACAACATGTCCTTTTTGATACGACTGGTCACATATAAACTTGTCCGACAGCAAACCCGTTAAAGTTAGAGAAAAGCAAGATTTTTACACTAGATCATACTGGTAGGTTATCCATTGGACAAAAATATAATGTTTCTTATTTTTAAAATGTTAATGCTGCTCTCAATTGTCAAAATATCGTACAAATTCATCGGGGGGGACTCATGTATAAAAGTTGTAATCATCTGTGTGAATGCACTCACAAAAACTACCCTTAACGCAGATTCTTAAATGAGGATTTTAGCTCAACGAATAATACTTTTAGCAAAGGAAAAAGATCATGCAGACAAAAGTCTAGATTTTAGACTAAAATGAACATTAGTAATTGTGTGATTCAGTTTTAGTTAAGTTATCTGTCTTATAGGCCTAACCACACTACCCTAGTGCGGATTCAGGTTGATAACCAACCAGCCCTTACCAACTGTGCTTATTTTTTTTTGTGTGTGGATCAGGGGAGGAACAAAGTATGACTGTTTTACCCTAAAAACCACTGGAACCCATCCAGATAATAAAAATCCCGCACACCACCACGGCATCTCTAACCACTGAGCTAAAACTCCCTAGCTGACCAGGGCACGGCATCCTTGTACCCACATAGCTAAAACGGTACCCTAGCGTCATCTACAATGCGTACGCATCACCCAGCGATATTCAGCCTCGTATGATAATTTAACGTTCATCTAGAGTCTAGGCGTTAACCTTGAGACCGGTTTGTGGGCCGTAGGAATCTTAGGTTTTGAGAGTTGTCGGGTTATTGCCGCCCTGGGTGCCTCAACAAATGGTGTCTACGAAATGAACTGAGTGGATTTATGCACAGAAAAACGGGTCTTAGGAACTGATTTTTTTCAAAGAAGTAGGTCTTGAGGAACTGGCCTATAGTTCAAATTACCTTGATCAGCAAGAACGCAAATGTTCAATTTTTTTGGTTTTAGAACTGCAAAAATATTTTAAGAATTGGGGCTTTGGAACGCAAAATTCCTGATTTTTGAATTTTTAATAATATTGGGGACTTAAGAACTGATGCAGACTCAAAAGGGGGGTCATAAGAGCTAGCAGCATAGTAAAGGTGCGTCTCAGCGCGCACATACCATACCTATACCCTTTTCCAATGTCAGTGTCCCCCCCCCCCCCGGTTAATTGACCGTTAGAAATCTGCTATCTTATACATAATAGTGAATCAAGACTCCGTTTATAAGCACCTGTCTTGAGTTACTCTTGAATGGAGTCCTAAAACATGAGTCTCGTAAGGCTTTACGTGCTCAAGGAAATTATTTTCAGTTTTGATTATTTTGTCTTTGAAACGACTGCATCAAGGTCGAGAACGCCGGCCATCAACTCTTTATCGATCGATATTACAGGTGTGTTGGTTGAAATCTAAGTTTAGTCACGACATGATGTATTGTCATTTTAAACTGATAGCTTCCACATAATGTTGAGTTGCTGTAGCAACTTACAATGGGTGGAAAGAGGTTTGCCAGGCAACAGCATCAACATTTTAGGGAGGCAAGAAAAAAATGTCGGGAACTTACGGCTTTTATTATAAAAATTGCCCGAATTAGATTAATTTGTTCTATCAGACATTTCAGACCAATGTTAAGCTAATTTTTTAGTAATTCTGCCATTAAAATTTAATATTTTGTTTTGATTGTTTGGGGACAAAATCAGATGGGGCTTGAGCCCGAGGGGCCCAATACCATCTGACAATTTGTCAGATAACTTTATGCTAAATTCATTTGATGCAGCATAACTATTTACACCCCCCACCCCCCATTACTATACCCATATTTTGGTCATACCAGCTCTAAAATGTGTTCTCGCTCCCGTACCCTCACCTTACAGATTTTACATTTGACTGTATTGGAGAAACAAGTCCCCTGATAAAGGTTGCCATATATTAAAGGTGTATGTCCCAATCATTAGTTTTTTTGGCTATGATTGTTTTCTTCACATTATAATATTTTGATAGCAGAAGAATCCCCATATTTTTCTCATTATGTCTGTAAAATCTTAGGGGCCAGAAATGTTCCATTTAAAAAATATAGGCTAAAATGTGGTGAATTACTGCCAAAAGGTGATAAACCACCAGCTAGTTTGTGTACTACATGTACATTTGTGTGCCCTTGTGCTTCTAAAATTAGAACCGTTGGAGTTAACTTTGGAACAGACCTTTCATGTAAAATAGAAAACATCAAGTTGACAATCGGGCCAGCAATCAGAACATCTACCTTTAACACAATCCATTCTCCATCCTCTCACACAATTTTCACATGAAAGACCATATGGCTTTTACTGCATCCCATCCAAACTCTTTGCAACTGATAAAGGTATGAACGTCATTCTTTAAATATAAACCTACCTAGCAGTAACATTGAATCCACTGAAACATCCATTCCGATGCTGTACATGCTATTTATCAAACAAATTTACGACAATTCGCATCGTTGTCAACCAACAGTCAAATAATCCTGTTTTCTGATCACTACCACAAATCACAGTTAACAAAACTCTCTGTTTGCACTAGTAAACATATGATCAAAGACTTTATCAGCTCTATATTTACATCTACACAACTACTCGGTTTAAATCTCAGTCATGTACTCCTGCAGCATGAGACAACACTCTCCAGCTGTGCGTTGACATAAGGTGCGCATGTTCTGAAAATCAATAACACACCACTGACTGCGATTGATAATGAGGCGTCATGGATCAAAGTCTCCTATGGCCCGGCCATCAACATGAATAAGCATTTGGAAAGCAAACACATACATACAATGTAGTTCAAAAATCAAAATAATCCTGTTTTCTCTCTATGCACAAATCACAGTTAACCAAACTCTCTGTTTGCACTACATATTAGTATTAAACATCTGATAGTACTAGCATCCCACACAACTACTCGGTTTGAATCTCAGTCATGTACTACAGCACATGAGACGCAGATAGCAAACCTAGGAGTCAACACTCCAGCTGTGCGTTGACATTTCTGAAAATCAATAACCCCACAGACTGCGATTGAAAATGAGGGGTCATTGGCCCAAAGTCTCTCATGTGGCCCATCAACCATGAGGCGTCATGGATCAAAGTCTCTCATGTGGCCCATCAACCCATCAGGCCCGGGGGGGGGGGGGGGGGGGGGGGGTACTCGGATTTGGTTTGGTCGGGGGTGTGCCGCTTGAGATTCAAAACCCATACCCATTTTTAGGGGTGATTTTGGAGAAAAAAAACGGTACCCATTTTTAGGGGTTTTGCTTCATTTTAGACCCAATTTTCGCAAATTATCTGAAAAATAGACCTAATTTTTATACATTTTCACGAAAATAGACACAAAAATCGCGAAAATAGACCCATTTGTAAAAAGTGGCCCCATTATTAGGGATTTCCAGCACAAAATCATACCCCATGTTTAGGGATTGTGTGCCCAAAAAGCTACCCATTAGAGCGGCACACCCCCGTATACCGTCTTAGTACCCACCACCCCCCCTCCGGGCGTCAGACGTCAACATGAATAAAAGCGTTTGAAAGCAAACACATAATATAATGTAGTTCAAACACCCATGAGGTAGGGTCACAAAGGTTTACAGGTATGTGCCGCTCAAATAGGTTGATTTTTTGGCAAAATTCCCTAAACATAGCTAGGATATGATTCGTGCTGAAAACATGGGTCTCAAATCACACAAAAAACCTAAATGTGGGGTCCCAAATCGAGAAAAAAACCTAATCGTAAAAAAACACAAGTAAAATCAGCCATATATTGAGGTAAAAACATCCCTAAAAGTGGGTCAAGATTTCAAGCCTTTTTAGCCATGCCATGTTAGCAACTCACACACCCCTGTCAAAAATTCATTTGAGTACTCCCCCCCCCCCCCTCCCCCCGATTTTTTTTACTAATCATTATTTGTAAAATTTATTTATTTCGTTTTAATACGGAATAAAGCAAAATTCACTGAATAAAATGATTTCAAAGTGACATTGAAATGCATCTCGATTCTCACACTGTGTACAGTTGACTACTTGACATTTCTCACTTATTTTTCAAAGTATGCATAAAAAAATTGACAAATTTTCTACTTTTTAAAAAAAAAAAAAATCTCTTTAACTTTCATTTTGTTCTGATCTTAATATTCTTAAATATCATGAATATAGGCCAATATAATATACCTTTTCAATACTTATTGGTTGTTTTTTAACATATTTTCCCCCCACAAACCAAAAATATTAAATCTCTCACATCAAATATATACCAAATTGCACAGAAATCCTTGGCCCATATTAAATTATTATTAGATAATAGGCTTGACAGCTTGGTAACCATGGCACATAACTAATTGGTTACCATGTCAACCAACAGCAGCAGTACTGTATGTATACACAAAAGAGCTCTTTTAATAAAATATTTGCTGTGAATTATTGCCTTTTAAGAGTTATTTTAAGCAAATAACATGAAGCTATCAAGAAAAATTCCAGTAAGAATGGAAATGTTGGCATGATTAATTGTTCATGCTTAAACGATTGCTTATTATTTGCTTGTTTTTTATTCACAATTAGAAATTTTGTAAAATAAATAAATTCACTCATTTTAATTTTCGTTGCCCATGCCAGGAAAGTATGGGGCATATAGGCACAAAATGATTGTGTATCAACATTTAATGACCAGAAATGTTTGTGTGCATTTACATTTTGCTTGCGAACATGTCATGCCGTGAATATTTCCAACCAGTGTAAACAAACGAACAAACAAACAAACAAATATACCATGTACAGTTTACATTCGTGAAATTTCATGCTGTTAATGTAGGTCAGTATTGCTGATTCACGAAATTTTAAACTCGCGAACATTTCTGGTTTTACAGTATATGCCTTAAAATAACTGGAAAATGCCAATGCCATCAGGAATATGCATCCATGCGTGCCCACGCTGTTCTGTTTCATATAAGGGAGTGTTCATAAATACTTTGGTAGGCGGTGATAAAAATGAGGGGGGGGGGGGGGGATAAAAAAAAAGGTCCTTAAAAGGAGGATCAGAAAAAAGTCCTTGTTGGGGAGTCAAAACAAAAGGGGGACCGCCCCCACCCCCAATATTAACTGTTGTGTCGGTTCATTTGACAAGAGGAATCATGGAATTGTGATGGGCATTGATAAAAAACAAAATATTTATCGCACCAAATGAGTTCGAAAATTGAGGGGAGACATCCCCCTGTTCGAGCTTTTAAACCATCCATACTTAAATCAAGAATATATCAATATATGCGTAACTTCTTTCGTGCATTGATAGAACACAAAATATTTATTGGAAATTAATAGGTGGCTTTTCAATAACATTTTGGTCAACAAAGGTATCTTATATACACCAGATCGCACCAAATGAGTTTGAAAATTGAAAAAAACATACACCCCTGTCACTTTCATTGGCATTTTTTACCTCTGCCCATTTGTGTTTCTTGTTTTATGCATATTTTCTGAGCTGCAGTGAACCAATTGATTGGCCTTTCAGAGCTCTCTTTCGAGAGTTACCAATTTGATTTTTAATCACTCTGGTCATTAACCTTGTTAATGTCTGTTGGGCTATTGTTCACATTTGCGCTTTATATACAACAACAAAAAAGCGCACCGCTTTGATGGTAGCAGCAAAAACTTTGTTGGCCCCCCCCCCCCCCACCTTAAATGTGGCTGGATCCGCGCTTGAGAGAGGGTGTTGAACAATAGCGTGACAGTTACAGGGAAATGAAGCACAGCTAGGAGTAGATCAACTAATTAATGTATCACTGAGCTCAAGAGAGTATTACTGTCACCTGCAGAGACATTGAGCACTGAACCTATACATGTCAGCATTTGGGCAGTCCCATTCATTACGCCATTGGAGACAATCGGACCTGCATTTTAGTCAATTGGTCCAAAGCTGTGCTGTTGCTGTTCTATTAAGGTGTGTAACACGATCAAATTTATTTAAAACCTATTTATGAGTTTCTCAAAGCACTGGCATTTGAAAAATGAAGAGGGATGGCTTTCTTTTCTTTTCTTTTAAAAAAACCTAAATTAGCCGTTTCCATGCAAATGGCATTTTTTTCTTCAGTTAGCATCAAGAAAACGGTGAGGGTTAGAGGTCTATGAGGGCTAGAGTTCAACATGTTCTATAAAAAATGCATGAAAGTGACTGCATTTGATTAATACACCCATTAGGCCCATTAGGGCTTTTAACCATTAACATTTCAATTCAGTATTAGAAACACAATAAAATATTTGAAAAATTGAAAAATTAAAAAATGTTCACCTTATCCCACAAAGTGAGGAGAAGAGGGAGAGCTACGAGAAACAAAATCAAATTTAAGTGGACTTATTTCCATGGAAATTGAGATTTTGGTAAATGAAAGGCCCGGGGTGCTCGGTGGTCATTACAAGAGGGGGGTATCATGTGCGTCCATGGACTTTCAAAAAGTACCCTAAATACGTTTGTGTTAATGTGAAAAAGCACCCCCTAAACTAGGGACAGGGAAAATGCTCAAAAGCGCAAAAGCACCAAAAAAAGCACCTTTTGCCCGAAAAACCTTTTTGCTCAAAAAAGCACTTTTTCATCACACAGCAATTTTTTTCACAAATTGTCGAAATGTTTTACAAATAATGCCCATTTACCTAAAAATCAACTAGTTACATAACTGTGGCTGCACTTAGTATAGTTTGAATGTAGTTTTGAATGAAAAATGATGGCTTTGACAACGAAAAAATAAATATGTCAACATGGAAACATGCAATATAATCGCGCTTTTGGATTTATTTTTAACGCATTTTTGGCATAATTTTGGTGAAAAAAGCACCTTTTAACTAAAAAAAGCATCTTTTAACTAAAAAAAAGCACCTTTTAACTAAAATAGCACCTTTTGCTCCAAAAAGCACTTTTGCCCAAATCAAGCAGCACTTTTAGTGCTTTTAAAAAGCGCACAATCCCTATCCTTACCCTAAACAAGTATGGCACAGTATTTTACATACCCTAAAGCAAGTAATATCAGTATTTCCAATACTCTAAACAAGTACTCAAAATATTTTGATACCCTAAGCAAGTTATTTGTATAGGTTAAACCTCTTATGACACATTTCTAACCCTTTTTACTTCCATAATAAAAGCTAAAAGTATTATGAAACAAATGCCGAGCTGATCTATCAGATCACTTGCGAACATTTTGAGAAGCCAATGATGTAAAAAGTACCCTTTTTCTTTATAATTCGGCTTGTTTTGATACCCTATTCACGTAACGTATGTAACGTGCCCCAGCTTGAAAAATGACCCTAATTACGTGATTTCTTGGACATGCATGATACCCCTCTTGTAATAACCACTGAGCACCCCGGGATGAAAGGAAACTAGGAAAGTCCATATTTTTCTCATCACTCTCTACAACATTTTACAGGCTTGGGAGACTGCGAGATGGTTCATTTTAACAGATAGGTATGACTATGAATGAGCAACAAATAGTGAATTTAAAGGCAAATTATGTGATCTTTTCCAGGGGCACCCTCTATTCATGATAATTTTTAGAAAGTAGATTTTCTTGCAGATTTACATTTCTGATCATAAGTCATTATGTGTTACAGAGCGATACGATTCCTAAGTACCTCAAAATCATGGTTTTAGAGTGAATTTTATAGAGTGAAAAATAAGTTGTCACGCAGACCTGACAGGTTTATTCCACTCCTTAAACCATGTTTTTGAAGTAATTAGGAATCGTATCGCTCTATAACTCGGATCATATTCATGATTTACGATCAGAAATTTAAATCTGCAAAAAAATCTACTTTAAAAAAATAATCATGAATAGAGGTAGAGGGCGCCCCCTGGAAAAGATCACATAATATGCCTTTAAGAAGAACCACCATTGTGTTGGAACTATAGTACTAAAGCAATCTAACTTTGAAATATGTTTTTGATGTGCCTTCATTAGAATTCAATAGTAGGCCTACTCACGTTCGAGTTGACGGCACACAAACTCGCAATGGGGAAAAACGCACAAGACAAGGAAAGCAAGTGTCTGCGTGTGCAGAACATGTCACATGGAGCAACGGACAGAGAATCAGAGTTAATTCTGGGTATTATATCGGCAAAAGGGACAGTAAACCAGGATGTCCAGACCAGAAGAATATAGGTCCTACGGCCTAATCGGATGTATAATTGAACAAACAAATTTAAACCTAGCGTATCCAGTAATGCATTGGTGTAAAGTGCGCGCAACAATAATAAAAGTGTGCTAATTTTGGGGATGATCAGCTTTGTACTGCATGCATGTTGTTTGTTCAATTTTTAATCAGATTTATACCTTAACTATAAATTTATAATGAGTATGACAGTATCATAGACTATGTGTTCTTCTTTTGCCCATGCACTTCACTTTTTTTCAGCACTGCCGAGATAAGTGTGAAACGTGTCACTCACTCATGCTGAAAACATACTAAGGTCGCTTCGCGATTCAGGTCGCTTTTATGTCATATTCAAAAACCTTCCTCAGACACAGCGACCTGCTGCAACTTTCCAATACATCGGTCAAGAGATCGCTTGACTGGAAACGACCGGTCGTGGCCAGTTCACTTCATTTCAACTCGAACGATCGGTCGCTCATGAAGTACTGAACACCATACTTTTTCAACCAATGGGGGAGGTTATTTTGCCCTTGAAATTAGCATATAACCAATCAGCAGCTATTATCCAGGTTGTCGTCTACACGGCGATTTAGTAGCTCGATGCGACCTACATGTATGGCGACCAAAGGTCGCACAGACATACTTTTGAGCAAGCGATTATTACGCCAAGTAAAACAAAACAACAGTTGATCATCCCCGCCCGCTTCCTTTTTTTGTGCCGCATTGATTTTATCTTCTTTTTTTAATTTTTAAAAAAATTTTTTAGTAAAACTTTTCGAAAAATTGCATGTAGGCCTAAAACTATTAAATGTTTAAGTTGCTCCAGTAAAACTTTATTAAAACTGTATCTGCACATTAAGTAAATGCATATACAATGTAAGAGGCTCAGACTGTAAAATCTTTACTTCAAAAAGCCAGCGGCCATCTTGGGAAAAGAAAGAAAGAAAAAAATATATAATAAGCCCCTCTCGCATCCTTTTTTTTGAAAAGTCCGGACAATCAACTGTTGTTTTGTTTTACTTGGCCTTAGGTGCAGTACTGCTTAGGTGCAGCGTAGACCCAATGGTGGCTATACTACCGTTCATGCTTCACTATACTATAACCACAACACCCTCTATAGACACACGACGTCGCGAAAATCACATTTTTAATTCAAGATTTTCACATCAAATATAATTTAAATCAATCAAAATGCACTCACATGTTGTTCCTAGAACTCTTAGTAATACATTGAGTTAATTACTTTTGATCAAGCATCCTCATTTTGGGGAAAATATTGAGGTGAAAAATCGGCAGTGCTGACACTCAATGATGTGCATTTCGCTACGTGAACAGTCACAAAACCTCAGGGGGGTGATGTGTAATTTCTAACCAGAAAACCTAACCAGCCAGAATCTGAGTAGGCCCAGCCCTATTTCACACCTTGGCTTAAAAACAGTCAAGTATTTCACTAGCAAACATTAAAAATAGTCAAGACACATAAGATATAGAATGTTTAATGCTTTAATTGTATTCAATCATGGGCTCTAGTATTATCCTTTCTCTTCTCAAGAATTCATAAACAATGTGCTCTAATAAAGAGATCATATTTCATGTAGGCCCTATATCAGTCACCATGGAATCGTGGATTTAATAAAGTGTGGGGGTGTAGCCTAAACTTATTATAAAACGATCAACCGTCATTATTTGCTTTCATAATATTATTAAGCCTGGTTTATTTTATGTTTAGAGAACCTACAAAACGCATAAAAGGAGTCTTTTTCACAATCTCACAATCTGGGCTAAACCCAAATAGGCTAGCCTAGGCCAGGGCCTACACGATTGTTTACGCAAATGACATCACACGTCATTTACCAACAAAGGTTGTTTACCTAGATTATGTTTACGCACACATCATAAATCCAAGTGCCCTTTTTATTGACAACAATACTTAAAACTCACCGCTGTTTTCACCTCGTATCTACAGCGATCCATGACTCCTTTTACGTTCTCGAACGGCTATATTTGTTTACATTTTAATATTATTTATTAGGCTATTTATTTCGTAAATGCTGAGCAGGATACTTAATAATTAAAGAGGGGGCATCTTAGTACCTTACAATACATGGTTCGGATCTTAAATTGGAGATCAGGTCAATTTAATGGCTAAGAATGAGATGCTTTCTAAACGTTCGTTCACTACCAAAGAAAGCTGCATCTCACGACGATGAACGTCGTGGATTTGTAAAGAGAAAAAGAATGTATAATCTTGACTTTATCCGATATAACCGGTCATTCAATACAGATATAACACCATGAAGCCAACAAGCTTTCACTAATGGGTCGCCTGCGACGGGTAAGCACCAGATATATAGTAACAAGAATTATACTTTTAACATAGCCATTATCTCAACCAAACCTCCAATCAAGAACCACAGGTGCCCATAAAGCAACCATTTATGAGGAACCAATCTTACTTTACAAAACGGTCTTAAAACTACACCAAAGTCAAGTTATGAAAGTCAAGTTAATTTATATTAATTATCATGATTTATGTTTTAGTAGCCAAATGATTGGCCGATTGCCACGGCCAAAGCCGTGGCTAAAATCCTTAACTCTTACATCATCACCTTACGCTGAAGCAAAAGCAGCACAAAACAGAGCAGACGTCTTAATTATTTCGAAAGAGCTAAACACACAAACACCTTATCCCTTTGACCGCCAAAATAGAAGTGAGCACTTGAACTTGACGTAATTACCGCCAGAGATCTCTGATTGGATAAAAGCCTAATTAATTGATCTGCCGAAGGCCGGAAATGCACGAGTCGAGTTCGACGATCGTAACTCATGTAATTGTGTATCGGACGGCAGAGATCGATCTTTGCCTAAATCAAGTAAATTATAATCAACAGCATTTAATTATGTCATATATTTATGAATTATATTATAGGCCAAAAATCACTTTATTACAATAGGGAGTTTTGTGACCCTAGGTACCTAGAGTAGGAGTAGGACAGGGACAGGGTCACAGGGATGTAGCTACACTGGTCGGTGTCGGTCGGTAGCAACCAGCACTAAGGCTAAACAACCGGCACTCACAGCAATTTTCAGGCAAATTAACCAGCTCTAAGACTCAAAAATTGAGTAAATGTACATCAAATACCACAAAATGCTCAGAATGCCAGAGCGTGGCGATAAATGTGTGAGATTTTAGCCGGCACTAAAATGTGGCTAGCTACAACCCTGGACAGGGACTATTGGGACTAGGTGCAGCGACCTGTTGCGACCAGCCCAGTTGATTCGAGCATCAATATGTACTGTATCTGTAGTCTGTCACTCACTACAGTACTGTCAGTATCATGTCAGTGACAGTTCAGTGTCAACTGTCATCTGATTTATTAATATCTCACTCAGACTCGGCTGACTTTCACTTTTTTAATTAGAGGTCCACCATACCAAGACAAATGAGGACCAGTGTTCGTGAGAGACTAATATCTGAGGATTTATAGCAAAGTGTTTAGTCATGCGGGTCGTCTTAGATCGTGCAGCTTTGTACAGTCTGACAGTGACAGTGTCTACCAACTACCATTAGTTAATTTAGTATGCAGAATTCTGCAACCTCAATCAATGCAAGCGATGGTATAAATAATTTGTACGTGCGTTTAAAGACGTTAGTTTTATGATAGATCCGTATTTTAAGCACATGAATTCATTACACAAAAACACTGACATTATTTTAACATTTACCTGTTGTTTATTTTAAGATGATATCCGTTGATTCCCCTTGAACTTTGGACCCTTTTTTCGTTTGAAATATTTACACATGAAGCGACTGTTGTTGCTGCGTTGCTAAAAATATTGGATCGATTAGTATGTTTAGACTGTACCAAAAGCTTACAAACTTGTCCGACCTTTGTATATTTGCAACAAAGTTTCGGGTCCCCGGTTCGGGTCGGGTCGGGCGGTGCGAATCGGAAATGTCCATAATAAAAACAACAATAAGAGAATTATTATCGAATTTCATTTTTGCAAAAGATATATATTGGTTTTGTTGTGTTCTATAATTATTTATTGAGAATGAGAATAAGAAAATAAAACAGAATTGAACCTCAGTAATAGAGCATGGACTGATAAGTCCATGGTTAGAGACTTGGACAAGTCTCACAATATCTCTATAGTAACAGTAATTGATTGGGTTATTGTCATTCTTCGGGCACGGTTCACTTATATCCAACAACAACAGGTTCTTATTAAATAGTCAGGATTGAACGGGCATATTGAATGGATGTATCATGTATTTTATTAAAGGGGTACAGAGAGATTTCACAAAAAATAATATTTAATATTTTTACTATTGTTTAGATGATGATATAGGCCTACATAGAAACCCTCTCATGTAAGATTTCTTCAAAAAAAATCAGTAAAAATAAAAAATAAATTTTCTCAACATTTCCGACTATTACTATTAGTGCTTTTCACTTTTTTCGTATTTTGGTAAAAGTCAGGCACCAATTGAATAAGGGAGGTCATGACTAAGCATCACGTAACAAGCCAAAGGAACAAGCCAAAGGTGGTGGTCTTCAAGGTTATTTTGAATAAACATGAAACAAATAAGTGAGAAGCCATCTGTGGCCTTTTAGATGAATACCGGGTAGTTTCGATGTGATCACATAGAAACTCAATGCTAGCAAATCCATGAATTTTACATGAAATAGGCCCTTCTGCAAATTAAGCTCTATAATTTTGGGTTGTAGTTAGTACGTAGGCCTATAAAAAAGCATTAGGCCTACGTATAAAATTATGTGAAAAACCCCAACTTCTGAAAAAAATGAGGGCTCCCTCCATGAAGGATCTAGTGGCAGGAGGGGCGCACAAACATTTCACTTGAATTCCAACCTTACAATTCCCATTGGAAATTGTATTTATTTATTTTGTAACTATCTCCTATTATTCGGAATTGACTAGAATTGAGCAAACTTTTTTTCTGGGTGCGGTAACGGGTAAGATAGGGACCACTGGTTTAAATCCCGGGGTTTAAATAACTATTGAGATTGCCGCGTGTTCAAGTATAAAACGGATTAGCTCTGCTAAAATTGTTGACTGTTTAGGATGTATTCAATTGCTATCTTCAGAAGATAGCAAATGCCGTTTTTGATCATAATGATATATATATGAATTCAACGGTAGATACTAACACTGCTTGCAAGGTGTTTGGTGCATGTAACAGGCCTAATAATAATGTATTTGAATGCTAAGTATCTACTGAAGATAGCACTAAATGCAGAATTGGTGCATTGCTTTATAATGAGCCAAATTGATGTGGGTCTCTCTTAATTCAAAAGATTGAAAAAGTAATTCCTCCTTAGAGTGACTTTTTTGTCAATCGAATAGATTGACTTTTCAATCTACAAAGAGTGAAAATCACTTATTTTCATCCATACGAGTACAATTTCAAACTGTAAAGGTTGAATTTACACTGTGCAAAGAGTGAAATTTCAATCTTTTAAGAGTGAAATTTTCAATCTTTCTTACGATCTTTCCCTAAGGTCATGTTTTTTATACTGGGTACAATTTGTGTTACATGTCCCTTTTTCCATAAATTAGGTTCCTTTTTCAGTTAATGCATTATATCTGAAAAAGTTTACATTTTAAGTTGGTAAAAGTATACATATTTTGAAAGCATACTGTAACGGATGCAAATAGCATACAACCAAGTTGATTATACAGGGTGGCCCGAAATTGTACAGGGTGTAACAAGCAAAATCTTCTAAAAAAGAAGGGTTTCAATAATTACTTCCACTATGCATATGAAGCGATGAGAGAAAAGTTCAGTACAGATTTAAAGTAGTTTAATAAAATACCCATCCAGACATATGCAAATTAAATTTCATTATGAATCTGAAATTCTACATACAGGGTGTCTAAAAATGTGTTTATTTAGTTCTGGAAAAATGCTTCTATTACTACATACATACAAAGACTAGTATTTTAACAAAATTCAAGTAGATTTCAAATACAAATGCATCAATTACATGTACACAAAGATTTATTGATTTTAATTTTAAACATATAGGGTGTTTAAAACATTAATTTAGGTATACGTGATTATCCACAAATCATTAAATTGATAAAGAATTATTTAATGAAATCTAAATTATTCTGGTTTGCTTATAGCGATAAAGCCCAGCGCATTGATTTTTGGGATGCTCAAGTGGGTGTTTGAAACCCACTCTGCTATTCAGGTTTGGTGTTTACTGGCCCGCGAATTGCCTTTGTTCAAAGGTCAGTGTTGCTACTTTGCTGTTCTCACTGTGTACCACTCTCTCTCATATTGCGTTTTGTCAGCATGCCATACGGATGTCTAAAAATGTTCCTCGTCTTGTCATCTTCGACAGGGGCTGGTTTATCTATTTTTGTTTGTGGATAGGACGAATCGTCCTTCTCTTACTAGTGTTAGACACCTGCAATAGTTACTAGCACCCAGCCTGCTGTTTTTGATAAGTATCGTGAATCTTTATCTCGTTGGAGGATCGACTAAAAATAATGCCATCCGTTGGTTTGTTCAATTTTCAACCTTTATGGAAACATTTCATTGTTGTGCCGACGAGATTTGTTTTTTCATAATGTGACTTAAGGCGGTAGTGGATAAGGTACGACTACAAGTCGGGTCATCTATCATAGCATCTTTATAGCAACGTTCAGTACAGTATCTAGAGTCATGGGCCAATAAGGCTCTTCCCGCAAAATATTAACCCATGGACCAGGGACTCGGAAAATGGCGGGCTGTTCTGTGAATGTGGGCGAACGGGATTCTTTGTTTTTAAACGTAGTTTCGGAGGATTCTCTGCACCAGGAGTTGGATGACGTTGACGGTTATATTGAGCAACATTATAACATAACAAGGGACGGAAAACCAAGCTAATACGGGGTCATAAACTTCCAGGTTCGCGGGAATGACGTCAGCGCCAGTCACCGGAAACAGTAGTAACGCTGGAATTTCTATTGGACCGAATTCAGCAGCTTCGCAACGGAGTGCCCGAGAAAATGAAGTGCGTGAGCAGTGGCAGAACTGACAAATATGTTGCAGGGATCAGCCGGTGAGCATTGTTTGTTTGATAATTTTGGTAGAGTTTTTTCAACTGGGGGTATAGCCATCGGGCGTGTGATATCAATAGGTTTTTTCTAGTATGTGCGCCAACAATGTCAATTGTATTGTACAGATCATTGCAATTATAATTTTTAATATTTAACGCTTTATGTTTATAGAGGCACTTTGGTGTCAGCCATTTTCTGCTGGGCTAAGGTCTGTAACAGCTTTATTAAAAGATCAGCACTCTGTTATCCATATTTAATCAACACACATGTTGATCGATGCATGTTTTAAAATAACCCGCTAATTGTATAGGTCATGTTTTGACCAGCTCATGGTGTTTATCGCAGGTTTTGAAGGTCGGGCATTGATCTGTTTTAAACAGGTGTATAAGGATTGAGAACCTTTTGTGTGGCCGCATCAATAAGGTCGTTTACATCAACAGTACTTAGCTATGATCATCAATAGTTTATAATGTTGGTAGCAACCATTTATCTATGGGGGTTTTGTAACTAGTTGTTAAATTAGGTTTTAAGGGGCCAAGATGCGGCTGGGTTGCATCTTACCTGCATCAGTTACCCAAAGCCTACCCGCGGTCCTGGATAAATCCATCACAAGGTTACATTTTTGTGTATCTTTGTCTTTAATTGCCTTTTTATAGAATGTATGTTCTTGCATGTCAAAATGGTTTTTGCTTCTTTTTGCTCGCTTTCTGTTGCCTTCTTTTTGCTTTGTTTTGATAAACAATTTTATACAGGTCCCTTCGGAATCTGCACTCGGGCTGATACATCAATACACATTTGGACGGTATTGGAAGGTTTATTGGAAAGGTGTTTGCTGCATTCTTATTAAAGACATTATCAATATTCTAAATGGTGATTGTTCCAATGAGCCATATCAACACTGTTTTTTCTTTTCTTCATACCAATGATCTGGAGGATGATTTAGTATGCCAGTTTGTGTCCTTAAGGCAGCATATTATATAAGAGTTCCTGTCATATGTTCGACATTTCTACCATGCAATAAAATTATTTGGCGTGATGCGTCTGCTTTGGTTCGACGGTAAGTCTTTTTGGTTGAATGTGTAGGGGAATGGGTTAGGCTTTTGGTCGGTACCAGTACGATTTATTGGAAATCTTTTCTTTTTTTTGCTGCATTCTTTATTAAAGTAATTATTAATATTTTTAAATGGTTATTTTTTGTTTTGAGCTGATGCCGTCATATATACATATATGTGATTTTCCAATCTTTGTTTGCCACGATATTGTTGTTGTTGACGTTGTGTTTGGCCAACTCAGTGAATTTGTCTTCTTTTCTTTTTTTCAAGGGGGGGGGGGGGGGGGGGGGGGTGGGTACAAGTCCCTTAGTAGGCCCTTGTTTTGGCAGGTTGGTATACATTTGGGGCTACAACATCGCTGCCTGGTGAAGTTAAATAAAGTCAATTCAGGTGTATTGGAAAAAATTCCCCTTTGCCAATTTTTCCGTTGGGAGGGATGGGTTTTTCGCGTTCGCTGCCTTGGAATTTTTGATACACATTTGATCTTATTTACTAAGAAGTTTAGTGCAAATAGATGCATGGTTAATATAGTGTTAAGGCACACCACAAAATGTTATAGAAGTATGGTGTTGTCAATTCAGGTGTATTGGAAAAAATTTCCCTTTGCCAATTTTTCCGTTGGGAGGGATGGGTTTTTCGCGTTCGCTGCCTTGAAATTTTTGATACACATTTGATCTAATTTACTAAGAAGTTTAGTGCAAATAGATGCATGATTAATATAGTGTTGAATTTGACAAATTGGTTAACCTTTGCAGATGGCCCCTTCTGAGAGGCGTTTTTTTCTTGTCCTGATGCCGTCATATATAAATATATGTTTTTTCCAATCATTGTCTGACACAAATTGCAGTAAAGATTATATCCCTTAAATGGTCTGAAATTGGGATAATTACTGACTACGTGTACGTTGAACTCATAAGTGTCGTTAAGAACTCTAAAGAAAATAGACACGAGTTAACAACATAAATGCCTTAAAAGGTCATTTACTTCATATCTACACGAGAGCCCAAAATATCATTGATATTAATAATTTTGTGGTTCAACAGCGCCAGAGAAGCTGGTAGCTTATTGTGTGTGAATTTATAATTTGTTTGGGCAAATAAAATGTCCCATTGGTATGCTGTCAATTGCACGCATCACCTACGCTTTGTGTCGCGTGCTCTCTTTTCTTTTGGCTTAGAGTCTGTAGGCAATAAAGAATTATTTAATGAAATCTAAATTATTCTGGTTTGCTTATAGCGATAAAGCCCAGCGCATTGATTTTTGGGATGCTCAAGTGGGTGTTTGAAACCCACTCTGCTATTCAGGTTTGGTGTTTACTGGCCCGCGAATTGCCTTTGTTCAAAGGTCAGTGTTGCTACTTTGCTGTTCTCACTGTGTACCACTCTCTCTCATATTGCGTTTTGTCAGCATGCCATACGGATGTCTAAAAATGTTCCCACCCACCCACCCTGTATACATTGGGGGAGTTCATAGTTATGGGCTGGTTAAGTATTCGATATCGGGTTGGCACGAGATAGTTAGCACCTGGAGTCAATTACTATGTTTCTCTTTCTCTACATAGATAGAGTTTTTGAGTTTTACGCAGCCGGCTACTATCGTCTTGAATTCTTAATCTTGGGGAAGAAATTGTGTGGGTCGCCCTAGGTCAAGTTAAGGATGTTGTGGGCAGGTTGGTATACATTTGGGGCTACAACATCGCTGCCTGGTGAAGTTAAATAAAGTCAATTCAGGTGTATTGGAAAAAATTCCCCTTTGCCAATTTTTCCGTTGGGAGGGATGGGTTTTTCGCGTTCGCTGCCTTGGAATTTTTGATACACATTTGATCTTATTTACTAAGAAGTTTAGTGCAAATAGATGCATGGTTAATATAGTGTTAAGGCACACCACAAAATGTTATAGAAGTATGGTGTTGTCAATTCAGGTGTATTGGAAAAAATTTCCCTTTGCCAATTTTTCCGTTGGGAGGGATGGGTTTTTCGCGTTCGCTGCCTTGAAATTTTTGATACACATTTGATCTTATTTACTAAGAAGTTTAGTGCAAATAGATGCATGATTAATATAGTGTTGAATTTGACAAATTGGTTAACCTTTGCAGATGGCCCCTTCTGAGAGGCGGTTTTTTCTTGTCCTGATGCCGTCATATATAAATATATGTTTTTTCCAATCATTGTCTGACACAAATTGCAGTAAAGATTATATCCCTTAAATGGTCTGAAATTGGGATAATTACTGACTACGTGTACGTTGAACTCATAAGTGTCGTTAAAAACTCTAAAGAAAATAGACACGAGTTAACAACATAAATGCCTTAAAAGGTCATTTACTTCATATCTACACGAGAGCCCAAAATATCATTGATATTAATAATTTTGTGGTTCAACAGCGCCAGAGAAGCTGGTAGCTTATTGTGTGTGAATTTATAATTTGTTTGGGCAAATAAAATGTCCCATTGGTATGCTGTCAATTGCACGCATCACCTACGCTTTGTGTCGCGTGCTCTCTTTTCTTTTGGCTTAGAGTCTGTAGGCAAATGAATTTAAATTTGCATCAGAAACATGATTTTACATTCCAATTTGAAGTGGCAAATGCTTAAAGTGGTATGAGTTTCAAATAATGTTCAATAAAAAGGGGCCCTCTAACTACAGGGTGACTCAAATTTTCCCAATGGCACATGTTTAGTGGCATACAATCAATTGCATTCATCCTTCTTGCACCTTCATGATGTGCAAAGCACATTCAAATGAACAAATTAGGTTAGTTTCCATAATGTTTGAACCCAGTATTCAAATTGCAAGAGTCTGATTTAAGATTGAATTATAAAATGTTATCGTTTTAAGTTGTATTCAACATATAGGGTGATCCAATGTTGATTGGCAAACTAGTAGTCACTAGTATCGTATCAACTTACTTTTCAGTTGCATTCCTAAGAATTTAATAATTCTCCTGAGTTTACAAGCTTGATGAAAACCAGCAGTTTTTTACTTATTTGGTAACGCAGTTAAAAACAAGTAATAACACCACACAAACGCATTTAACAAAATGTGCTAATTAACATCCAGACAATACAGAATACATGAGGTTAATTACATATCTTCTTTCAATTTTTAATTCAATAGTTAAATTTATTTATTCAAAAGGGTACCTCAACCTTTCTATACTTTTAAAATGGACAGTTTGGTGCAGGCAAATGTTTGCATACATTTGCAGACTGCGACCAACTTACGTTTCTTAACAATTTTTTGAGCTTCTTAATGCTAATTAATGATTCCTTAAGAAAGCACCACACCAAATCAATGCGCAATTCGTGTAATCCTGCAGTAGTTCCGGAAAAGCACGAAGACTAGATTTGTTAATGTGTGGTTTTCGGGCAATTTGTTTCTCCGGGGATGGTATGTTTGTATTTAAATGAACAAGTGGGACCTATTCGTTGGACCTACAATGATAAAATACGATATTTTTTAATTTATCGACCTAAATAGTGCCCAGGGCGTAAGCACCTGCCTAAATAGTGAACAGGCATGCCAGAAAACGTGAAAAAGTGAGGGTGCTGTGTGCAGGTCCGTAGCGGAAAATTTAGCTTAATAACCGCTCATGAAACAAGGCTTAAATTAAAGTTGAGATGTTACTGAAAATGGTCATAGGTGACAAGTATGCAATAAATGTAACCGGAGGGTAGAAAAGGTGTCTTGAAATATGGCACTTTTACACGTATTTCAATGAGAAAGATATTTGGTGTGGTGCGCCCTTAATTAACTAATTATATTTTTAATTCAAATATGCTTCAATAATGTTATGTTTTCAATATAGAATTGTACCAAGAGTGAAACAAGTGCATTTTATGTTTGCCCAAATATATATTGCACCATACTTGTTCAACTATGCACTCCTCCTCCTCCGCATACTCCTCCTCCACATACTCTTCCACCCCTGACTAATGAGGTTTAACGAACTATTGTAATTAACAGAACCATGGTAGTTTATATTTTTCTTTTTAAAATAAAGGCCAAATACTTTCTCATCAAAATAAGACCAAATTTGAGTATGTGTGATAAAGAATAGCCAAAATATATGCATGCAAAGTAATAATATGTAGTGCAAATGTAACAGATCCACCTTTTTTGGGTACCCAGTATAAAAAACATGACCCTAAGTACAATCCCTCTCGAGTGATTCTCTTTATGTTTATTAAATTTAAACACACTTCAATCGAGAGAGATTGTACTTAGGGAAAGATCGTAAGAAAGATTGAAAATTTCACTCTTAAAAGATTGAAATTTCACTCTTTGCACAGTGTAAATTCAACCTTTACAGTTTGAAATTTTACTCGTATGGATGAAAATAAGTGATTTTCACTCTTTGTAGATTGAAATGTCAATCTATTCGATTGGCAAAAAAGTCACTCTAAGGAGGAATGACTTTTTCAATCTTTTGAATTAAGAGAGATATATATGTCTTGTGCACTATTTTCTTAATTCTATACTATAAATTAATGCTAGGACATTTACACGGATGAAAGGAATTCTTGAACATCTGTAAACAAACAACCACGGAAATACAAGACGATTTACAGCATGGTTTTACTATTGAGATGGGCAAACATTATAATCTGCAATAAACCTGATGCCGAAGATATCATACTTTTATCACGGTTTCAATTAATTCGACATCTATCATCAACTGAAGATACCAACCAATTTATTAATACAGTGTATACCTGCTTAATTGGTCGTATGTATATACCAATGATAACAGGTGTACTGTTAAATAAACGGTTACATTATAAACTGAATAGCGAATGCCTGTATAATTTTGATTCATGCGAATTTGAATGTGCAAAGTGAAAGTTCACAGTGCTTGAAAAAAAAACCGAAGAATAATATTCATTAATTTCATCGTAGGCCATACTTTCGTCGGAGGATTTCATCAAAATGGTAGGCCTATAATGCTTGATCCAATAATTTGGCAGAAAGCTTGGCGATTTTTCGTCATACAACGTGTCAAATTTAAGGGATCATATATAAGCGTGACTCAATATAATGCGCTTCTCCCTGTTGAATAAACTTACTCTCCTATTTATCTGAATTTGACTAGGCTTATTAATATTACCCATGCACGCTAAATAGCCAATCGAGGACTTTTGAATAGGCTCAACTGCCACTGCTATCTACTGAAGATAGCAGCCCATGTCATATTTGTATATGCATATATATAGATTTTCGATATCAGTACTGAAGACACATATGAAAGTATGAATGTAATACAATTTACGTATAACGATTGCTGTCTACTCGGAACAAGACAGCAAGTGGTAGACTGTTATCTATACTGAAGAAAGCAAATTATCACCTGTGAAATGAAAATGAAAGGGGAAACATAGAAGAAAAGAAAAATCAAAAAAAGAAAAGAAAAAGGAAGGAATGGGGGAAGAAGAAAGGGGACACGGTATAGTAACAACTATTTTAAACAACCATAAACAGTTGTTTAAGCCTGTCACTCTAACAACTATTGTTCAAACTGTTAAACAATAGTTTAAACAACTGCAGCAGTTGTTTAAACAATTGGTTAATAGTTTGAACAATAGTTGTTAGAGTGACAGGCTTAAACAACTGTTTGGGATTGTTTAAAATAGGGTTTTTTATTGTGGAGAAAGGAAAGTTATAATACATAGACTGTAGAAAGGAGAAGAAAGAAAAAGGAACAGGATAGAAAATGATGAAAAATAACGAACATTTCAAAAACTAGTAAATTTCCCCCCAAAATACTAACTGTTTCCCCCGTTCCCCCGCCCCCGGAACTCCAAAACTAATCAAAGTATAGACAATTTCACCGAAATTCGAACAGTTTTCTAAGACTAGAAAAACATTCTCAAAAATTCAAAACTTTTTCAAAGACTTGAAAATTTTCCCCAAAAATTAAAATTCCATAAAAATGTCAAACTAGACAAATTCCCAAAATATTCCAAAACTGTTTTCAAAAATCCTTCCATGCAGATTTGTATTTCCTTGCAACACAAACATTTTTCTTGAATTCCAACCTTACAATTCTTATTAGAAATTTAATGAAAGGAATTATTACATCGGGAGTGCTCACCTTAAAAAGAGTGACATTACGGCTCCAAAGATGACTGCATTGTATAATCTATACCAATGAATTCTTTTTTGAAACTTTCACCTATTTATTATTCGGAATTGACTAAGAATTGAGCAAACTTTTTCTGGTTGAATTGCAGTGTTCAAGTAAATGAATTCAGTGTATAATTTCGGATTCATAATTGGCGATTGAATGTCTAAAAGAGGGAAACATACTCGATAAACATACAATCTCGTACTTTTGTACTACAATGAACTGTGAACGTATACATTTTCCTAGATAGTGTCGGTTACCAGCAAACTTGTGGAATAGAAAGTTTATAGACAATGTAATGAACTGTGAACTTTTACATTTTTCTGGTTGAATTGCAGTGTTCAAGTAAATGAATTCAGTGTATAATTTCGGATTCATAATTGGCGATTGAATGTCTAAAAGAGGGAAACATACTCAATAAACATACAATCTCGTACTTTTGTACTACAATGAACTATGAACTTATACATTTTCCTAGATAGTGTCGGTTACCAGCAAACATTTCATTTCAAACTAGTGGAATAGATAGTGTATCGTTCAAGTTTATTTCACGAATGTATTAAATGAAGTCAAATATTGAACAGCTCAGACGTATGCAGCATTTTTAATGATTAGTGCAAAGTTCACCACATTGAAAAACTACACCACTCTCGTCTCGGCTACTTTAGCCTCGTTCGGAGCAAGAATTGCTCTGAGCTCAGTCTGGGCTTGCTCAGTTGGATATAGTACGGCCCTCTTTTGATATCTGCTGAAGGTGTTTGGTACTACATCCCGTACTACATTACATATAATGTATTCGATATTCAGAAGATAGCAAATGCCGTGTTTATATACCTACTACTATAATTATGAATTCAGCAGTAGAATACTCACTGCTTGAAAGGTGTTTGGTGCATGTAACATAATACATGCCTATAATAATGTATTTGATTGCTATCTACTGAAGATAGCAAAATGCATAATGGGTGCATTGCTTTATAATGAGCCAAATTGATGTGGGTATATGTCTTGTGAACTATTTTCTTAATTGTATGCTTGGAAATTTACACGGATGAAAGGAATTCGTGAACATCTGTAAACAAACAACCCCACGGAAATACAAGACGATTTACAGCATGGTTTTACTGTTGAGCATGGGCAAACATTATAATTTGGAATCGACCTGCCGAAGATAGCGAAATCCAGTGTTTGGTACATTTATCATGTTTATCATTGCATTCGACATCTATCATCAACTGAAGATACCAACCAAATTTATATTAACCCTAACACTTCTCCCTCCTTTGACTAGGCTTAGGGAGCACATCAAAACTCGACCGCCCGGCAACCGCCGGTTCCGTGCAGTTCCGTGAGGTTGCAGCCGGTTTCTATTGTTCTAAACAATGATATGCGGTCCAACCGGGCGGAACCGCCGGTTGCCGCGCGGTCGAATTCTGATTTGCTCCCCTATTTCCCAATGCTATAGCCAGTCGAGGACTTTTGAATAGGCTCAACTGCCACTGCTAGTGTTATATATCTACTGAAGATAGCAGCCTGTGTATACATTGATATTTGATTTATGGGTGTTTCCACAGTAATGACTGAGACCCATAGGTTCAATATGTGTATGTGGTCATAAAAGTTGTTTTACATTGATATATTTGGCTAGCACTACTGTTTAGTATAGCATAGAAATAGCGAGCAAAATTTCAGAAAGTCCTACCGATAGGCCTATAAGGTTTTTTTTAAATGTACACACAAACCCTATGGGAAATTGTGTGTAAATGTTACTACCGTTATGTTATGTTGTGCGTCAAGAATATTCCGAACGGCTGAATCTTGAAAAGTCGTATGTGGTTTGGTCTTATTTCCTAAGTTGAAAAAAATCAATTACTTGAGAGCAAATCACCTGGGGGTACTTTTTATTCATATACTACGGTTGTATTAAACATTGACACACTCCGACACCCATTATAAAAAAGTCATAAAATGTCATGAAACTCTAAACCTGAAAACATTTCAAAGTCCTTTCACAATATTCAGGTAGCCTTAAAGGGGTACTTAGAGATGTGTTGAAGGCTGCGCCCTCAAATTAGGATAAAAACCGGGAATTCTACATTTTTTACAACTGTATTACATACACAAACTTACAGCTGCAAGGATTAAGAAAAAAACAGCCGTCTTTGTGCAATCAAAACGTCGTTTCAATATATATATTCCACCGGCTCGGACAGCATTTTATGGTAAACAGCGTTAGGCTATTTTTCTTTTCGATTCAAATTACATACGATATGACATAGAGGGCATTTAAAAAAGTTTCAATAAATAGCGATGATATTTCAACATATTTAAACATTGTTTTAATCAAGTTTTGCTGGTTTTTGTGAGTAGAAATAACAATAATGGCCAATTATAATGATTATCTTTAATATTTGAAGTAAATTTTGTAAAAAAAACCCTTAAACATGCAAGCTCTTAGTACACCTTTAATTGTGATGAATACATGATTCAAGGGAAAGCCGCTTTACAATTAATTATGTGCTTCATGAGGTCATTTTTAATGTTTGACGCACACATTTCTGTGCGTCAAACATTAAAAATGACCTACTTAATGACAGCCTGGGCGTTGCTTAACTGGTAGCAACAACTCATCGGTTGATAGTAAGATGTGGACCCGGGATGTTTCAATACACATAACGCACTGTCCTACGTGCTTTAAAAAGGCATATTTCCAGGTTCCTAATTACTTCAAAATCATGGTTGAAAATAGAGTGAAAATATCGTTTATTTTCACTCTAAATTCCGTTCTAGAACCATGAGTTTTAAGTAATTAGGAATCGTATCGCTCTGTAACTCAGAATATATTTATGATTTATGATCAGAAATGTAAATCTGCAAGAAAATCTACTTTCTAATATAAAAAAAAGGTCATGAATAGAGAAGGCACCCCTGGAAAGATCACATAATATGCCTTTAACCCAAGCGAAAATGAAATTTTTACCGTGTCTCATTCTTTTCGGTGAAGTGTTCTTTTAACAATTAAAATTGTTAACCGATCTTCGCGAACACTATCTCAAGTTGAAGAAGAGAAAGTATTCCATAATTGTGTACTTCGATATTTTAAAGTTATTATGAGCGTATGACCTGGTGGTAGGTATTATTTGGGGGCTTTTGTGATGAATGTAACATAAAGGGTTAAAAAAAGTAAGTCCCCACCTAAAATTAGATTACTTTTGTTTACATAACTTTACACACATTTAGACGTTTCGAAAAGTTGAAACGATTATGAAAAGAAAAAACGCTTGGCTACCAATAAAAAGTTTTCAGAAAAAGTGGCACTTGGTCCATACCAGTAAATTTAAAAACTCTCTCTCCTGATTTTTTTTGTACGAAAATTAGACCAAGTTTGTTTCCTTAACTCCACACAGTATTAATCGTTTGGAGAAATTTAAAAACTTGTGAAAAGAAAAAGTCCTTGGCTTCTCACAGAAAGTTTCTCCTGTTCAATATCATGTTTACTTTTCCCAAAATTGTCTCATTTTCCCAAAACGATGTTCTCAGAAACAGTGACTAATTTTCAAAATCCTGTACAATTTTGTTTGCGTAACCCCCCACACAATTCGACGTTTTAAGGAAATTGAAACTTTTCTGAAAAGGAAAAACGCTTAGCTATCCGTACAAAGTTTCCCATTTTCAATATCATGTTTACTTTTCCCAAAAAGTCAAATATCCCCACAATGATGTTTCCGTTAACATGAAATTTGCCACAATCCAATACAAGTAAGTGCCAGTTTTTCTGAAAACATCATTTTGAGGAAATGTGACTGTGTTGGGAAAAGTGAACATGATATCGAAAATGTAAAACTTTCTATTGGTAGCCAAGCGTTTTCTCTTTTCCTAATCGTTTCAAATTTTCAAAACGTATAATTGTGTGTTAAGTTATGTTAACAAAAGTAATCTAATTTTAGGGGGGAGGGGACTTACTTTTTTGACCCCTTTAGTAGGCTATATAAGCTTCTGATTTTATAATCTCCGATTACAGCAAATAAAGAGCTTGGTCAGATGAACACTATGATAGAGTAACGAATGCTATCTACTGAAGATAGCATCAGCAGATTAGTCACTTACTGTCACGATATAATGTTATCTACTGAAGATAGCTAATTTATACATAGATAGATATATGATACAGAGTTATATCATTTGGGATATTTACCAGTTTAACACCATGATTGAACCCGAACTTGAAATATTATTAAAAAGAAATGTGAGTGACGGTTCAGTGAATTTCATTTATGTCATTTTATAGATACAGAGTTAACACGTGAAAGCGTTCATGGCAGACGGACTAGTGAAATCAATGCGAAGAAATAGCATTTATTTATTTCGTTTGTCTGTGCCTATTCATGGGGAACCAAAAACCTCAAATTCGGGTCAAAATGTGACACATATAGTGTTATAGACAAAAAGGCACGCCGACGGGTTAATACATACAAATTGTAAGTCTATTTTGGGCCTGATATATTGCTGTATTACTCCCAAGCCCAACCGGGCTATTGATGTAAACCAGTCAAAAGGGAACGCTTATTCAAGTTTTCAGACTTAAAGGGACACTAAGAGATGTGTTGGAGGCAGCGCCCTCAATTATGATAAAAACTGAGATTAGTTTATTTTTATAATTGTATTACATGTATGAACTTACACCTATAAGGATTAAGAAAAATCAGCTCTCTTTGTACAAGAAAACGTCGATTCAAAAAATGCTGGTCCCGCGGGACCAGCATTTTACGTCCCACAGTATCCCCGTGCAGTACGCGTGATACATAACGCGAACCATATTTGCATAGAGGGCGTTTTTCAATAAATAGCGATGATATTGTTTTAATCTAGTTTTGCTGTGTTTTTTGTTAGTAGAAACAACAATAATGGGGATTTTAATGTTCATCTTGAATTCTGAAGTAAATTTTTAAACATTTAAACTTTTCAACACCACTTAATGTCCCTTTAATGGTAATACTTGGTAGGCCGTTATACCGAATTTGCTCACGATGAGTCACAAATAGTTCACGAAGGCCTCTACATGTCACGTCACGTAGCCTGGGCAGAAATGTTGGCCATGGATTCACTTTTGGATAATTGAATCGTTCTGACCGTATTTCCTGGTTCTATATACTGTAAACCGTCAAACATTTTACGAAGGCTTATATTCAGCTTTTATTGATTCTGCCGTTGTCTGAGTCCTTCACACAGAATAATCACATGGAGGTTGCAGTATCGCATGACGTGTCTCCAGTTGGCAATCATTACAAGAAAACATTTCCCAGCATGTTTGGTATGGCACAGATCGTCTTAGCCGAGCTTTCCCTGCTATTCGCCATTTGCGTTGCAATCACCGACACGCAGCTTGACCTCGCTTTCACCATACGAGAATATGCCATCATGTGTGCTGGTTGGCCGGTGAGTATTTGCTATCTTCAGTAGATAGCAAAAAAAGATTGTAGTGTTACAAGGTGTGCTGCGAGGTTGTGTATGCCCCATCTTTCCAATGGCGATGGGGCGAGGTATTCGGGCTGAAAATGTATAACAGATACTGCTCTCCTTTCTAAAAGGGCCTGAATGTCTTTTGAATTAAATGCAACTTCATTTTGAGGTACCCAATCGTGTTTGGTTTACAAGCAAGAGCAATAGCGAATGATAAAGTGTCGACATCCTACTAAAAATTAAAAGAAAGTACAACTGTTCTTTTCTTTGTAGATATATACGTTTGTGGGACTTGTTGGAGTATTAGTTGGTAGGAAAAGAACTACGAAGATACTGGTGAGTTTATGAGAACCTATAGGCCTATAGTACTACCGGTAGATTTTCCTTTAAGGACCCGTGTTTCTACATGTAGTGTTATAAATTATAATAAGCATTAAACTTAAATCGAAAACACTGAGATATGGGAAAATGTATCATTGATACTAGAACCAATATTGTATATGTTTTGAGGTGAAAATGACGCTTCTTCACTCATAGTTCTTTTATTTTTTATTTCGGGTAACTCCATTGAAATGAAAGTATGCAATGCATATAAAGCCATTGATATGGATTATGTTTATAAACACAATATACCTTTATTTATAGAGTGTATTTGGCATACCTACATACAATGAAAAGAAAGGCTTTGTGGCATGATATAGGTTTTGATTGTATTATGAGTCTGGACTATTTAGGCCTATTATTTAAATATTTGCTATATATAGCCTATCCTTAATTTTATACCTTGATTTATTACAACTTCATATCTTAAATGTTAGAGTGGTACACTGCAAAAAGGTTACTTAAATATTTACTCAACATTTTACACAACGTTGTTCAAGTATGCAACCGCTCAACTGTTAAGTAAAATTTGCCCAACACCGTTGGATAACATGTTTTCACCAACAGTTGAACAATTCTAGTTACTCAAAAGTTAGGCAATTATATTCACTCAACAGTTGTTCAAGTATATGCAACAGCTCACGAAATTGGCTTTTTTTGGACAATAGTTGCCTAAAATTCACATGTGCGTAACTTGCATCAACTGTTGCGTGATTGTCCTCAATGCTCATGCAACAGTTGCCAAAGTGGAATCTTTTTACGCAACATATTTTAGCAACAGAAACAGTTTCCACCAACATTTTAAGGACATTGTTTTCGACGAATTGCTCAACGCTGGGGATTTTTTACTTTTATACAACGCCTAACTTTCTATATACATATATTGAATGAATTTTAATCAGCACGTCAACCAACGGATGATAAAAGTACTTTTAGCAACGTATTTTAAGCAACCTTTTTGCAGTGTATATAAGAACTCAACCTCATTCTTATTCTCACTACAGTATGTCTTCTATGTAATAATCAGCCTTATTGCCGCCTTAGCCGGAGCTATTCTAATGGTCGCTTGTATTTCGGAAGCCTCATACTACTGTCCAGCAAAGGCTAACGTGCCTCATCCAGTGCTGAATAGCGATTGCACATACAAGGAACAGATTGCCCCTTACCTGGAAGAGTTAGACTTGAGGAATGTCGAGAAGGCACTGAAGGTATTGAACACAATTCTCATTTTCCTATTGACATAAACCGTTTCGTCCCTGCCCGTTAGAGGCGTTAAGACTTGAGAAATAGGGAGGGAACTTATCATTCATCGCACAACATCCTCATTTACAATAGGCCTATCTGAATAGTAATTGTTCATTGAGTCAAATTATCTAGCCTGTTTGGCCAAAAATAAAAGGTGGAAAACACTCTATAGGACATAAACAAAGTATATGACTTTTTGGTTGTTGAGCACATTAGTTATAATTAATATATAAATGGACTTAACAGAGTGATTCGTGAACTCTTCATTTGAAAGGGTCGCTATTGGTGACCTGTCCACCCAGATATTGGCTAACTAACTGCAGTCCAGTGAGCAATTAAAACAGTTGATTTGTTTAATTAAAAATCATTTGTTTTATTAATTGAATTTTGCTTGATTCCGTATTAAACTGAATTAAATGATTCTAACTCAAATCGTGTATAAAAATAAAATTGTGTACAGTGATGAGATCATAAACAGCAAGGCTTCATAAGGTGTTATTAGACAAGTCAAAACTTTAAAATAAAGATCCGTCAAATTTCCAGTTTCCACATATCAGAATAGCCAGATAGTAAGGGGTTGCACTTCCGACATATCAAAAAGGAACTTCAACTTTATCAGTATATTTTCAATATTATAACCTATATTAAATGATCAGTTCACACTATATGAGACTTAGTCAGGGGAAACTATTAAATTACTTCAGTGTTAAATAACATTTTGTATTTGAGGACTAGCGTAGCGGTTATCTTGGAATGTCCCAAATGGACTTTCTTTTTAATCCTCTGGTCCTCACCGTTTAAAATGTTTTTGATTTAATACAGGCCATTCCTATTATATTCTGGCTATCAGCTGTTCTCAACTTGAGTCAATTTGCATTTGGTTTGTGCATTTTGAGCGCTTTCTGCGACGATCATGAATTCAAAAAGGATAAGAATACCAAACTCAATGATCAAAGGGTTGAATTACGGGTAAGTGCATATACAGGGTGAGTCAAAAAAAACACCTGCAATAGTGAAAAGAATCCATTTTGTTTTCAAAAATATGTTGAAATTTGAAACTTTTTAAACGTTGCAAGAATGACATATCGTCGCTACTCTTTCAAAACCTTGTATGTTTTCCGGCCCTTCAGCATGTATAAAGTAAAACTGCCAAAGGTTATGCATAGGAAGAGTTGTTTTATACATGTTCCGGGACAAGAGAACTTACAAGGTTTCGATAGATGTGATTTTGTCACTTAAAAATTGTTTAGAGCTGACCGCCTAAAGGTCATACATAGGAAGTATTACTTTATACATGCTGAAGGGCTGGATGGAGATACAAGGTTTTGAAAGAATAGCCACGATATTTGTTCCTAAATTTGTGTGAAAAAATGAAGTCGATTGCATTTTCCCTTTGTCTTTGGTGACCCTCTTTGCCGCACACACCAATTTACGTGTTTGTCTACGAACACAGTGATTTTCAATTGAAATTGCACACATTGCATTTTCATATTTGAATATCCCGCCAACAAAAAAATTGGAAAGGTTCAGTTTTTCTTCCAAATTTAGAACATTATAAGCAATTCATAGCATGGGCGAGGTAAATTGTTATGTTAACTCACATGCAGACAAGAAAGGATGCATAAAATTCCAATTACATCACAAATTTACTCAACCCAAATTTGAACGAGAGTCACATTTTGCGATCTAAATGCATGTTTTGGGTATCTCTTGGACAAACGTGTGAAATTGGTGCACTGGTAAAAAGGTTCACCATAGGCAAACGGAAAATGGTATTGACTTCATTTTTGTCACACAAAGTTAGTAACAAGTAGGGTATTCTCATAACCATAACGTTTAAACATTTGCAAACTTCAACTTAGTTTTAAAAATAAGATGGTTTCTTTCCACTGTTGCAGTTTTTTGACTCGCCTGTATTCTTATGATAAAGTATAAATGCTTGATATTATAATTATTAACACTTTCCACGTGATAGTCGTCTGCATGCAGACGACAGTTCCAAAATTTCACAAAGTGTTTCAAAAATGTCAAGAAGATTATTGAATTTCATCATCATATTTGGAATCACCATGAGAAATGCATTAAAATAAGTACAAACATGCCTAGTATTGGTTCAGTAATTATTGAGATATATAGATTTTGAAAGTTGGGACTAGGCCTATAGAGGTTTTTGACAAATCTGTTTTGTATATAGGGTAAAACTAGTAGCCACGTGGAAAGTGGCAGACTTGTAACAACTCGATTTGAATGACTTGACTCAACATTATGTGACTCATACAAAGGACCAGAAAACTCAAATTGACCGACTTGATCACTCTGAATAATATTCCACTTCATGTGAAAAATGCAGAGACTATATTTCAGTTTAAGAAATCCTTAAAGACTCATTTGTTCACAAAGGCTTTTTAATTGTAGTCCATATCCATGTATTTGTTTGTTATTATGTTTTTATGTTAAAGCGCTTAGGGATCTCGATGTTAGGCGCTATACAAATATGGTTATTATTATTATTATTATTATTATTAATGACTTGACTTAACACTTAAATGTCAAATGAGTCGGACTTGAACCTCATGACTCATGACTTTACCTTTTTTTACTCAAAAAATTATTTGAATGTAAATACAAATTAAAAGAAACATGGTATAATTTTGAATTGATTCATTAATAAATAAATGAATCGTTTGCTGTTATGTTTATATTTATTCTTAATTTATAATTTGTCATTTCTATTATAAAAGGCCGATCCCATTACGGAAAAGAACGGAAGTGTTGCGATTGCAGAGTCGCATACATATTAAAGTGAATGTGTAAGTAGGACGTAATTAAAGGGACACTAAGAGATGTGTTGGAGGCAGCGCCCTCAATTATGATAAAAACTGAGATTAGTTTATTTTTATAATTGTATTACATGTATGAACTTACACCTATATAAGGATTAAGAAAAATCAGCTCTCTTTGTACAAGAAAACGTCGATTCAAAAAATGCTGGTCCCGCGGGACCAGCATTTTACGTCCGACAGTATCCCCGTGCAGTACGCGTGATACATAACGCGAACCATATTTGCATAGAGGGCGTTTTTCAATGAATAGCGATGATATTGTTTTAATCTAGTTTTGCTGTGTTTTTTGTTAGTAGAAACAACAATAATGGCGATTTTTAATGTTCATCTTGAATTCTGAAGTAAATTTTTAAACATTTAAACTTTTCAACACCACTTAATGTGCCTTTAACTCTAACTCATGCGCTATGGTTACATTACAGATTAGAAACATTTGGTGTCAGTCGTGGGATACTATACCTACGTGGCACGGGCAAGAGCCTAATCTGTATACGTGGCCGGGTGGGGACAAGTGTCCGTGTGGGTAGAGATAAGTATCTGTAAGGTGAAAAACAAGTGGGATGGGGGTAATCAGAGGGCAGGGGTAAGAGATGAAGGTACTCTCTAAGACCATTAATGTTTGAATAATTCGATGTTGTTGGTTTGGTCATACTGCCATGGTCACACCTCGCATTTCTTATTGTGGAAAATCTTTAAGGGGATTATTATTTCAAACTTTAAGTCCATTCTCAGGGTAAAATGTTCAACAAAAGCAGGAGGGAACAAATATTAATGTGGCAATAAATTCCCATCACCAGCCTTCCATCCCTACCCTGCTAGTACTTACCCTGATATAAGGAGTCACAATGGGGGCAGGGGGGTCACCCCCCCCCCCCCCCCCCCCCCCCATGTTCAAGTTGTGTCGGTCGACATTGGCACTGTTGGTTTGGCTGAGATTGGCGCTATTATTATCGAAGGCTAGTGTTTTCGCGCTGCTTTTGGAAACACCACATCACCCCCCTCCCCACTCCTTGTCGGTTCACTTTCATTTTTTGGTATGCTATATTTCCAATTTATTCACATCAAATTTATTAATTTTTCAAATTCTAGCTGGACCAAGGCACAGACAGATCCAAATGAACCAGATGAATTTTGAAGAATTACAGATTGTGAACTATTGGTGAATCAAACTGGAGAATCACAAACACAACACCTCAGATCACATGGATTTGAAAAGGAATAATTGGGAGACAGGGCACATTTTTTAGCAGGCAGCAGTGAAATAATGGTCAATATATATACCAAATAACATTACAATAGCAAAATGCCTCCTAAAGACATTGTAGGAGAATATTGCAGGAGTTGTTGGTTGCCATCGTTGGGAGATGAGATTCATAGGGGCCCATTACAAGTGCATGTAAAAGTATATGGTTAGGTGACAAAACGTATTGCTATATTTAATGCTTATTTTACGGCATGCCGGGTATGGGATTCGAAATCAGGTCCTTTTGGTCCAAAAGTGAATTAGAGCCACCATACCAGCCAGCTAGGCTTTTGGTGCCATGGTAGCTATTTTAATCCTGCAAAAGAGATAGGGTAGTCCATAGTCTATGTATATACGGAATAAATCTATATAACAAATACAATAGAAGGTTTGTACTAGACTAATTTGTGACACTGATAGCTTACTCATAGGTAGAACCATGTTTATAGACAGACTAAATAATAATAATAATAAAATAATAAAAATGGATTTACTATAGCGCCCAATGCAAGGAGCCTCTGGGCGCTTCACACAACTATATTACAAAAAGAAAACAACATAATCAACCTAAAAACCATAAAATATTATAAATAATATAAATACAGCTGATAGCCTAAGCTTGTTTCCGACAATTAAACTATCAGCGGAGAAAAACGGGTCAAATTTGGGGGGGGGGGGAAAGATCACTGTTCGCCCACGCCGAGGATCGAACCCGGACCGCCCGCGCGCGGGGCAGGTGGACGCCCAACTAATTGCGCTAACGAGGGAGCTCGAAAAAGTTAACTTTTTCGTGACAATTTGACAGCTCGCCGGATGGTACCACGGGAATGGTGAAGCATGCGGTGCAGCAGCTATTTTTTGTGGCCTTTTGTGGCCTCTGGGCATTGACTCTTTTGATGTTTATGTTTATGTTCTTGCACAATGTATATTGCATTTTTTTAGTGAAAAATAACTTCACTTTCTTAAATACATTCCATGGTGTTAAATTAATGCATCGACTCAATTAAAATAAAATAATGGGTTTAAATGAATAAAAGGTGCAAATTAGCTCATTAGCATAATTGAAATGGTACAAACGAGCACCGGTGCAAATTTTTGTACCATTAGTGCGATTATGCTAATGAGCTATTTGCACAAATTTACTCGGTTCATATATAAGGTCAAGTAAAATATGAAAATTAGCGATTGACACAGAAACTCACTCATATAAATTGTGCCAGTATCGGGCGATCCTGGAACAAAATTATGTAATGTACCATAGTATCGTTCAATACTGGTTCAAATCTCACTGGATATCATGTGTACCAGTATCGCCTGATACTGGAACATAAAAACGTTTCAGTATCGCACGATACAGGAACACAATTTGGTGTTTCAGTATCGACCGATACTGGAACAGTAAATTCGTACCAGTATCGACCGATACTGGCAACTTTTATGTTCCAGTATTGAACGATCCTGGAACACCAGTATCTGGAACCTAAAATACACTTTTTGCGTTTGGGCTGGTAGAAGGTACGGATATTATGTCAAGTGTGTCTTGCTCGATACGGATGGACCCTTAGTCGGGTGAAAGCTCGACATGACCGTGAAGTAGGGTACAAATGTGATTTTATTGCTGAAAATCATGGATGAGTAAGTCTAGATTCACACCACCGGGTGACAAAATGGCACTCTTGGGCAACTTTTTTTTATTGACGTCTTAAGCCACACACCCTTTATCGATTATGTTATAATAATGACAAATATATTTGCAACACAAACATATCGTGTTTGGTATGAAATTAAAGCACGGTCTATAGATTAAAATTCAGGCTAATGACGCAATCGTTTTTATCTGAGCATTTTTAGTGTCTTATCTGTTCTCAATGTTGTTAGTTTCAAAATATAAGTCTTTGCTTCTATTTCCAGCTTATTTTGAATCACTTTACCCGCAATGTTATGCTATCTCACAGTGTTTCCAAATTAATGGAGGCCTAATGTTGATTTACATGCCTGTACGCAACTATTCATATGTCCTTCAGAAAATCAGTGGAGAAGTACTGCTGGTAACTGCAGTATAGGGGTTTCTTATGTTCTGAGGGTGGAATTGTGAAGTATTATATACTGTAGCCCTTCAACAAGGCACGGTTTTAATTAATCAAAATAACCACATATAATGAAAACCATAGTCTCAATCTACTTGTATTAAATATTTGAACGTATTCAAAACAAATAATTATCAGTATGCTGATGTGCCTCTAACTCCAAATATATTACTAACAAGCACCTGATGTGTATGGAGACTCGACAGGCATTGATGAAGTTGACTGTTTTATTTGTACCATGGATGAAGTATCACATCTTCAAATTATTATATAATTTTATTCCAGGAGTCAACAGCTTTAATTTGATACCCAACAGCTTTAATTTGATACCAAACATGATTTTGTTTATAAGACAAACTATATTTGTCATAATTATAACATTATCGAAAAGGGCGTGGCTTGACGTCAATAACAAATATTTTGAATCTAGACATCCTCCCTCATGTATCATTTTCAGTAATAAAATTGCATTTGTACCCTACTTCACGGTCATGTCATAATTTTGAAGATATCCACTTGACTACATACCTGTGCAATTCCTACTGAACTACTATACTCTAGAAATGCAAATATATATCATCAAAGAACATCATTTTCCGATTAATTTGGATATTGGAATCAATAGGAACAAAATGACTATAGTTTAAACTTCCCAGGAAAAATATTAATTACTTTGTGCTAGCAGTAGCATATTTTCACATTTTTTATAAATCTAAAATTATCACATTTTTCTCAAATATACCGATTAATATTAACACTAGAACGTTACTTTTTGAACAAATCACGTATAGATTGTATTCAGTTTGACCTAGGCCCAATTTTTTTTGAAAATTATATTTTGATCATTTTTCGAAAGATTACAACCTTTGAGTTCCTTGAATTAAAACACACCGCAACTACTAGAGCTAACCCGCAACACGCATGTTTTTGGTTTTTTTTTTGTATTTGAATACGATGATGGAACGATACAATAGGCCGTTTCTAGTCCCTCCATTCGATTGTCCCTGCTACAATTGACATCGTTGTTTTGTGCCTTTTGGGTACACTTCTTAAAAGTGGGTAACGGAGATAATCAGCCAAATATACCCACTTTTTTAATGTTGTCACCCCGCCGGCTAAATGATTTAACATTGAATCCTCGGACCAAATGATCACCCGATCACCTCGTTAGTTCCAAAGTTACCTTGGGTACTGTAACAGATTAATGAAGATATGGATACTATAACAGTGCTCCAAAAAGTATGTAAGTTACTGGGCAATATATGTAAGTTACCAGGCAATAGGCCCTATATGCTCGCAACTCCAAAACTTATCCAGCTCCTCAGCGAAAAATATTAAAGGTATATGACCCGATCACTTTTTTGGGGCTATGATTTTTTTTTCACATCAAGATATTTTGGTATCAGAAGAATCCCCATATTTTTCTCATTATGTCTATCAAATCTTAGGAGCCAGAAATGTTTTATTTGGAAATTATAGGCTAAAATGTGGTGAATTACTGCCAAAGGTGGTTAACCACCAACCAGTCTGTGTACTACTCATTGGGCACATGTCTTTTGACCTTGCGCTTCTAAAAATAGAACCACTGGAGTTATGCAACTCGAACTTTGGAATGCAACAATTTTAAGGATGACCTTTCATGTAAAATAGAAAACATCAAGTTGAAAATCGGGTCATCTACCTTTAAATTATGAAATTGAAAATAAATTTCTTCTCTTTAATTTAAGATATTGCATGTGACGATTAGACTCAGTATTCTATTAACAAAGATATGTGCCAAAAACCAAAACAAAGTCCGTGTTTTTCTTCTTCATTTTAGCAGCCTGGTGGTGTATAGCATTAAGAAAATTATTGATTAGCGACAACTCACCGGTCGATAGTAAGATGTGGACCCGGGATGTTTCATTGATCAATACGGCCCATACTCATACCTGTCACACTACAGTCCTCAAAATAAGTAACTAACCAGGTAATAAATATACTCTTAACTCCAAAACTATAGCTCCTATACGTAAACAAATTAAATTATAAAGTTGTAAGGACACCCAGGAAAGGACATCTCTTCATTTCAACTTGAAACATTGTTCATGAAGATCGGTTAATAATTAAGATCACTACATTGATAAGGATAGAACAAAGTGCAGTTTACATTTTTAAACATGGGTTTTGAACAAGCAGGACCGTGTGATAGGTATGTGTATAGGCTGCATTGATCAATGAAGCGTTCCCAATCCTCATCTTACTATATCAACCCGTGGGTTATCGCTACCATTTAATCATAATCTGTTGCTAGTCCGAGGCTACGTGTCGCCGAACAAAATGTTAAATGAAAAAATGACTTTGTTTTGGTTTTGGGCACATAACTGAGTTAAAATTCATTCAATATTCACGTGTAATATCTCAAATTGAAGAAAAGAGATTTCCTTACAACTTTATAATTTAATATTTGTACGATAGAGCTATAGTTTTGGAGTTGAGTGCATATTAATACCCTGGTCAGTTACTTATTTTGAGGACTGTATAGTTTGCATATCATAACCCAATTAGTGCGACAATGAAAATTGCACTTTGTCCTATTCTTGTCGGTAAAGTGTTTTTAATTGTTAACCGATCTTCGCGAAAAAAGATCTCAAATTGAAGAGGAGCCTGTATCCCATAATTGTATACTTTGATATTTCTAATAAGTTATGATGAACGTATTTATGACAGACAGGTAAGTTACATTTTTGAGGATTAGTGATGAATCATGTAACATTATAAGCTTCTGATTTTCATCTCTGATTAGAGTAAATATAGCGCTTGGTCAGTATAAACACTATTTATAGGGTCACGAATGCTATCTACTGAAGATAGCAGCATTCATTAGTATGTGACTTATATATAATAAGTCACTCACTATATAATTAATATGTTATCTACCAAAGAGCTATATACATAGATATGGTACAGACCTAGTGTTATTTGGATATAAGCCTACCGATATTTACCAGTTTTTGAATGAACCCGAACCATTAAATAGACTAGAAATGTGAGTGACGGTTCAGTGAATATAATTTTATGTCACTTGGATTTTTATGTACAAAGTTAACACTTGAAAGCGAAGAAATACCATTTATTTCGTTTGTCTGTGCCTATTCATGGGGTACCAACAACCTCAAATTCAGGTCAAAACTATAAATAGTCAAAAACATAACATTATTGTAGGTCTATGTTGGGCCTAATACATGTGTTGTACTCCCAACATGCAAGTCCAAGGCTGTATATTGTAAACCAGTCGAAAGGGAACGATTAGTCATGTTTTCACACTCAATGGTAAAACTTGGTAGGCGCGACAGCCCGTTACCGAATTTGCTGACGATGCGTGACGAATATTTCATGAAGGCCTATTTAAAACATCATAGCCTATTTCAGCCATGTTGACCACGGATTTACGTTGGATAATTGAATCGGTCTGATCATTTCCTGGTTCTAAACATTTTACGAAAGCTTAAATATTCAATTGTATTGAGTTTAGGCTCCGTTGTCTCAGACCACAAGCATGGAGGTTGCCATATCGCACGACGTTTCTCCAGTTGCCAATCGTTACAAGAAAACATTTCCCAGAATGTTTGGCATGGCACAGATCGTCTTAGCTGAGCTTTCCTTGCTTTTCGCAATTTGCGTTGCAATCACCGACACGCAGCTTGACCTCGCTTTCACCATACGAGAGTATGCCATCATGTGTGCTGGTTGGCCGGTAAGTTGCTATCTTCAGAAGATAGCAAACAAATATTGTATCAGCTTGTTACAAGGTGTGCTGTGAGGTTATATATTATATGCACCTTCCTTGTCAATGGGGATGGGATGAGGTGCAGGCTGAAAATATATATCTTGCTCTACCGGGTTATATGGGTTACGCCTTTCTTTTCTATAAACATGATAAAGGGCCTAAATGTCTTTTGAAATGCAACTTAACACTTTCCACGCGGCTTTTAGTTTTACCATATACAAAACAGATTTTTCAGAAACCTTTCTCAATTTTCAAAGTTTATTTCAAGAACTACTGAACCAATTCTAAGTATGTTTATACTTATATAAATGCATCTCTCATGGTGATTCCAAGTATGGTAATGAAATTTAATAATTTTGACATTTTTGAAACATTTGGTGACATTTTAGAATGTCGTCTGCAGATACCTGCCGCGTGGAAAGTGTTAATTTTGAGGCACCAAATCGTGTGTGATATACAAGCAAGAGCAATAGCGAAATTATATGTAAAGGGTCGACATCCTATTAAAAGGAAGTACAACTGTTCTTTTCTTTGTATAGATATATACGTTTGTGGGTCTTGTTGGAGTATTAGTTGGTAGGAAAAGAACTACGAAGATACTGGTGAGTTGATATGAGAACCTATAGGCCTATATTAATGTACTACCGGTAATATATTTTCTTTAAGGACCCGTGTATCATCTACATGTGGTGTTATAAATTAAAATAAGCATTAAAACTTGAATCACAAACAATGAGATTTGTGAAAATGTATCAGTGATACCAGAATAAATATTGTTTCGAGGTAAAACTGACGCTTCATTCATAGTTTTATTTTAGGTAACTTAAAATGAAAGTATGCGATGCGTATAACATGTATAAAGCCATTGATATTGTCATGGATCATGATGATAGTCGTAAATCACATTGGCTATTAGGCCTAACTTTATTAGAGTGTATTTGGCATACCTTTATAAAATGAAAAATAACGCTTTGTGGCATGATATATTTTTTGATTATTTGCAATAACGGTACGAGTCTGGACTATAAAAGGCCTATTATGTAAATATTTGCTATATCCGTTTATACCTTAAAGCAGAAAATGTTTGATTTACTAAAAACTTCATATCTCAAAAATTGATCCTATTATAATCAACCCCGGGACCACTGGCGTAACAACAGGGGGGGATGGGGGGGGGGGGGGATATATCCCCCCAGATTTTTACCTGGGGGGGATGCCTAATGTAATCATCCCCCCCCCCCCAGATTTTTCATAACCAATAATTTTAAAAGTGACGTATTTAAACAAATAGGTGGGCGTAAAGATTCACACACTGCACCAGCGGGGGGGGGGGGGGGGGGCAGGGGGGGCGGGAGCCCCCCCACTTGGAACCCTTGCCCCCCCCCCGCTTGCCCCCCCCCCCCCAAATGAAATCAAGTACGGCTGTAAATAAATTTACAAACAAAGTACACACCAAATCCCCCCAATAATTACATCGTGTCGGTTGAGATTGGCACTGTCGGTTCATTTGACGAAAGGAATCATGGAATTATGATGGTCAAAAGTACACATATGAAAAAATTTCGCGCGCTACGCGCGCATATGTCTTCCCATAATTAAATATTCTTTGGTACAAGCTTGTTTAGAGCCAAAATGTAGCTCAATCGTCCAAAAAATAGCTGTAAATTCGAAAATTTTCCCATTTCAAGTCTCTGCCCCTTCTTGCCCCCCAAAATGAAATCTGGTTGTAAGGGAAAAGAAAGTCACAATAGGCTAATGTATATAAGAGAATACATAGTTGGTCCAAAGTCCTAAATCCGATGGCATAAAATGACAATTGACAAGTGCATTATTCCTGAATTTTTGGGTTACAAAATGAGCCCAATCTGTAAAAAGTGTATTATTTGGGTTACAAAAGGCGGGCAATAGTTTTACGAGCGTAGCGAGTAAAAAAATATTTTGAGGTTAAAAAAGTCTCACTCTGAACATTACTCTGAACTTGACAGCCCTGCCGTATTTGAGTCTGATAATTTTCATCCCCCCCACTCAAAAAAAGTAGTTACGCCCCTGCCCGGGACACACTCCCTTTTTTAAAGGGATGCATAATATGTTTGGTACTAGCAGTGACAGTCGTACTAGGTGTAGTATAATATACACAATTAAAAATAAGTAGTTACAAATGACCCTTTTTATAAGGGTCAACTATATATGCACCGACTGAAAAAGGTTAAATATGACACTATTCCAGTCATTTCTTACCCCCTTTTTGTGTCAAATGACAGAAAAGAGAAGAAACGACTAGATAAATAGTAATATTTAACCCTATTTTTAAGTGTGTAAGACCTCAGCCTCGTTCTTATTTTCACTTATACAGTATGTCTTCTACGTAACAATCAGCCTTATTGCCGCCTTAGGAGGAGCTATTCTAATGGTTGCTTGCATTCTAGAAGCCTTAAACGCCGTACCTCATCCATTGTTGAATAGCGATAGCACGGACAAGGTAAAGGACGTCCCTGAGGAGATAGACTTGAATGTCAAGAAGGAACGGAAGGTAAAGGCATATTATGTGATATTTTCCAGAGAGCGCCCTCTATTCATGATTTTTATTTAGAAAGTAGATTTTCTTGCAGATGTACATTTCTGATCATAAATCGTGCATACATTCCAAGTTACAGAGCGATACGATTCCTAATTACCTCAAAATCATGGTTTTAGAGTGAATTTAGAGTGAAAATCGTGTTATCCCGACAGTTTATTTTCACTCTAAAACCATGATTTTGAAGTTATTTTAATAACGTCAAAATCATGGTTTTAGAGTGAAAATAAACTTACAGGGCAATTCGATTCTTAAAAGAATCGAATTGCCCTGTAACTTGGAATGTATGTACGATTTATGATCAGAAATGTAAATCTGCAAGAAAATCTGCTTTCATTGTTTTCGATGTTGAGGGCGTTCCCTGGAAAGATCACATAATACAGGGGGTTAGACTTGCGATATAGGGAGGGGGAATTTACAAGGTCGCGAATCATTCATCGCACAAAATGACTCATAATTCTCATTTGCAATATCTGAATAGTAATTGTTCATTCAAGGATCAGTTTGTTCCCTTCCCGGAGGCGCCTGACTTAAAAGTCGGTTGAGATGAGATGGACTTACAAAGGTGTGAAATATACACGCAAGTATCGTTTTCAATGCATGAATAATGACTACACATGTTTAAATATAATAAAACACGGAGTATACACTTTTTTCTTAGAGTATAGGTCCTTGTATTTCATAAAAGTAAAAAGCTTTAAGGGGACATGTGATTCTTGAACTGATCCCTCTCAGTTAAGATTCTTACTTAGATTGTTAAATGGACTTGAGTGATTCCTGAACTCTTCTGTTATAAAAGGGCCGCTAAGATATCCTGTCCATCCATGCAATGGCATACACTGTACTGCCGTCCAGTGAGCAATTCGTGTTAAATTTAGTGAATTTTGCTTGATTCCGTATTAAAACGGAATAAAGAGAACTCAACTCATGTATACGAACAATTGCGTCCATTAATGATATCATAAACAGCAAGGAGTGCTTCAAAGGTGTTAGCAACACCAGAATAGCGAAAATAATGGAATGTTGGTTCTCGACCGGGAGGTTTTGGATTTGAGACGAAAATCAAAAGGCACTTCATCTTGGAAGTATTTTCCATATTAAATGATCAGTTCATTCAACACGATGAGACTAATAATAGTTTTGTAGTTGAAGACTTGAATAGCGTAGCGGTTATCTTGGAATGTCACAAATGGACTTACTTTTTAATCCTCTGGTCTTCATACTGTAAGCACTGTTTAAAATGTTTTTGATTTAATACAGGCCATTCCTGTTATATTCTGGCTATCAGCTGTTCTCAACTTGAGTCAATTTGCATTTGGTTTGTGCATTTTGAGCGCTTTCTGTGACGATCATGAATTGTACAAAAAGGATAAGACTACCTACGAACTCAATGATCAAAGGGTTGAATTACAGGTAAGTTTATATATATATATAAAAGTAAAAAAAGTATAGACCTTCCGGAAAAGGAGTCGTTACTCTTGAGTTTCATGCACTTTATTCAAAAGATAGTCTAACCATGAAATATTGTCAATATTCATGACTTATTGTGGATATATATACAGGGTGTCCCAAAAAACTCGAAACCATTTTAAAGATTTATATCTCTCTTAAAATAAGTCGCAGTACCAAATTGTAAATATATTTGGAAAGAGAAAACTTCTGAATCATTTCAGTACCAAAACAAGACTCTTTTTTTTGAGGACCCTCAATATTAAAGCACACGCTGAAAGGTTTGGCCACATATTACCTGGCAATACCAAAATTTTGTTCGATTTGCTGGACGCACTGTATAAGTCTCACATGCAGCATGTTCCTCTTTTTCCATTTATGTGGATATTGTTTTCTTGTAAATAGGCTTCAAAATAAGTATGGTATCGGAGGTTGTGTTTTAAACTGGTTTAATTCCTATCTTAGAGGTCGTACAAGTAAAGTAAGTATGTTAGGTAAATACTCATCTGTTCATCCACTGAAATATGGTGTGCCTCAGGGATCTGTCGCGGGTCCACCGATCTTTACTTTATATTCCAAACCAGTCGCTGCTATCATGAGGCGCTTCAACGTTCCATATCACGTATACGCTGATGACACCCAAATGTATGTGAGCTATGATCCTAAGGTGCCTGGCGATTTTGAGGCAGCGCAGCGCAGGCTTATGGATTGTATTGCTGAAGTAAAAGTATGGATGTTGAAAAATAAGCTGAGGTTAAATGACTCAAAAACAGAGTTTTTCCTAATTTCTTCTCCAAGACAACTCCATCTGGTCTCTGGTGTTGGTTTAAGGATCGTGGATCTGAGATTGATTCCTCCTCGTCAATTAAGAACTTAGGTGTTACATTCGATCCCCATATTGTTAAAAAAGGGTTTTCACTTGTTAAATGATGTGCACAACATTAATAATGTTCATAATAAGGATTATATAAATCTGAAAATGAAAAGAGAAGATAAGCTTTTTCTCTTCCAAACCTCTCTCCGTTTGTCGCATTCGTGACTTTATTCAGCTCATTATAACTTATAAGACGCTTTTATATGAAAGTGCAGTTTACAGTTCGGGAAACTTTCGTCTGTATTATGGCAAAACAGATATCTGTTATTGTAAGTTTGGTACCAAAATAATTGTACAAGTCTTCTCTATACAAATATATTTTTTATTCTGATACTGCGAATTATTTAACCGAGGATATAAAGTTTTAAAAAGGTTTCGAAACCTTTGGGACACCCTGTACTTTAAAGTATAAGTTTTTGATTTTATAATTATTAAGCAAATAACAAGTGACAGACTTGTAACAACTCGATTTGAATTACTTGACTCAACATTATGAGACTCAAACAAAGAGCTAGATAACTCAAATTGATCCGACTTGATAACTCAATGACTTGACTCGATCTTGAACTTCATGACTCGTGACTTTACCTATTTTAAACTCTAAACATGAGTTGATTGTAAATACAAATTAAAAGAAACATATGGTATAATTTTGAATTGATCAATCGATAAATAGATGAATTGTTTGCTGTTATGTTTATATTTATACTTAATTAATAATTTGTCATTTATATTATGAAAGGACGATCCCATTACGGAAAAGAACAGAAGTGATGATGCGATTGCAGAGTCGCATACATATTAAAGTGAATGTGTAAGTATGACATGGTTAACTTTAACGTGTGTGCTTTTGGTTACAGATAGAAACATTTGGTGTCAGCCGTGGGATACCTACGCGGCACGGCCAATAAACCTAATCTGTATCTGTGGTGGGCTGGGGACAAGTGTCTGTGTATGGAGACAAGTGTGTGTGAGGTGAAAAACAAATGGGTTGGGGGGGGGGGGGGGGGGTTAACATTTGGTGTCAGTCGTGGGATACTTATGTGGCACGTCCAAGGACATAATCTGTATCTGTGGTGGGGTGGGGACAATCGTCTGTGTGGGTGGGGACATGTGTCTGTGTGGGTGGGGACAGATTTCTGTGAGAAGAAAAACCAAGTGGGATGGGGGTAACATTTGGTGTCCGTTGTGGGATACCTACGTGGCACGGCTAAGGACATAATATGTTTCTGTGGTAGGGTGGGGACAATCGTCTATGTGGGTGAGGACAAGTGTCTGTGTGGGTGGGGACAGGTTTCTGTGAAGTGAAAAACAAGTGGGATGGGGTAGCATTTGGTGCCAGTCGTGGGATACCTATGTGGCACGGCCAAGAACCTAGTGTGTGTGAGATGAAAAACATGTGGGATGGAGGTAATATTTGGTGTCAGTCGTGGGATACTTATGTGGCACGTCCAAGGACATAATCTGTATCTGTGGTGGGGTGGGGACAAGTGTCTGTGTGGTGGGTGGGGACAGGTTTCTGTGAGGTAAAAAACAAGTGGGATGGGGTAGCATTTGGTGCCAGTCATGGGATACCTATGTGGCACGGCCAAGAACCTAGTGTGTGTGAGGTGAAAAACATGTGGGATGGAGGTAATATTTGGTGTCAGTCGTGGGATACTTATGTGGCACGGCCAAGAACCTAGTGTGTGTGATGGGAAAAACATGTGGGATGGAGGTAATATTTGAGGGAACGGGTAAGTGATGAAGGTACTCTCCGAGACCATTTATATGTTTGAATACATTTTTTGTTGTTGTCATACTGCCATGGGAACCCTGAATTTCTTATTGTGGAGAATCTTTAAGGGGACAATTGCTACTATTCCAAACTTAAAGGCCACTCTCAGGGTAAAATGTCCAAAAAAATGGAGGAGGGAGCAAATCGTCAGCCTGCTTCGATAATTGCCTAACTCATTTTTTTTAGTTCTTAGAAAACAACAAAAGTATGAACCCTGTTACCTGTTACTCATTTTGCATTATTGATGGATGGATATTCATTATGTGGAATGCGACTTGTATTGTTGATGCCTCAATTGGCGTGCATGGATGCACTAATCCAAGTCATAGAAACAGATGAACACAGCCATATAATTTGATTAATTCCATGGATTTGTCAATGCAAATTCAATAATGCAAAATGAGTAACATGTTGGAGTGGTCTGGTTGCCCTTTTGAAACAAAGCTCTTCATTTATCATCACTTTTGATTGGTCAATGACTTAGGTATTATAACAGCATGTGCATAATGTAATGAAGTCATGATTTATGCAAAAAACTCAATTTTGCTGAAAAGTGAGTTAGGCAATTATCGAAGCAGGCTGACGAAATATTAATGTGGCAATAATTACCCCATCACCAGCCTTTCATCCCGACCCTGCTGGCACTGTCCCTGAGTGATAAGGAGTCATAATAAACAATAATACAAAATCCTTTAAAAAAGGATAGGCGACCTAAATAAATAATAATGGTAGCCTGGAAAGGCATATTATAATATGGCTGGTGTTTTTATAGCAGAATGAGCAGTGATTAAGAAATGGAAGGGTAGTGGACTGTGGGAAGTGTTGGTAGACGAATTAAAAAGTAGGAGTACCTAACAATTGATAGCAATTACACTGCTAAAATGTTGAGCAAAATATGTTGATTAATTGTGTTTAATCATCTGTTGGGTAAATGGTTGATTACATTTTATTCAACATGTAGATATCTAGGTGTTGTATAAAAGTAAAAACTACCCAACGTTGAGCAAAACAATTTAGTAACCCTACCTGCCCAGATGAAAGGACATTCTAATCGCATGGTGTTAATTACAGGACTTGGAAAAAAGGGTCTATTGTACAGACGTTATTCTTAATTGGCGCATTTACGTCAAAAGAGGGAGTGTAATCCAATTGAGCATGCTCAGAGCACTACTCAGAGCAATTAGTGCTCTGATAAACATTACAATCTCGTACTTTTACTGCAATGTAATGAACTGTGAACTTCTAAATTTTCCTAGATAGCGTCGGTTACCAGCAAACATTTCATTTAAAACTAGTGGAAATAAATAGTTTATACATTCAAGTTTAGTTCACGAATGTAATAAGGTCAAATATGAACAGCTCAGAAGTATGAAGAATTTTTTATGATTGGTGCAAAGTTCACCCCATTGAAAAACTACAGCACTCTCGTCTTGGCTAAATCACTAGCCTCGTTTTCAGTTCACATAACCCTCTTCGACGTAAATGCGCCAATTAAGAATAACGTCTGTATGGAATGATATATTTCCAATGTATTTAAATATAAAATATATCAAATTTATTTACTAATTTGTCAAATTTCAGCTGGATACCAAGGCACAGACAGATCCAAACTAGATGAACTTTGACCTAGAAGCAGATAGGAACCAGATGAACTTTGACTCGGAAGGATTACAGATTATGAACATTACTATAATGAGTGGTGAATCAAATTGGACAATCACAACACAACACTTCAGATGAAATGGATTTGAAAGGAAATAATTGGTGGAAAGGGCACAGCAGTGAAAACTAGAGCTACATTGTGATCGGAGATCACAGATATTAGTCGAGGGCGTGTTGACCTTTGACCTTTTGATCATATGGCAAACAGATCATAGTGCAGACAATTGTCAACAGAACATTATCTTACAATATTTTAAATTGTACTATTTTACTATTTTGGATAATTATTTTCTTAAATCGGGCCATCTAGTAGTGGCCAATTAACATTTTGACCCCTAGTGACTCCTTTTTGACCTTTGACCCCAAAGTCATGATCAACTTTTTTTCTTGGCATCTTAAGAGTGGATAGATTTCAAGAAGATTAAGTGTTCAGTGGACAGCTAAAAAAGGGTTCTTTTATTAAAACAGGCATAGCTCCTGATATAATTGAGCGATTTCAATGATTCCTTTTGTCATAAAAGCGGAATAAGTTTCACTTTGAAAACGTGCCTCATTGGTTTGTCAAATTTGTTCGGTTTATTTTTAAACAAATAGTCCTTCTCATTCAACTTCTTTTTGACTCACCCTGTATATATATTTGACATATTATGACTTCGATTCATGCAATTTAGTGAAGAATCTTTGTGCGCAATTGGATCCTGGAATTCTAGACAAAGATGTAGCCTTGTGAGGATTGGATCACCATGTTAATGGTGTTACCTATGAGTAACCTATATCACAAATTAGCTTAGGAGTAAGCAGGGTCATAGCTACGCCGGTAGGGCGTACCGGCAAAGGTTTAACATAAAATCTGACACTGCTGGGATTCGAACCCAGGTCCTTTCGGTCCCAAGAATGTTATAGCCACCATACCACCTAGGCTGTTGGTGCCAAGGTAGCTATTTTAATCCTACAAAAGAGATAGAGTCACCCACAGTCTATGTGTATTACGGAATAAATCTATATAACAAATATAATAGAAGGTTTGTATTAGACTAATTTGTGATACTGACTGATAGCTTACTCATAGCAGGGACAATCGAATGAAGGGACAAGAAACTATTGTTCTATTATATGAGTATGCGTGTTGCGGGGGTGCAAACATCATCAGTTGAGCAAGCATATACAATACATTCATGAATGGGCGCTGGTACAAATCTCAGCAATCATACTGCACGACACGACTGTGAACAAGATATCCACTTGACTACATACCTGTGCAATTCCTACTGAACTACTATACTCTAGAAATGCAAATATATATCATCAAAGAACACCATTTTCCGATTAATTTGGATATTGGAATCAATAGGAATAAAATGTCTATAGTTTAAACTTCCCAGGAAAAATATTAATTACTTTGTTCTAGCATGTTTTCACATTTTTTATAAATCTAAAATTATCACATTTTTCTCAAATATACCGATTATTATTAACACTAGAACGTTATTTTTTGAACAAATCACGTATAAATTGTATTCAGTTTGACCTAGGCCTAAGTTTTTTGGAAAAATATATTTTGATCATTTTTCGAAAGATTATAGGGCAACCTTTAAGTTCCTTGAATAAAAACACACCCGCAACTCGCATGTTTTGTAATTGAATGCGATGATGTAACGATACAATAGGCCGTTTCTTGTCCCTTCATTCGATTGTCCCTGCTCATAGGTAGAACCATGTGTATAGACAGACTAAATACAGCTGATAGCAATTACACCATTAACTAATTGCTCTGTTGTAAAGCATATAGCATTATTCAATTGTAAAAAAGGTACAATCACCTAATTATTATTGGGTAATTAAAAGCCACACTTAGCGATTTGAATACAACCTTTTCATATAATTTATTGTCGAAAGATCAGGTTTATTTTGAATTATAAGTATATGTTCATAAGACAATAATATAAAGTATTAAAAACTCAAAATATAGGGTGCATCAAGATAGACACAATCCTATTCGGCAGTATATAGTAGTGCTATACACTTCAGTTATAGGCCTATAAATTGTATAGTGGAAGCCATTCCATACATTTAAATACAGTTTTTGAAGTCATGACACAGTCAAATAGGATTGCATTTTTCGAAACAACCAGTATAAAAAGATATATATAATTATATTCTGTTGTAGTACACATATTCCACATAATTTGTAACATTTCTTTTGATTGGAAAGAAAATTGACATACCTTTGTATTACCTTTAATTTAACAAAATCTTATATTGTGTTATTGTTTCTTTTGATTGACAATACCACAGACTGAGACACCACCGTACACACTACAAAATTGCTTTATTCAATGAAAATAAGTTGATCTTCATTAGTTAAATAAGAGAGTGTACACATTAGTGCTAGCCATGAACTAACGAAGATCGAGATGCGCACACATAAGTAAATATTAACGAAGATCCAATTAAGGATGGTTGCCACACGCTACCGGAAATTGACTCCTTGTATGCCATTTGTTCCGAATGATGAAGCCAGCGTACACATTAGCTTCATCGAATTAACATTTATCTTCGTCGTAAGAACCTCCTGAGGTTCATCGAATGAAGCTGATTTAATCTTCTTTCAATGAAGGGCGGAGCGTACACACTATGCACCTTCATTAGCGCTTCATCGAACTAACGGATTTTTGCTAGTGTGTACGGGGTCTGAGTCAAAAACAAGATGTACAAATTTGAATTTCAGGAAAACCTTCAGAAGTCTGAAGTCTCGTAACTGTTGTTCAAAACATGCAAATCATTCTGACTGAAATTCCTTGGAAAACTTTCTAAAACATATTTTTCACCAAACCTTCTGTCTTTTTGAAGACAAAAATGCCAATATCATTAAGTGTACTATATTCTTTAGGACTCAAGTCTTTAGAGATAGCTTTCATAACATATGTTGATTGAAAAACAATATTAGACAAATTACAAGCATATAAATTGTTTGGAAAATAACATTGAACAGAGCTTTTACTGTTGGTTTAGCTATTGTCATTTTGGTTGTTTGGAGAGGTTTGGAGACAGTTTTTTTATAATATTAAATACATATTGTTTGGAAAACATAAGCTTTAGCTATAATAATTACTTTATAAACACAACACCAAAAGTAAGTCCCCCTCTCAAAATCTCGTCATAACATCGTAAGGTAACACAATTTACCAATAAAACTTAGTTAGAAATAATCCTATGACTGTTTCCTAAGTGGTGTTTGAAAATGAAAGATGTCTATGACTTCATGGCTGAATGAGCTCAAATGAAAGACAAAAACTGCCCTTCTCAAAAGTCACATCTCACTGTGCTAATATCTGAGCCAAGAAGTCGATTTACATGGCTGAATGATCATGAATTGATTACACATTACAGTAATATTCGCTCAACCACGGGTGTTTTTCCATTAGTAAGAAGCAATTCATAAACTTTTGTTTTATTGGTAAAATGTTTTTACCATACGACGTTATGACGAAATTTTGAGAGGGGGACTTACTTTTGGTGTTGTGTTTATTTGGAAAACAATATTGGACAAATCGATGAGAGTTTTGTTTAATAGCGTTTTCCAAAATGATATAATTTTGATACTCATATTCTGTTTTATCTGGAAGTTGGCTATTTTTCTAATATTATTAATATACAATTTATAGCACTGATTTATATATAACATTGCCCAACAACCGTGACCTTGATATATATTTTTATTACATGGTGATGATGCCAAAATAAGATACTTTACCTTTTAAAACATCTTCTCTACTACTATAGTTTGATCAGTTCCAAACTGGCAAAGCCTCATTATAGTAGCAAATGAATACAGAAGAATATGGGCGTGCATGAAGGCAACAAGCGCACTGTGTTTCATATGCGTTACGCGTGCTTGCAGCAAAAACTGTGTGTGTAATCGCGCGTGTAAGCTTGGATTATTTTTGCGCGCAGAGAGATAAAACCGAATATTTCTCGCCAATTTGGAACTGATTAAACTATAGGCTATATCTCTGCTGTCATTTGCAATGCCATGTTGTATGTGACATAAACAAGCATGTAAAACTTGTTATTGTAAAAATGTTAATATATTTAGATATCCAAATATGTTTTCATTGCAACAATGGGATCTGTTGAATCTGAGATTATGAAGATGGCATATAGACACTTTAGGGCCATCAAGACTGGAAAAGGCACACAACTTCCTGGGAATATCAACAGAATTGTCCTCAAAAACTTAACAAATTTCCCTGCAGTATTGAACATTTACTAATTCTTTCTCAAATATTTCTTTTATTTTAGACAATTCTGTTTTTAGAACCAATTCCCTCCAAATTGCAAATGTAGGAATGTCGTTTCCAAATACCAAACGTTTTCAAAGCATGTGGGACACCCTGTACCGTAAAAGATTTACCATAAGGATGTCATCTGTACAATGGAAATATCTCTTTGAAAAAGAATGCTACATTGTGGAATGTTCTGATGATAGATAGTGCACTGTGCAATCTCAAGTCGGGGTATGATTATGCGATGGTGTTTGCATTGTAATCTTACTGTCAGAAAAGAATGTCTGCCCTAGTGCGATGGGCCCTGACAGACCTATTTTTGTTCAAATTTTGATTTTGATTTATTTTTAATCAAAAATTTGGATTGATTTTAATGGGACATTTGAAAAATAAGAAAAAAATTGTTGTTGAAGTTTTCGAAAATTGTTGATAAGTCACCAAAATGTTCATGACATTTTTGAAAACAAAACAAAACAAAACAGAAAAGCTGACCCTAACAGAGAGGTCAAATTGTAAGTTTTATAACTTCCCGATCTTGAAGTGGCACAGCAGAGTACTGTTTCCATGGTTCTCGCATGACAGTTTCACCCCAAATATATTGTCTTATTTTATACTTAAACATATTTTGCATAGAATACTATCATATTTACAAAATTAACATTCTGTGGTGCGGTTCAGATGGAGAAACCACTGCATCTCAAAAAGGTTGCAAAGTGAGTTGAATTGTAAATTCCATCCTTCTCCATATGAAAACCATTTTGCACCTCATTTTCATTAAGTTGACTAAAAAGTAGAATAAGATTAACATAATATAGGCCTGCTTAAGCCAAATTCTTACATATCCACCGCATTAACATAGGCGGTGGTAAAGAAGCAATCTTCTTGCAGAGTGCTCAATGCGATGCAGAGCGAAATATATAAGTTAAACCATTTGGAACGATAGTTGCTACTCTGAGTTTCACACTTGTGCGAACATCAGACAACGGCTGATGGTCGCACAAGCGTGAAACTCGGATAAGCAACTACCGTTCCAAATGGCTTATATAATGATATATAAATGTTCATGAGAGTAGTTGTCTGGATGATCGCACAAGTGTGAAATTCGGAGTAGCAACTCCCGTTCCAAATGGTTTAACTTACTGTAAACATAAACATTTTCGCGCTTTTCACGTTCCAAGCAGCTACTGCAAAAAAACAAAAAAACAGACATATTTATTTTGAGTATAAGTCTATGTAATGAACTTTCAAATTTAAAAACAAGCAAAATGGCTGAAAGTCGACAAAGCGTGAACATTTAATCGCGCGAAAAATTACCACTTTGACAGTATATAATGATATATAAATGTTGATGCATATATCTAAATAAGATATATACTTTTATATTTGAAAAATCACTTCTTAAAAATCTGTAAGTCTTTTCTCTTAGGTTAGTTACTATAATGACATATGTCTACGTGCAAAACATAATAAACAACAGAAATACATTCTGAAAGAATCTGAATCATAATTATTTCTAAAAGTGTACTCTGTCACATATGCGATCTGGGAAAACCCTCCACATGGTGGGATTTTTCATATTGGAGATATCTGTATCACAACAAAACTGAAATGATGATTGTGCTGTTGTAAAAAGCTACAACACAAGAAATGATAACAGCCCAAACAAGATACATAGTCCAATAGAATAACATAATAAAGATAATCAGAAAAGTGACTTAAAGGTAGGTGTTCCCATTGCTGGCCCGATTTTCAAATTTATGTTTTCTATTGTACATGAAGGATCATCCTTAAAATAGTTGTATTCCAAAGTTTAAGTTGCATAACTCCAACAGTGTTCGAAATACACAAAAAATGCCACATGCACCTGTGCATGTAGCTTTGAAAAGTTACTTGCACAAAATAAATGTTGCATGCACAGAACATTTCATTATAAATAAGTTTTCTTCTGCTATCGATGCATATTTTTTTTTAACCCACGCTTTTTATATTTATCCCACGCTCTATATGAAAACATCCTTCATACTGAAAAGTCATAACCCTTGCTTTTTCCTTTTTCACCGGGCCCCGGAAAAAACATGATTTTAAAAGTAAATAAGCTTACTTTTAGAGTCCGATTTTCTTCCCTTCATGACAACATATTAATTCTGCAAGTTATTCATGGCTGAGAAGTTTCATAGTTTTTATTATATAATTAATGTCTGGCGTATTTTGACCCTTTTTTACGTCAGAGAAAGTTGTTTTCATTAATCACTGCGCGCTGCCATTTTATTCATTAAAAACCAGCCACACTAGGTTTGGGCGATACCCGTTGCTCAATACATCGATACCACCATCGATAACATGTGTATTTCCTATTTGCCTTGTTTATTGCTATCGGATGTTACGGTCGCCCATCACTAAGCCACACCATCAATGCTGCTTTGACATGAATTCCCTATTGCATGCGGGAATGGACTCGGTAACACGTATTAGAACGCACGTGCGTGATGAAGATTAGAAACACTTGCGGTCTACGGTCTAGCAATAAAAACAGCGATCACGTTGATGGACGGTGTGACAGTCCTTCAGCTGACGATCAGCAACTATAATTGTACATGCACGCGTGCAGGTAAGTATTGAAAGCTTACATGCACAGCCAAAAAGCTACCTGCATATGTGCAGGCGTGCAGGTGGTATTTCGAACACTGAACTCCAATGGTTCTTTTTTTAGAAGCACAAAGTATGACATTTACACAAACTGGCTGGGTGGTTGAACACCGTTGGCAGTAATTCACAGCATTTTGGCCTATAACGTCGACATGGAACATAAATTGCGCCTAAGATTTTACAGAAATAATGAGAAAATATCGAGTTTCTTCTGATATCAAAATATTTTGATATGAAAAACACACTAAAGTGATCGGAACATACACCTTTAAGCAAGTGTTTGAAGTTAAAATGTCATAAAAAAGATGATGACAGTTCACACAAAGTATTGGAATTGAATTATTAATTTATTTTTATTTTTAAAACCCATAATCCCATTTTCACATCTGGCAAAATCCGACGGGCTTTCCCAGATCACATCACATATGATGACAATATGTGATGCAAGTGACAAACAAATTAAACTTGTTTAAAACATTCATGTAAAATTTCACCTTCTTCATATATTGCATTCATAAATTCCCATATTTTATTATATCATAAATTTTTTCAATACTTACAAACATACATAAGATTAATAAAGACGTTTTAATATGGTAGGGCTTGTGGCATTAAAGGTATATTATGTGATCTTTCCAGGGAACGCCCTCAACATAAAAAAAAAAATTGAAAGCAGATTTTCTTGCAGATTTACATTTCTGATCATAAATCATACATACATTCCAAGTTACAGGGCGATACGATTCTTAATTACTTCAAAACCATGGTTTTAGAGTGAAATTAAACTGTCGGGATATTCTCACTCTAAATTCACTCTAAAACCATGATTTTGAGGTAATTAGGAATCGTATCACTCTGTAACTTGGAATGTATATACGATTTATGATCAGAAATGTAAATCTGCAAGAAAATCTACTTTCTAAAAAAAATCATGAATAGAGGGCGCTCTCTGGAAAAGATCACATAATATGCCTTTAAATGAAGAGTTCAGCATACGATAATTAGTTTAACACTTTCCGCACGGCAGGCGTCTGCAGTCGACATTCCAAAACTTCACAAATGTCTCAAAATGTCAAATTTGTTGAACTTCATTACCATATTTGGAATCACAATGTGAAATAAGTACAAATATGCCCAGAGAGAGTTTAAAAGTTGTAAAAGGTTTCTGAAAAATCTGTTTTGTATATGGTAACATAAAAGCCGTGTGGAAAGTGTTTAAAATATGACATATATAAGTTAAATATAAGATTAATATAATTTAAATGATTGGGCTAAAATATACATATAATTTTCATCATTATATCAATCATATTCACAAATGAACATTTTAAAAATGTTTACTTTTGATAAACTGGTACTGTAATAAAAATAATTTGGGTGTTAAATATACATTCATCTATTTCTTAAATTACAAAATATCCTAAGAATTTTATTAATTTTGTTACATACAGAGCTATATCTAAAGGTTCAGCAGTTAGGGACGCACCATTTGATTTTCAGGGGGGGCATGGAAGTTGGGGTCGGGCAGATTTTTTTTTTTTTCGCCACCGAAGTAGGCGGATTTTTTTTTTTTTTGCCGCCGAAAGGGTCAAAGGTCATGTAGGGGTCATTAGAAGTCAATCTGTGTACGCCCCATGTTACCCATAACTTTATTGTCACCAAGCTTGTTTGTAATGACCTTTAACCCCTTTCTGTCCAAACTTTAAACTATTTATTGCTATTTGGGGAATAACACAATCTGAGGCAATCTGAGAACCAATCAAAGGCGGTCAATCTAAGGAGCTCTACAATGGCGGTCTGTGGACAGGTAATAAATAGTAGGAGAAATGTGTAACTTTGCACCTGGACTTAGTAAAGATGTCTGAAAGATCACATAACAAAATTAGATTTCTGGCTCCTTCACTTTTGGGTGATTTCTAAAACTTTATGATACCCCCTCGTATGTTGGTATTTTTCGGAACTACACGAAAAAGAACGAAGGCTGCTGCATTCGCGTACTGGAGCCGTGTCTTTCTTCATTTAAAGTTTAAAATACGCAGAAAAAGCACGCTTTCTCAAAAAAATATTTAAATACCTCCAAATTTTTCCCCAACGGTTCTAGTTTATAAATCTGTGAGTAAACTCTAATTTCAGAAGTAATTTGGCATATAAAACACAGTGCTCTCCGACTGCGCCACACCAGAATGCGCCAGCTGTACCGTATGCAGACCGTACAAATTATCTTGCAGATGATCGATACCTTCCTGAGTGACGCCCACACACTGTGAGATATTGAGGTGCTTCAGACGAGGTGTGCACTGGGTTAAGGCTTCCAGACCTTTGTCGGTGACCTTGTCGCAGCCGCAGATGTCCAGGTTGTGAAGACGCCGAAGATTCTTGGATAGAGTGATGATGCTTTGGTCTGTGATCTGTATTGGTTGAGGAAGGAGGAAAAGGTTATGAGAGGGTGTGAAAACAGGGCTTCTGGTATTCAGGGGATTGTTTAAGTATGTCCACAATTGGCAAAAGTATTCCTATTACTAGTCTATTACCTGTACCTGTGAATAAAGTAGCATATAGGCCTACTAACACCCGGGGGGGGGGGGGGGGGGGGGGGGGCACTGACATTGGAAAAGGGTATAGGTATGTGCTGTGCTGAAGACCCCCTCTTTTCATCCTCTGCTGCTAGCTCTTATGACCCTTGAGCCTGCATCAGTTCTTAAGACCCCAATTTTATTGAAAATTCAAAACCGCGAAATTTTGCTTTCCAAAGCCCCAATTCTTCGAAGATTTTGCATTCTAAAACCAAAAATAGAACTATAGGCCAGTTCTCAAGACCTACTTTTTTGAAAAAATCAGTTCCTAAGACTCTATTTTTCGTCATAAAATCCACTCAGTTCTGTAGCCCCCCCCCCCCCTTTTGAGACCCTGGGCGGCACACCCCTATCCCCAAAAAAGTTGAGTGCCCCCCCCCCGGACTAACACTCTGCGGATGTTTAATAGATTATGCAATGAAAGTTTTTTGGTCTAAATAAGAAAAAAACAATTCCTTGTAATAATTATACACCTTTCACTAATAGGCTTCAATCCGAGTTCGAGAGTTCGAGGGGGGGGGGGGGGGGGGACAGGTTATCTATGTTCAACTTAAAACCAATCTATACCAGGGTCACAATCCTTGTAACAATATCTCTGATTGGCGCCACAAATGATGTATCCATCTTTCTGATCAATTTGTTTTTAGAGTTGCATAGAAAAATAGAAATTATCATAAGCTTATTTGCACTTCTTATTTATCTGCATTTGGTTTTGCCCACGGTGTAAGATCAAGTTGGAGGGTGATGTTAGGCAATGAAAAATAGAAACCCGTTTGTGAACGGGCAAGACTGACCTCCTTTTTTTTTAACCGGGGGAAAACTGTTTCACATGCAAATGAATACAGACTCCTATTATATTATTTTTGCTTTTCAAAAAACGGCAAATTCTTTACAGATTTATTGGATTTTTACGGTCATTTTCAAGGAAAAAATAAGGGGAAAAAAAGAAAAGAAATAAGCCCCACCGACCGACCTGAACGGAGAGGTCTGTTTGCCCGTACAACAGGGTTTATTTTTTCGTCGCCTTAGTGCAAAATGTACTGATAGTTATACAGCACTTTCTGCACCTCAGTTGACATTCTTCTTTGATCGTGCTTGATGCAATGCATACACATTGGAGATACGTGCCTGATATCATGATGCATTCAATAGTATACAAAGTATACCTTAGTCTTCTTACAAAATTGGACAAATAAAATGTTGGAATTTTTGCTGTTGTATCCATGGGAGGGGGTGGGGGCACTGACATTGGAAAAGGGTATAAGTATGTGCCGCCCGAAGACCATCTTTTTCACCCTCTTCTGCTAGCTCTGAAGACCCCCTTTTGAGCCTACATCAGCACTTAAAATACCCATTTTGATTGAAAATTAAAAAAATCACGAACATTTGCATTCTAAAGCCCCAATTTTGTGGAAAATATGCGTTCCAACAAATTTTGGGAAAATATCAGTCCTTCGGTTCTTAAGACCCTACTTTTCTTCAAAAATTCGCTCCGAAGCCCCATTTTTGAGATCCCGGATGTCACACCCCTACCCATAAAATTAGATGAGTGCCCCCTCCCCCTCCCCGGGCAAACTACTGGTCCAGATAAATTAATATTGGATCCTAATTATTCCTTCCTCCCATACATCCAAACACTGACCTGATGGCACTGAGCAAGGTGTATTTCCTCCAGTCTTGGATTATTCACCGCCACCATCATGATACTGGTATCACTGATGTTTGGACACAGGCTCAGGTTGAGAGACTGTAGCTCTCGGAAACGCACTGTCTCCAGGATGCCAACGTCGGTGATGTGGTCACAGGCAGTGAAGTCCAGATGTTGAAGGTCGGTCAGCATGGCCAAGCTGATCATACTCTTAGCTCGCATACTCTCCAATGCTTCCTCCGAAACCTGAAAAATTTGTAATTCATGCGAAATTATTCCTTGGGATATGCATATATGGATTTCATAGGGAGTGGATGGGAGTTATATAACAAGGTAATGGGTGTCACTTTGCAAGGTATGGGTGTCATTTGGCATGGGTGTCATTACAAATGTAGCCTGATGGTACATATTATGAACCATTGGGGGCCAACAAGGAATCTGTGGGGAACAAATGATAAACACTAAATGATGAACACTTTAGGTCCAATTTTGGAGCTCTGTAAGGCCAAAAAAGAAAAGAAGTTGTGTTGCCCTCAGCGACCGACCATAAAATCGTAAAAACTAGGGTCGCATTTTTTAAATTTTTTAATTTTAAATTTGTTTAACATTTTTAATTTTTTTTAAATTTGATTAAAACTGTCTAAATGATACTATTTCTTGCTTGAAATTAATAAGGAAGCCTAAATAAATGTTTTCAGACTATTGTCACAATAGAAACATAGTTCAATTGATATACGAGCCTAAACCAATTTTGTATAAATCATATATTTTTCAGCCAAATTTTTTTTTTAAAAATTGAAGAAAAAAAATGTGAAAAAAAAATGTGAAGAAAAAAAATCATAGACCGATTTTAAATTTTTGGCACTTGAGGGCAACACAACATATATTTTTGTTTGGCCTAATACAGCAGCAAAATTAAGGGATGCCTAAACATACCTTGTAAATTTTCTCCTCAAACGACGGCCCTTTAAAGAATCCCATGTTGCTGTGGCTATGAGTGAACCTATCACTGTAGTACTTGGCCGCCTCATCAGGCATACTGAACGAGGAACAATTCTTATCGATGCCAAGCAAACCAAAGTCTGTGATCTTCTTGCACCAGGCAAGTCTCAGCTTCTGCAGACGGGGGAGATTCTGCGAGATGGCGTGGACGCTTGCATCAGTGATGGCAACGCATGATGCTAGGTCTAACATCTGTAGAATGGGACACAGAACAATGTGGATTTGTATCAACCCATAATAATGTGTAGAAGGAAGGATTGTCTCTATAAATGATGTGCTTACGTGACAAAAATGGACATAACATTGTTTTGATGCCTGGAACAATGCACTATCAAGATATTAAGACTCAATTATTTTTTTTCACTCTTGTGAATTTACTCATTTTACTTAGCGAATTTGCTGACAAATTACATTAACCTCCCATTTCATCTAAATATACACCGTTTCAAAATGTAAGACATTTCACTTGCTCTAAAAAAATGCGTAATTACAACCCCAACCCTCAACCCACAGCCACTATGTAATGCTGAGTTGCCCAGTATCATATGATCAAAAAATATTGTCCAGACAAGGTTGACCTTGGATAATAAACCACATACCTTCATCGCTGGCAATGCTTTGGTCAAACCAATGACTGCCTCGTCATCCAGCAGCATACAGCAACTTAGATTGAGATCCAACAGATGGGAGAGCTTGCCAGAGCACAGACCTGTGGGCAGTTTGATGGGCGACACACGTTGACCATTCCTGGCATTGAGGGCGCCCCGCTTCTTGCCCGGTCCCAGCACCGCTTTGGGACAGTTGGACATGTTCAGACGGACTAGTTGGGATAGATTGCTGATCTTTTCGGCAGCAAAAGTTGTAACCTGCAATAATTAATGTTAGGGAAAATATGAACATTGAGGAAGTGTTTTGACTCAGTGATTTAATTTTTAAAACAATTATAATTAAAACTTGAGGTTGGCAATTTAATTTTCAATTGATTTGTTATACCAGCCCCTTTTGGACCCCGATGTTTGAGGTGACCTTTTGTACCTTTACTATTGCAACAAGCATTAGGTAAACAAAAAAAAAGAAGTTGACTTGCCCTTTCCGACCGACCCGAATTTTCGGAAATCTAGGGTCGCTATTTTTTTTTTAAAAATTGAAAAAAAATTGAAAGAAGCACACAACAATAAAGAAAGATGAAACGTGTTTTTGAGTAGTATCTGCTTGTTTAAATATCATTTAAAAAAATCAAAAAAATCAAAAAAAAAAAAATCTTCTTCAAAACGTGTTTTTGTGTAGTATCTCCCTGTAAAATGTAAAAAAATAAATGTAAAAAAATCCGACCGTCCGACCCAGACCCTGAAAGGGCAAGTCAACTTTTTTGTTTGTTGCCTTATCTTGAGAGATACTGTAAAACCTCTAAAAGCCAATATTTTCGCGTAAAGATATTTTCACCCATTTTGATATCATAGACATTTCGCAAATTGTAGCGGGCGATCTTCTGAAAGCACTGCATGAATGTTGAAAACAATATTTTTCGCGGAAAAATATTTTGCGCGAAAAATTCAGGTTTGACAGTATATGAATTGAAACAAACCTTAATCCAATCATGTATATCCAATGCTTCTAACATCACTAGATTGTCGCAGATGGCAATTAGAGCCGAGTCGCTAAGATCTCTACAACCGCTGGCATCCAACACCTTCAACGATGTCTGCTTTTCCGCAAGCGCTACGACACCTTCATTACTTAAATTGGTGCACTTGCGCAGGAAGATCCTCTCCAGCCGGAGCTGTGGCACAGTGGCAATGGATTTCAGTCCGTTGCTGCTCAACGATGTCTGGCTCAAGTCGAGACTTTTCATCGAGGAACCTCTCTCTCTTAATATGGACACAAGGTTTGATAGAGTCAGAAAGTTTACGGAACCTGCTCGGTTCGACTCATTGGCGTACAGTTCAACTTCGAACGCAATGTTACAGGAAGCTAGCGATAGATGTTGTATATTTGGTGCGACAGCGACTAATCGGTTGAGGAGTGCATCGGAGAGGTAGCGGATACCGGTAAGGTTGAGCGACGTGAGATGTTTGAAACCAAAGGCAACTTTCTTCTGGTCTTCGGGTTTGTTGAGGAGTATACCCGACATGAAAAGGCTGTTGCAGCGACTCAGGTCAAGCTTCTGAAATGATAGGAAGATTGAAAAGTGGAATTCACATGAGGAAAACTTAAAGGGGCACTGATAGAGATTGACGAGAAAAATGAAATTAGAAAAAAATGAATTGTTTCAATAGATGAGGTACATAGGAACCCTGAATGGAAATAATTTATAGCAAAAGGGTTGAATGGTGGCGCTAGATAGATATTCGGTTGAATTAATTTACCTGGTGAATGATGCTAATATTTTTCGATGTGATTTACACTGAAATTACCAAATGGTAACATTTCACATGATAGACGGCGAATTAAAGGTAAACGGTTTCAGATGAAACTTAACGTTTCTCTCACTGCCCTTTTAAGTCAGTTGTGTCCGAACCCAGCTATTTAAGCATGAAATGTTCGTGTGCATCAAAATTTCGCGAGTGCAAGTGGCTCGCCAATGTTTTGCTTTTTAAAGGCCTGTAATGACTACTCAACACATTCGCGAAATGTTCATGCCGCTAAAAAGGCATGAAAATTAATGTTATGCTAACAAATATCTGCACGCTATACATTGCACAAGCAGCACAAGTTGGGGGTCGCAAGGGACATGTTCTAAACAAGGTTATAGCTAGGCCAGATTGAGTGGTGGCTAATTTTACTGGCGGCGAACAGAGTAAGTGTAGCGAACAAAGTGCAGTGGATCATGGCATGTGGTCCAGAGGCCTTTTTAATATTTTTTGAAGTTTTTTAATGTACTTTGAGGGTTCCTGCTACATAATTTCTTGTTTTATGATGCAGTTTAATGATTCTATCCACAAAATTAAAAAAAAAAATAGATATATATTTTTAAACAAATAATATGGAACTATTTCATTCTGTGATTTTCAACTGCCGACAAATTTGTTTAGAAGAGATGGATGCCATCTCCTCTCATCAGGGTTTCAGTAGAAAATAAATAAACAAATAAAAAACATTCTTGTGCAAAACAAATGCGTGTACGGGCCGTGCCCGCTGACGCATACATATACGCATGTGCGAAACGCAAGCGCTAACGCGCGGCATCTAGCTCGCGCTGCTGATACATTTTAGCTTACATTTTTAAGCTTAAATTTGGATGCATGACGGCATGCGCTAACCAACTCTGATCGTTTGTTTAGGGATGCTAATCTTGGGTGACAAATAATATAATACTTCTCTGCAATACATATATTACATCGTTTGCTAATGTTTGAATATGATTTTGCTTGACTTAAGATAATCCATTTTATGGTGAAGTTCATGTTATTGTCTTTTTAGGGTCCAGAGTCCAGACATGTTTCGACAGTTCTGTCTGATGTTTGTGAGCTTCTTTTTTGAAGGACTGTCGATGGTTAGCCAGCCGTTTTATTGAACTTGTTGCTAGTTAGGCCCTACATGTCGCTTCACCTCCGTCTGATTTAACTGTGGCTTGGTAGACGATATTCGATGCTCTGCATTTCTCGCTCAGGGAGCACTCTGCTTTCACCCATGCAGTTGCAAGGTTTGGCATCTGATGTTGGTGTTTGAGGTTACATTAGTTTCGCACGCGCATATATGTATGCGTCAGCGGGCACGGCCCGTACACGCATTTGTTTTGCACAAGAATGTTTTTTATTTGTTGATTTATTTTCTACTGAAACCCTGATGAGAGGAGATGGCATCCATCTCTTCGAAACAAATTTGTCGGCAGTTGATAATCACAGAATGAAATAGTTCCATATTATTTGTTTAAATAGCTCCTTTAACAAGTTGAGCACTCTTGACCGGATTTTTGGTAACTAAGTACTATGTATATATATTTTTATTTTTCACCTTTTTTTTAAAAAGAGTACCGGCTTGGCCAGCGTGAGTGCCGGTACGCCCAACCGGCGTAGCTAAACCATGGTTCTAAATGTTCATGTAGGGCAGGGGGACGCCCCTCTAAAAATATAGGTGACATCTTTTTTACATCATACTGGATCATTTTAGTGTCAAAATTGCCAATTTGTACGTGCTTCATGCAAATTAGTTTCAATGTTTCATCAATTTAAGCTTGACTAAGCTCAATTTGTCACACAAGGTGGCTTCATCAGGAACATTTTGTAGTGCCATTTTTAGTCAAAAAACTAAAAATATTTGTGCGAATTGTTTCCTTTAGCTGCCACTGCTACATTGACAGCTACTTACTTGCAAATTGGGACAGTTGGGAACGATGTCCATGAATACTCCCTCCGTGATATCAGATCCCTTCAAGCTCAACGATTCCAGGTGCGGCCCGAGGTGTCTCCCCACCTCCCTCAAAACTGTGTGACAGTTGCTGGAGCTATCTATGTGACTCAACACTAAGGTGGCGCTCTTTCTCTGTCCCAGGTTCTGGAGCTGTTTGCTGGCTGCGTTGCTGGGGGCTTTTAGGGTGATCACAGTGTTCTTATGAAGACCGGGATCCAGCGATGCCTGGTACCATCGTTTGCAGGTCAAGGACGCCTCCTGTCTGTCATGCAGATTCAAGAAGCGCATTAGGTGGGATAAGAGCTGAAAAACAGGTAACAGAAAAAAAGATTCATGTTTAATGCGGCAGGCGGCTGCAGACGACATTCCAAAATTTCACAAAATGTTTCAAATATGTCGAAATTATTGAAATTCATTACCATATTTGTAATCACCATGAGAAATGCATTGGAATAAGTACAAACATGCCTAGTATTGGGTCAGTAATCCTTCAGATAGACTTTGAAAATTGGGAAAGGTTTCTGAAATGGAAATTGTTAATTCTAAATGTCCCATACCGACTTAAAATGTTTTTGGTGCGCATGCAAAGCAAGCAGGGCAAGAGAAAGAATCATCAACATTATTGGTTTGTAAATACCGTACATCAGGTCTTAACCAAGAGGAGAGATTAATATAAAACAGGTCTTCATCACTCATGTTTTTAACCGTGAGTATTGATGAAGACCTTTAATTAATCGCTTCTCTATCTCTACCAACACATCTAAGGAGAACAGTCATTTTAGGTCTTAAACCTGTCATAATAGCCTATCTCACAGGCTGTCCAGTCTATGAAAAAGACTTATATAACAGCAGACGTGAAAACCGTGGTATCGTAATATCCACATTTACCAAACCTAATCATGTAATCGCAACAGCCCAAAATATCATCAATTTCCAAATTCAATAATATCTTTACCGCAAACTCTCAAAGATTTTAAGAGCATTTTTCACTTTTTAGGCTGTCAGCTGAATCAATGATATCATTTGGTACCTTCTTCACCATCAATAAGGGCGAACCGAGGAGTTTGGTTTTCAAGACATTGCTTCAAATTCCGCCAACAAAAAACGAATGTAAACAAAAATGCACACAATGAAAAAAAGGCAAAAAGGCAAAGGTCAGCAGTGTCAATCACTGCATAAAATTAAAATTATTATACAGGGTGATTAAAACCGGGTCACGGATCGCTTGACACTCGTCAACCGTGGGGTTTGATGTCATCAAAAAGACTATGTCCTGGCATAGTTGTTTTTCATGACGTCGTAATGAAATTGAAGGCATAGCATGATTATCCCCTCACTTTATGACAGAAATCGATATGTCAGGTATAATCTTTTTCATAGATTGAACAGGGTACAAATTCATTTAGGGAAAGAGGTACATGTATGTATATAGATACCTGCTGCTGATGGTACTGGGATCAAATTAAGTGTGACCTGATAGGGAAGGCATTTGTATCCTTGTTAAGTGAAAAATCCTGGTGTCAACCAAATTGAAGGACATGTGAATGGTATAGCAACAAGTTATTTTCCAAAGATTTGCACATTACCACAAGATGTTGTCTGCTCTTTTGAATGCTTCCTTACAATATGTAATGACCATATGAGCAAAATGCATAAATAAAAAACGTCTTTGTTTAAAAGATCACATGAGGCATTTTGCGGTCATCCAGAATACTGTTAAAGGTCATTATGTAATATTAAATTACAACAAACATTTGAAATTTTACTCTGGTGGTGTCACCTGTTACAACCACCAATGACAGAAATCTCAACTTTAACATACATTTTTTATTCGCTCAGTGGATATACATACAAAGTTACAAACTAATAATAAGCAATCGCCTTACCTTGTTCTTGCATATTTCATATGGTGTCAGTTGTGGGAATATGTGAGTGGGAGGGGGGGGGGGGGGGGGGGGGGAGATTGCTGCCTATACCTCAAAGCTGTGTCACTACCCCCTTCAAATTGCATGGCTTAATAATACATTGTACTTGTAAGATGGCAAGATTCAAGAAATAAGTATGAAGCCAACATGTATTAATCAGTTTAAATTGGCGGGCATATATTTTTTTATCTCTCTGCGCACTTAAGTATTTCTAAGCATACTTGCACTGTTATGTCAAAATGTAAGAGACTCAAGAGGATGCGATTCTAAATGTTGGTAGAAAAAAATAATTTCATGGGTTTACGGAATTTAACATTTTTAATGCTTCAGTTTTTCACCCATTACAAATCGATCAGTCTGATTGAAAATCATGCCAGCGGACCAATCACAGGTCACATAACTACTACATTGTGCAAATACGCCACGCGTTCATGGCATTGCGCGAATTGTTTTGGTGATCGATCTTGATATGTATATAATATATGAGGGGTGACTATGTTTTTTACAGTTACACTACGTGGAGGTACATGTACTTGGTTGTCCGTATAGTGACCTGCACTTATTTGTGCATATCACTTATGGATGGCATTTGATTAGGTCGCACATGTCATGTATATTCTTGAGGTTTTGAATTCTAAGCATCATGTGATCAACACTTCTGTGTCACTGTCAGCCATGCAGATATTATATAAATCTAATATTTTAATAAATATAAAAATAAGCTTCCTTCCAGTATTTTATTTCATAATACATAGGCCTACTCATCTATCTCAGTGCTACAGGGTCGGGTGCCACAAAAGTGAATGGCATACCCACAGTGATTTTTAAAATCAAATTTACCTCTTCAGGCAGATTCTCAGATGACATTTCTGTACTCATTTTGCATGTTTTTGCAGAGAGTTGTTGATCAAAAGAGAGAACCCGGCTTGTTTACAAACTTTATGGGAGTTGCCAGACTAAAATTTGGAGACAAACTGTAGGACACTATTATGTAATTCAAAAAATCCCAAGGTACTAATAGTTCATACTTCTGTGATCTCAGATTTTAAGGCCAAATAAAAAAAAACATATGTTTCTCGTCCCCGCCCGCTTCCTTTTTAGGGGCCGCCTCCTTTTATTTATTATTTATTATTCAAAAAAAAAAAAAAAAAATTTTTTTTTTTTTTTTTTTTTTCATTTTTTTTTTTTTGAAGTCCAAAAGTATATAAAACATGGCCTTAGATGACCTAAATTTGACCCGAAATAATTCACTTAATATCCCATGATCCACACCATAGCTATGGTAATTTATAACTTAAGATCCTACCTTATAAGTACATTGGTATTTCATAATATTCTGATTAAAAGTATGACTTTTGAGAACCGTTTTCAGTGTAAAAAATACCATTATTGTTTTATTGTGATAACATCTAACTAAATTTAGTAAACTACATGTATACATGTACATTTTGCTTGTTATGGCAATAGAAGTGTTGCCTGTAACATGATGCAGCATTAAAAAGATTTATGTTTGTTAAGTCAAAAAAATTATAACTTTATTTCTTATGCATGTGATCTGGTAAAAAAAGATGTTTCATGTATGTATGATGGAAATAATAACACATATGTTTTGAATGCATTTTATTATCTTTAATACACAGATTTACCATTTTGCATTACCACATCACATGTATAAGAACCACAAAAATAATGTCTGACTTCAATTTGCAAATATATTTTAATCATTATTTTATTGTTATATCATGTAACATGCAACACTTCTCTTCCCATATTAAATGAAAATATACTAAATTTAGGTATTTTTCAAATTTTAAATAATTTGCTATGTAACATGTAGACTTTAAAACCTCTACCGATAGCCCCCTACCTTGGGGCTATCGGACGTCGGAACTCTGTCCATTTTTTATAGGAAGGCTGTATTTTAAAGAGTACTACCATATAGACCATGTAGTTTCTTCGTACGATGCTTTGTTAAGAAGTTACAAGCAACACTTCTCTTCCCAAGAAGTTACAAGCAACACTTCTCTCCCCAAGAAGTTACAAGCAACACTTCTCTTCCCAAGAAGTTACAAGCAACACTTCTCTCCCCTAGAAGTAATACAAGCAACACTTCTTAAGTTCTTGTTTGTCTAACAATTGTCTCTTTCTCAATTGTCATTTCATTTAATAGGGAAAACACTATAGATTGCCAGAAATCTCAAACGGCGGCCATTTTGAAAAATAATAAATAATAAATAATAAGCCCCTCATCCTCCTTTTTTTGAAAAACCTGGACGAGAAACATCTTTTTTTTTTACTTGGCCTAATAGACCAGTGATGAAAAAAGATCATATCATATGAGTAAAAGAAAAAGCAAACTTGTTTTACAAACGAACCAACCTTTTACTTAGCTATGGTTGCTCAGATGTGGTTTTTTTCTTGCCATTAAAAAAGATATCTTAACTTTCAAAAAACTTCAATAACAAAATAACCCTCTCTGAGCATGTTGTGTTGGGCCTTTATTTTTTCTTGACGCTTTGAATTATTTATGGAAGTCTGAGTCATTCTCTCTGCTTTTATGGCTTTATGTATTTTTGTTTTTATTATTATTATTATTTCTTTAAAATATTTGTTTTGTTTTACTTGGCAATGCGCGTGGTCATACATGGTGACTCAAGCCGCCATCAAGCCCCGGCATCAAGCGGCCAAGCCTAATTTCATAAACTGATTACATTGGAATTATCATTTGATCCTTAACTATAATAACTCCTTGTTAGAATCAAGGATAGTTGCAGCAAGGAGTTATTATATTAATAACTCATTGGTTGCAGCCCGAGTTGCAGGTTTTCATGGTTTTAGCATAATGCATAAGAGGGTGACACAATATTGGAATCCTGTTTGGTTGAGAATAACAATAATAGTGCCAATTTCAACCAACAATACTAATCTCAAGTTGAGATTAGTATTGTTGGTTGAAATTGGCACTATTGTTTGAGAATGGCACTGCACTCGGTTTAGACTGGCACTATCGGTTTCCAATAGTCCGTTTTTTTCGCGCCGGTTTTGAGTACATGTACATGCCCAAACCAGGCACCATGATTGAGGTAATTGATTCTCACTAAGGCCAAAAAAAAAAAATTGTTATATTGGCGTAACGGGCTGAACAAAAATAGGGTAGGTAGGTAGGGATTTTTTTTTTTTTTTTTTTTTTTTTTTTTTTTAGCAGCTGTTTTTGAACAATGTTAACCGAGTTTAAACATTCCCTATTGTTTGTTAGAAGTACCGTCGTACTTCGTTTGAGAAAAAACATTTATTTTTTTCATTTTTTTATTTTTTAGGGTCGGTCGGTTGGTTTTTTTTTTTTTTTTTCACTGAAAAAAAAAAAAAAGTGTAGGGTCGGGCGTATTTTTAGGGTCGGGCGGGTTACGCCAATATAACCATTTTTTTTTTGGCCTAAATGGATCGTTTAAGGTGACACATCTCAAAAAAACTACTCCTCCCATTTCCTTTGTAAGTTGTCTATAAGGATTTATGTCAATAAACCAACGGGCGAAAAATCAATACACCGAATGACCCAGCTCATGGTGCAGTGGATCTGGCATGTAAACAGGGAGGACTGTCAAATAGACTATTTGACACCTCCCTGATGTAAACCATGTCACAACCACAATCCACATCCAATATGCACCTAAAATTTAAAAAAATTAAAAAAAGCTCAAAATTATGCGCACGGGTATATGAGACAGATTTTTTTCTTGGCATATATTCCCCACCCAATCCATTCCCACCACATCATAAACTTTTTATTACAAATGACAACATTCTCTGATTCTAGAATATTGCAACAGTTTTGGCATCAAGGTTAGATAATTGATGACCTGATACCTCGTGACCACTCACTCAGGGATATGTCACTGAGCTTGCCGAAAGGGTCCACTTTTAAATTGAACTTAGTCAGCATAGAATTGGGGGCGCTATACCGATCAGGCGTCATAGATATCTTATGCGCCGTAAGGCGCTAGATAGGAAACTCCCCGCGTATTTGCTGCGTAAAGTGAAGCCGAACGTTTTTGTTTACATTTTACGCAGCCGTGCGTACTTCTGAAAAAATATTACGCACATACGCAGCCCTTTCCGCGTTATTTGTCAGGGGCTGCGTATCATCACGCCGCAAACAGCGAATTTTAATCAGAAACGAAGCTGTCTCTTTTTCTAATTTAGATTGAAACTGTTTTGAAGTTATCCTAGGCCTATCTTTCTCAGAAATAAGTTGATCCTTCTGCGTTTTTCGGACTGCCTTTACAACCGTGACCTGGCCTCGTGATGTTGAAAGTAATATTGTTTTTGAAACAAAAATATGAAGTGAGTTTCTAGATTGAAGTAGAAACATTTTTATACTGTTTGGAAGCATTTTTGTTTTTTTAATTTTATTTGAAACTAAACACTTTTTGAATTAAATCTTGATTTTATGATAGCCGTTTTTTAATCTATAAGTTGTTTTTCTCATCATTTTTTCACAATCACAACTAATTGATCATTTCTGTCTTCACTATCACGCTAGTAAAATAGCCTAATGACATGCAGGTAAACTAGATCAAAGAGTGACTAAATAGAAAAAGAACTACAACAGGCAGCGCCTAGGCCTACTGTAATAATAGCGACAAAAAGGCACCTCCACTCAATTATCCGAGTGCAAACATTTAGAACAATACAAATAGAAAGAACAAACGGCAAATAACAAAAACAAAAGCAAATTTCCCAATACAAAAAGAAATGGACCCAAACAAGTTACACCGATTTTTTTTGGACACAAAATGTGTGTTTTTGAATTTGAACAATATTTGTATCCAATCCGTGACATACCATAACATATTCGAATTTTAGATGTATTTTGAACAAGAAATTGACATATCCTAAAATCAGTATCATCACAAAGTCAGTTTTTCAGTTGAAAGTCATTTTCTTGTTCAAAGTAGTCAAAGTGGGATTCGCACTCTTGTTACTGAATTGATCATATCTCGGTAATTATAGATGGTGAAATTCAATGGGATAAAGTGTATTTGATAGCGGACTAATAATATGGCTTACCAGAAGTCATGAGATCGAGAGTCTGTCAAAAAAATTGTGGGTAAATCATACCTTTCGTTGGTACGACTATGGTCGTGCCCCCACCCCCCTTCTAACTCATAGTCTCATGGGACACCTTTTTTGACACATCCTGCAGAGAGTTTTCCCTTTTCAATATCATGTTCACCTTTTCCAAAATATTCACATTTATTCCCCCAAAATGATGTTTTCAAAAAAAGTGGCAATTTCCAAAATCTTATGCAAGAAAGTTACACAATGTCTTTAGTGCTTTTTAAAATTCATTTCGATTGTCTTTACAATTAAAAGAAAGTTATTTTCTCTGTAAATAGGTGGTTCTTATTTAAAATAAAAAAATGATTCTTTATATGCATGACTAGTCAATTATGTCCACCTTTCACCTTCACGTCAATAACTTCCATGTATCGTTGAAAAGCGTCACTTTTCGGAAGACATCATTTGAGGAAATGTGACTTTGAGAGAAGTAACCAATGTAAGGGTAAAGTTTGTATGGGTAGCCAAGCATATATGCACCCCTTTTCGTATCATGTTTTTCAATCTCTGAAACCGCGTGGAGGTATGCAAACAAACAAAAGGGGTTAACATGGAACTTGCAGGTGAAAAAAATGAAGAACACACATTATTGTTCCAATTAACCTTAATTGTGTCGGGGGGGGGGGGGGGGGGGGGGGGGGGGTTGAACCCCTTTTCGAACAAAACAAGGACATTTCGTCTGAACGACACTTTCTAATTTAGCAATCCGATTTGCGCAACGAGGGCAATTGTTTGATAGGCCTACATGACACACTACTCATCGTGTTAACTTTACTTGTACGTTGTAAAACTGATTGCTTTAAATTAACTTGAACAAAAGCTTAGTGTTGTATATTTATAATAGACTACCACTGCTATTATCAGGCTTACCTTTTTTCTTTTACGCGAACAAACCATCCCTAATTTGGGGATTGCGGAAATATAATAACACGTTGGCTGTGAGCGAAGCACTGTCAGCGAGCGCTGTACCGTAGCACGGGTGCGTATCTCGACGCGGGGAAGTACGCCGCACAATTCAAACGCGTACGCACGCGTTCGCACTTTTGTCAGCTGGGTACCGAAAAGTACCCAGCTGAATTATTCGTGAGCTGAATTAACAGGGGAAGGATAGGTCGCGTCAAGGCGCGAAGGGCTGGTGCGTGGCTTCATTCTTTTTGGGGAGTTTCCGATCTACGCTCCGCTTAGATATCTATGTCAGGCGTGATGATTGCAGCAGACGACGCAACGCTGGCCACGCGTCTCTCAGACGACCCAATTTGGCAACGGGAGTGCACCATTTTGAATTATTTTTAACAGTCATCGCCCGGTTAACGATAAAAATCCTTTTAATTATGATGTATTTGTCAAAATGATAGTTTAAAATTCGCGATTACGTGTTATTCACTACGAATTCAAAATTTAGGTTTCACGTGGCCACCGTCGTCTGCAGCGCCCCCAAACCTATGCTGACTAACATGCCGTTTAACCTGCCGTTAAACCTGGTTAAACATTGTTAAACGCGTTAAACGCCGGTCACCGACACATTCCGGACGATAACCATAATTTATTCAAATATGCAAAAGGGTCCGTTTTCGCTACGTACGTTAGTATACTGGCAAGACAAAGTAACTAATGAGGAGTTATATCAACGAACGAGTCAAACCAGATGGAGCAACTTAATAAGAACTAGGCGTATGACCTGGTTTGGTCATCTCCTAAGACTCCCAGAGAAAACCCCAGCTAAGATGTCCCTAGCAGAAATAGGAAGAAGTGTTAAAAGACCACAAGGTAGACCAAAACAGACGTGGATAAGAATGATCCAAAAACAATTGCAAGAACTAAATATTGACTATACAAACGCAGAAAATCTAGCAGAACTGGCCAGTGACAGATATACCTGGCATTTACTAACTGATAAGTGAGGGCGCCATGTCAACAAAGACGAAATGCGTAACTGATGATGATGATGTTAGTATACAACTTTCCTATCCCAAAGTTAATAGTATCCCTGACTCACTGCCACGGTTCGAGCTATGTATGGTTGCATTTCGGGCATAACTGACGCCCAACACACGGAGCGTGTTTGAGCAAAATGTGCCTAACATACGCGACAGTTCGTCGAAATGTGTGTATTAGACGGACAGTGTTATTGAATAGCGTGTGAACAGCGCCGTTAATACGAGACTCGCGTTCGAGTATGACACGCCTCCTTTGTACCGGGGGGCGGGACCAAAGTGTTTTACAGAACTTTAAAAGTCGCGGCACAAAAAGTTCACTGTCATTTCATGGAGCCACGGTCGATGGGCTAGCTGGTTATATAGTCTAAGTGAACATGGACGCGCAACGAATTAGCTTCAAGGGAGGAAAACGGAAAAGAAAATTAATTTCTAAATCTATGCTTCCTTCCGCTAATGATAATAATCATAATGATAATGCTCCACCACCACCATGTAGCAGCAGCATCTTTAGCAATCAACATGAAACATCACCAGTTACAAATGATAATAATGATAATGCTCCACCACCATCAATGGCATCATGTAGCAGCAGCATCTTTAGCGATCAACATGAAACATCACCAGATACAAATTCAACAACATCATCGGCTATGAGGTTAGTTAGTTTGTCTTTAATTCCGTTTCATAACATTACAGTTTACAATCGGCTTCAGGCTTTCAGTAGTGTAATTTATAATAATAATTTTATAATATTATTTATATTTTAATATTTTTATTAATTAGTCACACAAACACATTTATGAGACTTATGAGATAGGTTCGTGCACAAAAAAGTTTGACTAATTTTATTCAGAAAAGTTTGAAAATACTGATGAAAATATCTGATAGGTACTGATTCAGATGCTTTCATTGCATGGCTCATAGCTAATCTGAGAGCTCCGAGTCTGATCAGAAGGGGAAACATCGGAATTATGACTGTCAAATTATGTCCCTCAACTAAATAAATAATATATTGATCAGTTATCAAATATCTTGTATATGGCAAAATGTGCCCACAATCATGTGTAAAATAGCCAATATGTTGGATGTGTAGTTACTTCCATTGCATGAATTTATGTTCAGTAATATTTACTTGAATTGTTTCATTTGATCATAATTAGGTCTCATATTATAATTTACAAGTTCTCATAAATATCAATTATGTGGCTTTATAATTGGGTATTCTGGTATTTGCACAAAATTACATTCTGATTTGTTTATTTCCAAGTCAATATTTACATTATGTTTTTAATTTTAGTGTTCTTAGATTTAATTTTAAGAAACATCATTATTTACATTATTTGTGTAGCCATTGCAAACAGTAGCAATTCTGGTGTTAATTTACACATGTAGTTAAACGTGACTTTCAGACAATTTTTATTGCCTATACACACCTGTTACATCACTTGGGCAAGCTACAAGTTGCTAAGTATAAACAAATTCCACCTTGATGTTAAGACATAGCCATCTAGGCAAGTACATGACCTTATCAATTTTGTTGTCAAGTTTGTCAGCCTTTTAAAAATTTAGATAAACTAGCAATACAAAAATGCTAGATTGCTTATATTAGTAATTTTCAGACGAGGTCATGGATACTTGTAGCAGAGGTTTAACTCAATTTGTTTTAGGGCTGGCTAACCAGCAAGAAGGTCCATCTTTATAGCTTCCATCAAGCAAGGATTTTGAAAATCTTTGCATCAGCATTAATGCTGTTTAACAAAACAAACCTAATTTAAAGATCAGCAAACCAAATCTGCACATAATGATTGTAAAGCGTTCCAAGGACTTTTTCCAAAATTGTATTGACAAATTGCAAAAATAAATCATCTAAATTTCAACTTTCTCGCTCAAAAACGGAATGTCGTATGGACTTCATATTACATACACACATGATTTTAGATTGAACCATAAACATTAAAGCTATGCATGTAGTATTGCTTTTGAAAAACACAATGATTTATTTAGGTAACGGTCACTGTGAACAATCCCCTATGTAAATTTGCATGTAGACCGATTTTTAGTGTTAATATTGTGTTCTCACACGCATGACATGGAGCTGCATTCATGTTGTTAAGATAACATTGCTTTAAAACTTATTTTTCATTGATAAAATGATAGATAAACATGTTACAATTGTAACATTAAAACAAAAATCAAAACATAAATACACCTCCAGTGGGATTCGAACCCACTTCCTCAAAAAATAAATCATCAGAAGTCTAACGTCTATCCATCACAGTTTGCAATCGATTGACTTGTTTTGTATTTCATAGTAATACCGGGAAAGTGTAAAATGCGACAGTTTACTACAGTTTACCATGAAATACAAAGCAAGTCGATTGATATTAGAGATGCAAGGTGGTCTAATCAGGCGGGGGCATGTGTATGTTTTGATTTTTGTTTTAATATTACAATTGTAACATGTTTATCTATCTATGAAAAATAAGTTATAGAAAGAAATATAATCTAAACAAAATGCAGCTCTGTGTCACACGATTTAGAACATAATGCCAACAAAATAGGTATAGGCCTACGGACGTCTACATGTATATTGCCATAGGGGATTATTTTCATTGACCCTTCCCTAAATAAATCATTGTTTTATATAAAGACAATATTATAGCTCTAACGCCTATGGTTTGATCTAAATAGTGTGTAATATGAAGTTCATCCGACATTCCGTTTTTTAGTTATGAGAGAAAAAACAAATTCAGACAATCCTGAAGAAAAAAATTGGAACGCTCACAAGATTGTGGGTGGGGGGGGGGGGGGGGGGGGCGGGGATGCCATAGAGTTTAGTTTACACAAAAACAGTCAAAACAGTGTCTTCTTTAAACTCTTATAAAATAAATGAACACGTGTGTTAAAACGTATTTAAGTAATATTATTCCACATCGGTTATCAGATTAAATGTTGTTTCTGAACTAACTATAATTGAATGCAACAATTATATTGTTTCTTGAATTCTTATTAATTATCACTATTGTTTAATTAATCAATTAATTAATTAAATCAAGACTAATTGATATAAATATACATGTACGACTTAGACACTTACTTGATGCAAGGTGCAGTTATAATTCCTTATAGTCTGCATTTGGACTTCTAAATTGTGGCAATTACGACTCTCATTGTATTGGTATCCACAGCATTTTGTTTTTCAAAATGTGTGCAAATATATAGAAAATGATCATAAATCATAAAATTGGCCATTTGGTTATATTTTTATTGACACCCTGAATAATATAATAAGATGGTATCCAGCTTGATGTTATGATCTGAAATGTGTGGAGTCTCCAGCACAGCAATCATGCAGTTATCAACTCCAAAATTAGTTATAGAATGTTAGAGGTTTCTTTTATTTTGTCTCTATAAAATATAAAGCATTGCTTTCCATTATTTTATACACCCTGTATATTTTAACGGAGGACGATTGGTTGATTTACTTTTTTTTACTGAAAGCCCTATATCCTGCCTTCTTATACTATACTTGTTTTTAATGTTATACTTTAGCCAAAAAAAACAAAAAACCTGGATATATTAAATCTAGTAAAAATGTGTTTTTCTTATGTTACACCCTGTATAATTAAAGGTATATGACCCGATCACATTTTCATAACACAGATTTTTATCAAACATATGGAGATTTTCATATCATGAAAGATCATATTTTTCTGATATAACATACTGACATTTGACGGTCCAAATCAGTATGAATATGAAGAAATCGGTGAAATAACATTGAATGAATTACCGCGAAAGGTGATTAACCACCAATACAGTTTGTGTACAACTCAACGGGCACATTTCATGGCATCTTGTGCATTTAAAATAAGAACCATTAGAGTTATGCAACTCAAACTTTGGAATACAACTCTTTTAAGGATGACCTTTCATGTAGATAGAATAGAAAACTTCAAGTTGAAAATCGGAACATCTACCTTTAAAACACACCTTGTATAATATCACTTGGTATTACATCTGATTTCCTTGTTGATCGGAGGTATGCGATAAAAACTATGTGGATTTGAATCAAAATTGGTGAATTTTCTCTCAATTTACAGAGTGTAACTTCTTTTTACAGCAACTTATGACATATGGCGGCAATTTTCCTTTTGTAACAAATACATTGTACATTTAGAATTGGATTTAGTTGTAATTTTCACTTCACTTCGTCGATTAAAGGGGCACAAAGTGGCATTGACATTTTTTAAAGTTTTTTTTAATTTACTTCAGAATTCAAGATGAACATTAAAAATTACCATTAATGGTTTTTCTACTCACACAAAAACACAACAATACCATCGCTATTTATTAAAACTTTTCTTAAAACTCCCTCTTTGTAAATAAGGTTCACGTTATGTATCACAAATACTGCAGGGGGACACTGTTTGACGCAAAATGCTGGTTGCGGCTCAACACGCATTTTTGAATCATCGGTTTGTTGTATGAAGAGGGCTGATTTTTTAATTCTCAAGTTCATACATGTTATAATATAATTGTAAAAATATACCAATCCCAGTTTATATCATAATTGAGGGCTCAGCCTCCAATACATCTCTTAGTGCCCCTTTCAGGTTTAATATCTAGTATGCCATATAATACCAGCCATTATGGTCATCTACTGACACACCTCCTTTATCCTAAGGCCATCCATGCCATGCCATAGCACATATCCTTGTCCTTATATAATAAGGTCATCTATACACAGGCATACCATATAGGGTCTAGACTGCTTGTTCAGGGCATATGTCTATCCAGGTATACCCTGAAGCTGTTTTGTGCATGGTTCACTTTATAAAAGAGTGAAAAATATTGAAAATGTCATTGTTTTACTGCCCAAAAACACGGCGAGCACACATTTTGGCCATTATTTTGGTTTTTCACCCCTGAGAAATAAACCCAGTGAATTAAATTGGTAATGATGTCTTGGTGGTGTTTTGATATCAGCAGATAATAATTATTATTGTTCTCTGGCTAAATGGTTGTGTAAAATGTGAAATGTTGCTTAATTAATATTAAATAATGAATAATATGAAGTTGGACCAGTCCTTGGCTGGGATAATCCAAATGAGGAATCACAAGACATAAGAGCATAACATCATAAGAGTTGGGTGGGGAAGCAAATGTTTTACACAATCTTTTTTGGGGGAAGAAGAACTAAAATAACTATGCATATACAAACAACAACAATTTCAATGCAAACATCATTCAAATGATTGCTTCAATATGTGCACAATATTTTTGATTCACCCTGTATAGACTTATAAGACTAGAATTTGGCTTTCACTCAAATGAAGAATTTGCTAAATTGCATTATCAAATAAATACTAATTTTAGTGAGCATGTCAGGAAAATCAGGAAAATATACTTCTTGTCAAGAAGTGGTCAGTTACTTCATTGAACATAAAAAGGAGTTACATATCTTCATACTTAGTGATGTTTTCAAGACAAGCTCTAATTGCATGCCTACAACATATTTATTAAAAAGCGTGTATCTGAAGTGTTCCAAGAATAACTAGAGATAAATTGTGATCGGAGATCACGGATATTAGTCGAGGTCGCGTTGACCTTTGACCTGCTGATGGCAATACGCTCTCATTCGTATGGAACTTTGTGGCTAATTTTGCCAATCATCAGTCATTTCCTGTTGGACAATAGCAATTGCATGCCTGAAATAAATGAAAATTTACATTTTGACCCCTAGTTTCTTTTTTGACCTTTGACCCCAAGGTCATTATTCACATTTTTCTTGACTTATCAGTACACACACGATGAAACAAATCCGGTCAATATCGGAGCATGTCTAACATTTTACCCCTGTTTAGGTCAATGACCCCTAGTGACACCATATGACATGTCACTTTTAATCGATTAAGACCCTATGTGTACATGGATACAAGGAATCTTTTGACCAATTCTGATAATCATTGATCATTTTCTCTCGAAAAAATAGCATTTTGAGTGACTGGAGTGAAAATTGATGTTTTGACCTATAGTGACCCTTTGTTGACCTTTGACCCCAAGGTAATGATTGCCTTTTTTTCTTGTCTCATCAATACCTACAAGATGAAACATGAACGGTCAAAATCGGAGCATGTCTTATATTTTACCCCTGTTTAGGTCAATGACCCCTAGTGACCCCATATGACATGTCACTTTTAATCGCTTAAGACCCTATGTGTAGATTGATACAAGGAATCTTTTGACCAATTCTCATAATCATGGGTCATTTCCTCTCGAAAAAATAGCATTTTTAGTGCGAGGATTGAAATTTACATTTTGACCCCTACTGACCCCAAATATTTTTTGATTTTAAAAACCGAACTATTGTATGCGTACGGTCAAAAGGAACATGTTGACCAATTCTGAAGATCCTAGGTCATTTCACTAAATTGCAAATGCGTTTTCAGTGAAAATCACATTTTGACCCCTAGTGACCCCTGTGTGACCTTTGACCCCTTAGGGGTCGTCCAAAATTATCGCCATTTTCACTTACGTACAGAGTAACTTTTTACCCCCCTCCCCCCCTCGAGTTACGTACGCAATAAATGGCGAAATTTTATTTTATTTTGTACTTTAAAAAAAAAATCACGCCTCTCAAGATCGCCATTTAAGTTACGTACGGTTGGGGTATATTTCGACCCCCTCCCCCCTCTTACGTACGCTTTGTACGTAATTGAAAATGGCGAAAATTATAGACGACCCCTTATGCTTTACAACCTGAGTAGTGGTGCACATAACGGTTCTTATGACCAAATATGGTCAAATTCGGGTCAATGGTTACGGAGCTATAGGTCCCATGGCTGAAGAAAGAAGAAGAAACAGGTAGAACACAGTATATTAGTCGTTTCTCGACTAATATAAATAAAGCCTAAGTGCAGTTTTAGATATTCACACAATAACAAACCTTGTACCTGTTGACATTTTTAAAATAGTAAATACATAACCATTCAATCATATAGGGTTTTAAAAAGCCCCCTCTAAAATGTGATCATGTTTGTTTTCATGAATCCTCACACAAATGTGTATGTTTTGAAAAAATTAAAAAATTAATAAAAAGGGGAAACTTTTCATATTCTTAATATATGCAAGAAAGTTACAAAAATGTCTCCATGCAGTGCTGTTTACAAATTTGATCATTTTTGTTTTCATAACTCCACACACAAATGTATGGTTTGAAAAAATTGAAACAAAATACATATGAAAAGGGGAAAATTTTCATAATCTTAATATGCAAGAAAGTTACAAGTCTCCAGTGCTGTTTAAAATCAATTTCAATTGTCTTTATTTTCAATTAAAAGAAAGTCCTTATTGATCGTAACAAACATTTCCATGACTGAAATATATTTAACTTGTAATGACAAATGAATATACAGGGTGAGTCAAAAAGAAGTTTACCCGGATTGGTGATGTTTTAAAAAACAAACAAATGACACTCGAGAGTTCAGTAAAGCATATATTTAACAAGCATTCTCTCCTGCTTATTAGGAAAAAAGAATGACACAAATTGATCATTGCTAAGAGGAGTTATGCCTATTTTAGTAAAGGTACTCAATTTGCAAGCTGTCCAGTGCACGGAATACTTGACAAAACAAATGTGAAGTAAGCAGTTTAGCTTGACAAAACATGAGCGCTTTCAGTAAAACAGGCATAACTTCTTCTCTTAGGAATTATCAATTTGCTTCATTGATTTTCTCTAATGAGCAGCATATGTTTGGTAAATAAATGCTTTACTGAATTAAGTATGTGTCATTTATTTGTTTTGAAAAACATCACCAATCTCGGTCAATAGGAAAGTACGCAGATAAAATGCATACTTTACATTTGTTTGGTCAAGTATTCCGTGGACAGCTTGCAAAATGAGTACCTTTATTAAAATAGACATAACTCCTCTTAGCGATGCTCAATTTGTGTCATTCCTTTTTCCTAATAAGCAGGAGAGAATGCTGTTAAATATATGCTTTACTAAACTCTCGAGTGTCATTTGTTTGTTTTTTAAAACATCACCAATCCGGGTAAACTTCTTTACATATTCCTTCGTAAAGAGTAGGGGATCATTCCGGATCTGTATTCATTCCATTCCATTCGTCCATTGTCTTGTCTGTTTGTATGTTTGTGTTTATGTCACAACTTGGCGCTGAATTAGCTGCTGCCTGGATGTTGCAGCGCTGTGATATAAATGAAATGGCGCTTTATAAAAAAATTGAAGTTGATAAAGACAAATAATATAATTAGGGGACATGGCAGGTTTCATAATCAATGACAGTTTCCGACTATAACCCTAACCTTGCCAAATCCAATGAACCAATCTCTATGTTCCACCTTGCGTGCAAGTTTTTCGAGGATAAAATAGGCACAGGCTATATATTTGGTGGAGTATACTCCGCCAAGTAACATTGACACCGTGGTGTAGTGGGGAATCCTAAGCCGCTTGTGCTGGGGGTCTGTGGTTCAAATCCTGGGGGGGGGGGTCGCTATGACTTTTAGGGTCACTTTCCTCCGCGCAGAAAAAACCCTGAAAAAAGTGCCCGAATGGGTTAGGATTAATGGCATGTTACACTTCAGTATGGATGAGCTTTTGGCTCTAAAATGTAACATTTTCTGAAATAATATTGGATCTCAACAATTTGAAGAACTTTTGATAAAGACAAAAATTATATTAAAAGGGGACATGGCAGGTTTTAACGAATCAAGGACAGTTTCCGACCCGGTTTCCGACTTAACCCTGCCAAATCCAACAGAATCCAATGAGCCAATCTCTATATTCCACTATTAGCCGTCCCAAAATCAAAATAAATATTATAAATGCATTTTTGTTAGTGATGTGCGAAGCAGCTAGGTGCGAAGCACCCAGGGGCGGACTGGCCACTGTGGCGTTTTGGCGATCGCCACATGGGCCGCTTGGTTTTGGGCCTCTCAGGGCCGGTTACTCATATTTTACGGCCGTGCGAAAATGTGTGACTGTGCGAAATTTTGTGACCGTGCAAAATTTTGTGACCGTGCGAAAATTTCTGACTGTGCGAAATTTTTTTACCGTGCGAAATTTTTTGAACGTGCGAACCTTTCTGACTGTGCGAAATTTTGTGACCGTGGGAAAATTTTGTGACCGTGCGAAATTTTGTGACCGTGCGATTTGTTTTGACCCTACCCCCCCCCCCCCTACTTACGTGAAATTCACGAGGTGACTGACTGGGAAAAAATTGGGGCAACCTTTTACGAACATTTACTACCGGGACGACATACTTCTGCCTGACATGGTCAAAAAGGGCCGCTTTACTAAATAATTTTGCCACGGCCGCTTTCAGGTCCCAGTCCGCCCCTGGAAGCACCGCGTTCCGCGCTAGCGCGGACAGAGGGGAGTCCAAGGGCCGGTACTACCCGCGCATATGGAACAATTTTTGAAGCAAGCTCAAAAACAACAGCGTCTCCCTGCATCGCGTAAAGGTAAATGTGTACGCTCGCGTACTGTCGGCCCTGCGCCGCTGCATGCGTGTAATCAGTGTGGCAGACTTCAACGGCGTGCGGGCTTATATTCTTTGCTAAAGCTAGATTATACTTTTTTACTGAGATTTCCAATGGATTTGCGAGATGATATTACATGTTTAATTCTAAGGTATGGGTAATTAATGACTTGGAGTGTGTCTGCACCATGGTCTGCACGGGACTAGACCGACCAATTCAACCTTAACTTTGGCATATGCATGGGTTGATTTGTGCACAATATTTCAATTATTATAATGCCTATTACAACAGTTTACAGTAGCCATTTTATTTGCTAGTTATTTTACCTGTTTTATAAAGAAACACTATTACTATTTGTGTCCTTGTAATAATATGAATGTTTGATTTATAATCGCTCAGTTCACTACCTTGTCAATATTGTCTGTTAGGCTATTGTTTATATCTGCTATTTATATACAACAAAAATCAATTTGTTTGCTATCTACTGAAGATAGCAATCTTGAAGCGATGTAAACATTCCAATTAGCTAATGGTGCCATCGTTATGCATGCTTTCTACTGAAGATAGCAATCATTAAATTAACCATGCACGTTTACTTTCACACGGGGGGGGGGGGGGGGGGGGGTCATTGTTGTTGTTGTTGGTTTGGGGTTTGTTTGTTTGTTTGTTGGGGTGTTTGTTTGTTGGGTGGGTGGGTGTTTGTTTGTTGGGTGGGTGTTTGTTTGTTTGTTTGTTTGTTGGTTTGTTTACCTTTGTGAGTGTTGTTAATGTTTTTACCGACACTGTCAAATTGTCATTACATGTCATCGATCCTAAGTTCAATACGTAAACATGGTAAATACGACACATCTTTAAATACTATAGGCCTATAATGACTTAGGCCTATGGAAAACTAAGAACCTGTTCAGTGTTCCAAATGCAAGATTCATACTGTTCTTTCTTAAATGACGATTTTGATTTTCCCTTTATAAAAGTGTCAAACCGTTAGTAGAGGCCTACATAGGGGTCGGGGGCAGCGTGATTGACGGGGGAGGGGGTCGGGTGGATGGGCCTGGGGAATATCCCTGGTGGGGGTTCAAGGTAGCGAACCTCCTTGGAGCTGTCATTTTTATCATTTAGAAATACCAGATAAACCTTTTCCCGTATCAAACACATTTTGTGGTCTAAACACTATACAAAATATATGTAATACAAACAAGTTGAATAATACTGTTAACCAAATTTTGCAAGCAAGCTCTTCCTTAGTGCAAATATTTGGTTTAATTACAAATTTTCCAGAACATTAATTTGTTTTTTCATTTTCAATTAGTCTGATCCATTCTTTCCCCTTTCTTTCATTTTCCCTTTCTTTTCCCCTTTCTTTCATTTCCCCTTCTTTCCTCCCTTTCCTTCCCCCTTCCTGATCCTCTTTTATTTCCTCCGAAAATCATTGGGGTCACGTTCCCATAGGGCATACACAGCCTGCCCTATTAATTTTGATTACATATCTCCTTTTAATAGTTGGGGACTCTTTCATCAGTCACGATGCATATTTACGATTAAAATAGAGACGGCAAGAGTTTTTAAATAGGAGCATGAAGGAAGATAACCAATCATAACGCTGTTATGGAGAGGGAACTATTAGAAAGGACTTCTTAATTAACCTTTTGCCCATCATAGAAAATGCTTCTAACGCGGTTCCCCCAGCCCAAGCCCGTGCCGTTCTCCCTTGTATCACGAGCCGGTCAGATAGCTTGATTAGCCTGACAAAAATCCCTGATGCACCGCTGCGTAAGGAACGCGTACTACGACGCCACACAGTACGCTTAATTACGCGTCGGTAAACGGCGGCACGCACTTTTCCTACAAACACAAAGGAATTGTAGGAAAATGCAACAGACGCGTGGCTTCATTCGAAACGGGCGAGTCGCCACTCTAGAGTAAATGTAACCTCGCTGGGGGAGTGCCCCCACCTCAGCGTTAGAACTTTTTTCAATTTTCGAACCCATTTGGTGCGATTTGGTGTGTACTTTTGACCGATTTTTGGTTGAAAAAGCCATCACTTCATTTCCAATCAATATTGGCTTTTTATCAAAATTAGACAGCTGTTTCGTTATATGCGAGAAAGAAGTTATGCATACTGATGAAATTTTCTAACAATGTTATCTTGAAAAACTGTTTCGCGGTTGGTAACAGCGAATGGAAGCTTTTTTTTAAATACATTTTTATAAATTGTTAACCCGTATAGCAAAATAAAGCTATTTTATGCAGCATTTTTACGCTTTAGGTTCGGTATTTATTTATTTTCCGACCATGATTTCTCATACTATTTGTATAAAAATGTGGTTTCGATTCCCTCGACTGACGCCTTAAAATTTAAAATATATAATTTGTTTTCCCCAAAATGGGTGGATTTACCCGAATGTTAGTCAAATGTTGATTTATCTTCAGTTTTATGAAAGCGAAATAAAAGTATACGATCGATGACGACAGGAAAGCGATGATAAAGCGAGTGCAATCTTATCATTATTTATCATAAACATTATCAACTCATCATCTTCATCTTCAAATGTTATAGGCTCCAGTGGCGTAGCTAGGTTATTGATATTTGGGTGGGGGGGCGAGAAATAAAATGAACCGACAAGATTGTTATGAGTCATAACAGAAATATTTTGACTTTACACATATTTTTGGCACAATTGAGATACATTTTTGCTGTAAACAAGCTTGTTCCAACGAATATTGCATTATTGAAATTTTTTCATCTGTGTACTGACCATCATAATTCCATGATTCCTCTGGTTACATGAACCGACAGTGCCAATCTCAACCGACATGACATCAATATTGGGGGAGGGGTATCCCCCCCCTCAGGCTACACCACTGATAGGCTCCTCTGTTTTCCTTCCTTTCCTCTTTTCTTTCCTCTTTTCTTTCCTCCTTTCTTTCCTCTTTCCCTTTTTCCCTTTTTTCCCATCCTTAGGGGGGGGGGGGGGGGGGGGGGGGGGGCGCCGCTGGCTATGGTAATTTATAACTTAAGATCCTACCTTATAAGTACATTGGTATTTCATAATATTCTGATTAAAAGTATGACTTGAGAACCGTTTTCAGGGTAAAAATAGCCATTATTGTTTTATTGTAACAACATCTAATATAACTAAATTTAGTAAACTACATGTATACATGTACATTTTGCTTGTTATGGCAATAGAAGTGTTGCCTGTAACATGATGCAGCATTAAAAAGATTTATAATGTTTGAATAAATTATTTCAATTTTGTTTAAATTAATCCCGAGAAATCTTGACTTTGGCGGATAACCAAAAAATGTTGGCGGATAACCTGATTTTAAATCATCGTTATCTGTCGAACACTGCTCAGAAGTGTAAAACATGGTGCTAAATACTATTAAAGAGCTTTAACACCAAAATATCATGCATCCCAGCCATTCCCAAACAGGAATCAATAGCGAAATATATGTATTAACATGGGGCCTAAAAAAAAAGGTTTGTTTGCCCAAACACGACCGACCCATAAAATCTCAAAACCCCATGCTTTTTTTTTTTGAGTTTTCATTTTTTTTAAATAATGTTTTATGTTGAAAATGTATGTATTAAATGATATTTTCATCTTAATTTGCCAAACTAATCAACTACACTGCCCTGTTATTTACTTATTCCCACATATCCACCCTTTAAAACACTAAGGAGATGCAAATCCAAGATCCTACCACTATCTAGTAAAAAACAGAACATGTAAGGTTTGTATATACTACAGGCTGCCAGCTGCCCTATTAAAAACAAAATACATGAATTAGCCCTAACCAGCCAGGCTATGTTCGTAAGGTGTGGAAACTGGGGGAGGGGGACAAATTATGATTTTAAACCAAATAATTGCTGTGAAACCCCTTGGAATTGACCCCCAGAACCTCTGATCACCGCGCCGCATCCCCAGGGATGGCCTGAACTTTTTTTTGGGTAGGGGTGTGCCGCCCAGGTTCTCAAAAAGGGGGCCTAGAGAACTGAACTCAGTGGATTTTATGACGAAAAATAAGGTCTTAGGAACTGATTTTTTCAAAAAAATAGGTCTTGAGAACTGGCCTAAAGTTCAATTTTGAAAAGCAAGAATGCACATTTTTGATTTTTCTTGATTTTCGATTGCAAATTGTTTTGTTGAGATTTTTGAATTTTCAATTAAATTGGGGTCAAAAGGAGGGTCATAAGAGCTAGCAGCAGAGGGTGAAAAAGGGGGTCTTCAGCGCGGCACATACCCTTTTCAAATGTCAGTGCCCCCCCCCCCGAGCCGCGTCCCTAATCACTCGGCTAACCTGGTAACGCTCACCTGGGCAGCGATTTTGTACACATATCAGCTTGGTTGATGACGTCATCGAATCATATGCTATAAAATGAGCGTGGACATTGTTGTTATGCTTTAGTGAATCGTAGTGTTGTTATGCTTTAGTGAATCGTAGTGTAGGAAGGTTAGGGTTTTAAAGAACATTCAAGTGTATTAACATCAACTTGTATAGTCTCTATCTTCTCTAAAAGTGTCCATAGCCAAAAAAGAAAAAAAAGAAAAAAAGAAAAAAAAGGTAATCGACCTACCGACCCACTTTTTTCAACTCTTGTTTGGGCAAACAAACCTTTTTTTTTAGGCCTGGTGCTAACACTATTAAATCAATGTAAATATAAAAAAATGTAAAAAGATGAATCCAACAGAACAATGTAAATATGTTAAGTTCTTGTTTGTCTAACAATTGTCTCTTTTTCAATTGTAATTTCATTTAAGGGGGGACTTAAGGAAGTTTTTTGTTGAATTTTGTTAGTGCTGTAATTATTGAACCATGACTCAAATGTATATAAAAGTATACATTTTTGAAAAGGAAATGGATCAGAGAATCCAAATTTGGCATCATTTTTGACCAAAAATGTTGATTTTTTAAGAAAATCACAAAAAATCACTTTTTTGACCCAATTTTTTTGAACAAAGCTAACAAACATAATTTTGAGTTAAAAATGCCCAAATCACTTGATGATGATATTAAGACACTACTGGAGGGACGATTTTTTTTTTTATAATCTAATCCAATATTTTTTGAAATTTTGACAAAAAAGTGCAAAAAAAAATTAAAAATCAATTTTTTCACATTTTTTGAGACTTTTTGGTCAAAATTTTCAAAAATATTAGATTAGGTATTTTAAAAAAAAAATCGTCCCTTCATTAGTGTCTTAATATCATTATAAAGGGATTTGGCCATTTTGTACTCAAAATTATTTTTTGTTAGCTTTGTTCAAAAAAATTTGGGTCAAAAAAGTGAATTTTGTGATTTTTTCAAAAAATCTACTTTTTTGGTGAAAATTGACGCCAAATTTGGATTCTCTGATCCATTTCCTTTCCAAAAATGTATACTTTTATATACATTTGATAGTTCAATAATTACAGCGCTCACAAAATTCAAAAAATCAAATCAAACACTTCCTTAAGTCCCCCCTTAATAGGGAAAACACTATAGATTGCCATAAATCTCAAACGGCGGCCATTTTGAAAAATAAAAAATAAAAAGCCCTCATCCTCCTTTTTTTGAAAAACCTGGACTAGAAACATGTTTGTTTTTTATTTGGCCTTAATGGCAGTTACACTTCAGTGTTGCGTTTAAGGTTTTGGCTCAATGAGTAACATTTTCTGAAATAATATTGGATCTCAACCATTACAAGTTGTTAAAACAAATAATTAAGGGAACATGGCAGGTTTCACTAATCAATGACAGTTTCCGTATTTAATGAATGGCAGTTGCACTTCAGTGTTGTTAAGGATTTGGCTCGAAGGGTAACATTTTCTGAAATAATATTGGATTTCAACAATTTGCAGTTGATCAAGACAATAATATAATTAAGGGGACATGGCAGGTTTTACGAATCAATGACAGTTTCCAACTTTAATGGCAGTTTCACTTCAGTGTTGTAGTTACTGGTTCTGAAATAATATTGGATCTCGATCAACAATTACAAGTTGATAAAACAAATAATTAAGGGGACATTGCAGGTTTCACTAATCAATGACAGTTTCCAACTTTAATGGCTGTTACACTTCAGTCTTGGCTCAAGGGGTAACATTTTCTGAAATAATATTGGATTTCAACAATTACAAGTTGATAAAACAAATAATTAAGGGGACACAACAGGTTTCACGAATCAATGACAGTTTCCGACTTCAATGGCACTTACACTTCAGTGTTGTGATTAAGGTTTTGGCTCGACGGGGTAACATATTTTCTGAAATGATATTGGATCTCAACAATGAGAAATTGATAAAACAAATAATTAAGGGGACATGGCCGGTTTCACGAATCAATGAAAGTTTCATTTCAAATGGCTGTTACACTTCAGTGTTGCAGATGATGTTTTGGCTCAAGGGGTAAAATTGTTTGGGGAGGAGAAAGGTGCTCGGTAACCCCCTCCTCCCCACCGTAATGTACTGTACCTGACTGTTTAGTTCAGTTTTTGTTTATATTTATAATTAAATTGGGACATTCCTATTTATAAGCATGCAATTGTTCCAGTGGCGTAGCTGGGATTTTTTTCAGGGGGGGGGGGCAAGATTTCTGAAATTTTCGTAAAAGGTTGCCCCACATTTTTTCCAAGTCACCAACTCGTGATTTTCACGTAAGTGTGGGGGGGGGGGGGGGGGGTGAGGTCAAAAAATGTCGCACGGTCAAAAAAAAAACCACAGTACATGTACTATACAGGGTGTCCCAGAAAACCTGCAACTTATTTTGGCGGGGCTCTAGTTTCACCTTTGAACATCGGAATGCAGCGATGTTTGCACTTTTTGAAATCTGTAGAATGTTTTCTGTTTATCTGTGAAAAAATAATTACGATTGCTAGTTTTGTTTTCAAATAAGATGTGGTCAAAGGAAGGTATGTGTGGAACACGTTCAACCGATTTGGCGATAATCGATGACAAATCCAATAATGTCCTAAATATTGTGCGTGAAGTCTTAGGGAACGTACATTGTTTTCACATGCTAATGATTAATGTTATAAAACGTTATTGCTATGAAGAAATAAAAATAAACATACATGTGTATTGCCTAAATAAAAATGTTAAAACGATGGCAGTTTTCTTCTCGCTGATGAAAGAGTTGTGACATACTGTGCGTCTGAAAGCTCGAACCAAGTTCAGAAAGCTTTCCAAATAAAATACCCGAGGAGAAAAATCTCATACCGTTCAATTATTTAGAGGAAATGTTAACAAATATTAACATTTGGACTTTATAGCAACTATAGACTGATGGATAGTTCAGGTCGCCGTCGAACAGCTAGTGAGAACCATTTCGAAGAAAACTGAGGTTTGCCACGCTCTGAAAAATGAACCGATTATATCAGCACAGATATCAAGTCCTGATCCAATGTTACGATTTCTACAACCAGTCTTTTTATTTCATTAATTTTAATAAACGTTGATTGTTAAATTTTAGGAGAATGTAATTTTAATTAACAAACCAAATGATGAAAGAGAGTGCGCTCCAAAGTGATTCACCCCGGGGATTCACCGGGCTGCGTAGCGGTAACATCGGTTTTATCCAAATCGGTTGAACGTGTTCCAGGCATACCTGCCTTTGATCGCGTCTCATTTGAAAACCAAATAAGCAATCGTAATTATTTTTTCAAAGGTAAGCGGAGAACATTCCACAGACTTCAAAAAGTGCAAATATCGCTGCAATCTGATGTTTAAAAGAGAAACTAGAGCCCTGCCAAAATAAGTTGCAAGTTTTCTGGGACACCCTGTATGTACAATTTTGCCTTATATTTGACTATTTTAGCTGAATATGCCCTCACAAAACAAGTACCCAGCACGCAATCTAGGTTTTTTTCCCTATTTTCTTTTTTTTCCCCTTATTATTTTTTTTGTAGAGGGGCTGGGGCGGGGGCACAAATGGGTTTTGGGGGCGGGGGCACAAATGGGTTTTTCCCGTCAGGGGGGGCATTTGCCCCCCCTGAGCTACGCCACTGAATTGTTCAATTATGTAACTTGAATATTAATATAATTAATTGCTTCATCTTTTTTCTTTCCAAACAGTGATACCAGTAAACGCATCCCTAGCAAAGCACTATATCGCCACAATTTGCACACATCAAATCGTTTTTATGACGTCAACAGCTATCTTGCAGTTATAGCAGACTGTGATGACAATGGCTCACTTTACAACAAGTACCGTGTTATTACAAAGAAGCTTTTCAAGAGTGCCATTGAAGGCAAACAGGGATATATCTACGCATGCTCATGTGATGATGGCCTCGCACAATTCAACAGACTTGCTGCAACCAATGTTGAATTGAATGAAGACTTCATCTCTTTCTATCAGAGGGAAATAGATCTGTTTTGTATCCATGCATCCACAATAGATCAGCTATTACCCCTCCCTATAGAATCATACCAGAGAGATGAAACAAATGATGACTCTGAAGGTACAATATCTCGAAATAAAATAGTTAATTGTTTGCAGTCGGGATATAAGATAGGTTAAAGCCATTGACAAATCTCTGTATTATAGCAAATGAACATGTAAGGAAAATTCTTGATCTTGATGCCATTCCCTTTGATACCAAATGATCGATGCAATCAATTTAAAAAAAATTGCAGCACAATTAAAGCCGGGTCCCAACATCAACAGAATTTAAGTTGGTAACCATGAGTAGTGTTCTTTTTTTGCTAAGATGACCTGTGATCAGTAGTGTAGCCAGGTGGAGACAAGGGGTGGGCAGAGTGAACCCCCCTGAAAAACATTGAACGGGAAAGTTGGAAAGGCAAATGAAGGAAAAGAAAAGGGACAGAAAGGAAGAGGAAGATAGGCAAATTAGTTGGAAAATTGTATGGGGTCGCAACGCCTCTCAGCCCCTCCCCCACATCCCCTCCCCCCCATGATTATTGTTAAGAGGGTTGTTGAGTCTTCTTTGTTGATTTTAAGTGGAGATTATTGGTGATGGGTTTTACATTACAAATTAATAGGCGCTGGCACTTTGGTTCTTGAAGTTACATCAGATCATCTTTACTCATCTAATAAGCAAAATATATAATCTGTACCCATCAATCAACAATCATGTCACATGTGTTTGGTTTAAATGATATCATTCACTTCACTGTTTAGATGTCGGCTGATAAACACCTTTAGTTCAAAGCAAACCTTAAAATCAAAT